>JAOXYF010000015.1:1650753-1666541 GCA_028565775.1 Sternarchorhynchus goeldii | reverse complement strand
CTCCGTCCGGGGCGCTGCTCCACCACACCAGGACGAGGCCTCCGTCCGGGGCGCTGCTCCACCACACCAGGACGAGGCCTCCGTCCGGGGCGCTGCTCCACCACACCAGGACGAGGTCTCCGTCCGGGGCGCTGCACAGTAATTAGGATATGAGCTAGTATCACCTGAAACACAACAGCACTGCAGTTTGTGGCTACATAAACCTGTCTAACTGTGGTTTACACTGATCTTTGTTTAGCTTTGAACTTTGTCTCTAATTCCATTTACCAGGATTTATACGGACTTGAGTAGAAATTATGTGGGTGAGAACTCGTGAGATCAGAGGTTTCAAACAACATGATGTAATATGATAGAATGGCATGTGGAAGGAGTGAGGACACCAGGACCCTCAGCGTGATGTGTTTACTCTTACAGATGTCTCCACAGGCTCATGTCATGAAAATGAGCTCTTCTCTCTCTCTCCACTGAAAACACACACATACCCATACACACTCATTCACAAAAGACATCTCAGTCGTTTGGTCTCAGGAGGACATAAAAAGTGTATCATTTCGCTTGTGAAGGTCAATTCATTTCACAAGTAATTGCACTTCAAGGTTCTTAATTTTAATGAGATAGTTAATCATTTAATTCCCTACTATTATCAATAAAGCCTGTCAAGGTTTTTCTTTATTAACCTCATAATTGTCAAACCTCATTAGGGGTGAATGGGCAGTAATGGTTTATAGCGGAGCACAGATGATAATGATGGGTGGACGGAACACTCAGGGCCTTGAATTCTACCTTTCTGATCTTCCTGCTGTGAATTATTGTCCTGGCTGGACTCCTGTCTGCCTTGGAAGACCATTCTGAATCCCCTGTTTTTGGGAAGCACATTCCAAACCCACACAGTTTAAATATCATCACACAGCCTTCAATGATGCACCTCTGTATGGGCAATGTGCACCCATTACCTAAAGCAAATGTATATATGTGAGGGTGAATACAGTAGATCAGAAATTATTTATATTTTGTTCTATCCAAATTTTACTTGTATATAAAAGGACAAACAGGATGTTTTGGACAGGTCCTTCCAAAAAACATATACGTATGTAGAAACTTAACACACACACAGACAATGTTATGTAGAGAACAAAAGTCTATATATCCGCCCCTTTGTCCCTCGGTAGGAAATGAAAGGTCAGGTGTATGTGAGACCAAGCAGACCTTTGTATGTCAGAAATGAAAAACACGCTGTCAGCGTAAAATAACAACAACTGTAGGAGTTCTGTTTTTTTTAAGTCTACTTTTGCAGGCCAAGACGACTGAAAACTCTTGATAGATTTCGTGTTTACCTCAGCATGACAGCAGTGAGAACGCCGTGTGACTGAGCGTCTGATCTCCTCTGCTTCCAGTGCCGCATTCGTGAATATTTCAGTATTTAGATTACCTGCAGCGGCACTGGTGAAGATTTGTCGGAGCACTTCAGACACGAGTGCAGCGTAAAAAAACAAGCAGTTGGCTTTTGAATAAAAGATGAGTTGAGAGGTTTAAGATAAGGATGGTGCATGAATTTTTGATCTCAATCTTGAAGCTGGTGGCCTGAATGTTATGACACCAATAACCACTGGGTGGCACTGTGTGTCCATAGATATCTGCTTTCTGTCTTCATTAAGGACTACAGGCATCTCAGACAAGCTCAAAATGAAGTCTTGAGATGTGTGTGGAAATCATTTGTAGCCAACCTCTTAACTAGTCAGTGACCCGAGAAGACCAATCGGTTCAGAGCAGTAAGTGTACTTGTATTTGTGCACCATGTTCATTACACAAACAGTGCAATATATGAACATGTTTAGTTGCATATAAGGTCTTCATTTGATAATGGGGACCAGTTTACTGAAGACATCTTGGTGTAAAAATTATCCTTCAAACTGATAGTAGGGCAATTTAAGGAATTATTGTTGCTGAATGGAGTTTGTTGTGTGTTATTATTAATGAATGGAGTCTGTTGTGTTATTACTGAATGGAGTTTGTTGTGTTATTATTACTGAATGGAGTTTGTTGTGTGTTATTATTACTGAATGGAGTTTGTTGTGTTATTATTACTCAATGGAGTCTGTTGTGTTATTATTACTGAATGGAGTTTGTTGTGTTATTATAACTGAATGGAGTTTGTTGTGTGTTATTATTACTGAATGGAGTCTGTTGTGTTATTATTACTGAATGGAGTTTGTTGTGTTATTATTACTGAATGGAGTCTGTTGTGTTATTATTACTGAATGGAGTTTGTTGTGTGTTATTATTACTGAATGGAGTCTGTTGTGTGTTGTTTTCTGTTTTAACACAGATTGTAGGTTCTGTGGCTTAGTGTGTGGTAGAGAAGCAGAACCACATACATAAAAAGACTACATACACTACTGAGTCCCCTTACACTATTGAGTCTCTTTTACTCCACTGAGTCCCCTTACACTATTGAGTCTCTTTTACTCTACTGAGTCCCCTTACTCTACTGAGTCCCCTTACACTATTGAGTCTCTTTTTACTCTACTGAATCCCCTTACTCTACTGAATCCCCTTACTCTACTGAGTCCCCTTACTCTACTGAGTCCCCTTACACTATTGAGTCTCTTTTACTCTACTGAATCCCCTTACTCTACTGAGTCCCCTTACTCTACTGAATCCCCTTACTCTACTGAGTCCCCTTACACTATTGAGTCTCTTTTACTCTACTGAGTCCCCTTACTCTACTGAGTCCCCTTACTCTACCCTGCTGCTGGTCTGCTTATGTTGGCACAGGCTGAGTTTGCATTGGATCTGTGAGACGACCATCAGAAACTCAATTAGCCATATTGCAGTGAATGAGCAGTGCTCATTTACATAAACACACACAGACGTTTAATAGGGAGATGGGGAGAGGCACTGTGGTCCTAAGAACATAGACACACACCCCTATCTCTCTCTTCACTCCATTAAATCACTCATAGACTAAAACACAAGTGCAAACAATCAGAACGAGTTAATCCTGTTTGAAGCCAGCGTTTATTTCACCTGTCTACTGGAGGCTTTCTCTCTCAGTCCACTAATTCTGTGCATAATGAGTTCTTGATTCCTTTACCTTTTCTGCTTTGCCTCACTGATCTTACAAATAATCAACATTCTTGCTTGGTTGATGTTCTTGTTGTAGAGAAAAATCAGATAAATAATGATGAAACTGTTTTCACCGATCTATGCTTGCTGGGTCTAATGTGCTGCTTGCAGGGAAGGTAGTGAATGTGCTTCAGGATGATGCCATGCAGCTGATCCCACACACACACACACACACCCACACACACACCAGGGACCTATCAGACCCAGCTCTCTCACCTCCACCCAGCTCTCTCACCTCCACCCAGCTCGCTTTCAGCTCCTCATAGTGTTCCTTGATTTACACAGGCCTACCTCAAGGGTATTTTTCTGCAGGCTCTTCCTGAGACTCTCTCTACCCCCTCCTCCTCTTCTTCACCAAGCATATGCGTGTGTGCTTTTTTAATGTTGCTGTTCCTCTCTTCTCCACAACTCTCCCCCCCTTCCTCCCCCTCGTGCGCTCTGTGGGAGGGCTTGTGTTCAGAGTGTCTGTCTCTTCATCTTGCCTTGAGGAAACATCCTCCGCCCGCGTGTCTTTGGTGGGACTTAAAGCCTAACGCAAAGCGCCGACAGGGGCCTCCTGTCTGGCGGGTGGGGGGTAGCAGGGGGGGGGCAGCCATGCAACACAACCCAGCCGCCGCCACCGTGCAATTCCCGCATGCCACTTCAAAGTTCCGCTCAGCAGAGAGCCGACACTTCTGTGCCTTTCCGAACACCAGCAGGGCCTTTCTGAGGGAGACGGCTGCACTGAGCAGACGCTACTTCTTAATCAGCACGGCTGTGCACCAGGTGAAATCATTTGTCAAGAGTCGCGCAATTCTATTCAGTTCCATTCCTTTCTATTAAATTCTGTTCTGTTTCCTGACATTTTATAACCACTCCAGAATCGTTTCTGTAGAATAGTTCAGGAAGGAAAGTCGTGTCTATCAGGCAGAGCTGTTTAATAAGTTTGTGGCCTGGTTTGCAGTTACACCGAGGCACGTTGATCTTTGCTTGTCGGGCTGGTTTTGCTCGATTCTCCCTGTCGGGGTAAAGCGAGGCAACTCTCATGCCAGAGCTACATGACAACATCACACGGCGTCGCTCCGAGGTTTTAGATCCGCCCTCTCGTTCACAGCACCGTCTGTCTCACCTCCGTTTTTACTGCGTCAGTCACATATTTACCACCGGGAGAGAAGCAGTGTGTCACTGTTCCTGGGGTTGGCAGATCGAGGTTTCTGTGTGTGTGTGTCTGTCTGGAGTGGGACTGTAGCAGATGCTGGCTGGGATACAGCAGCAGAGCTATTAGGTTTTTATAGCTAGATTCATCTATTCTGCTCGAGTTCACAGCCAGGGCTACAGCTAGAGGAAGCCTTCACTCATTCTGCTTGCTGTGTTTGATGTTCTCTCTCTCTCTCTCTCTCTCTCTCTCTGCATGTGTGTTTCTTTATTTCTGTCTCTTGGTGCATGTTGACAGAGGGAACTATCAGAAGGAAGCTGTATTGATGAGGAGTGAAACATGTTCTGTTCCATTATTTAATGTCCCAGCTGTGTAATAGATCTCTGGAGGTGTGAGTGTGTGTTCACTGTACTCACACTGCCCTCTTATATATTACCTGCTCAACAAAACTGCTGCATGTGTGTTGTGTCAGCACAGGATGCTGTTTACTTCACAGCATCAGAGATGAGGGAGTTTTAATGATGTGCTGCTTCTGCTGAGTTTCATTAGTTTTCATTGGTTCATACTGCACAAACGACTGGGTCAGACAGTAACACCCTTGCTGTGTGTTTGTGCTGGGGGTCTTGTTTGTGTTTTGGATGCAGTTGTATTGTGTTACTGCTGCCTCTGCTGAACTGAACCTGTGATCCCAAGTGCAGGAGGAAAAGGAGCTGTGCATTCCAGCTACTGGAGCTCTTCACTGTTCCTGAGGGTGTGTGGAGCATCTAGGGCTGGGTGTGTGTGGAGGGAGGGGAGGGCTGGTGTGGTTCATGCTTTAATGCTGCAGCTGGAGGCAGATGCATGGTGGTTCAGGGATCGGGCCCCCGGAGGCCTGCAGGTACCACATAATGACGGCTCTGCAGGAGTGGGCAGGTTACCAGGGTAAAACCGCACTGGTCTTTTGCATAAGTACCTCCGTCACATAAGCATCTCCATCACTCACCTGTGATGAATAATAGATGGAGGTCTTTGTGTCAGCACACTGGCTCAGGATCAAAGAAAGGACAGGGTGAAGCGGAGTCTGGCTCCAACGTGGAGCCCGGCGTTCAGCTACGACCGACACCTGCTGGTGCGTGTGACTGCGTGACTCCGTGGTTGCATCCGCCCACGACATTGTATTCGTCGTCTTATGCCGGTCCTGATGGAGCTGACGGAGCAGATCCGGTGGGGGGGTGTGCTGAGCGCTCACTTCCTGCTCCTGTGAGACCTCCTCGGCCCAATCAGAAGATCAGAAAAAATTCACTCTGAAAGATTAAAAGGTCGAGATAACCCAGGAACACAGCCGTGGTCTTGATTAGTCCTGCCTGTACATGGTAGGTTCTTGATTAGTCCTGTCTGTGCATGGTAGATTCTTGGTTCTCTAATTCCCCACTTGATTAGTCCTGTCTGTGCACGGCAGGTTTTTGATTAGTCCTGTCTGTGCACGGTAGGTTCTTGGTTCTCTAACTCTCCACTTGATTAGTCCTGTCTGTGCGCGGCAGGTTTTTGATTAGTCCTGTCGGTGCACGGTAGGTTTTTGATTAGTCCTGTCGGTGCACGGTAGGTTCTTGATTAGTCCTGTCGGTGCACGGTAGGTTCTTGATTAGTCCTGTCTGTGCACAGTAGGTTCTTGGTTCTCTAACTCTCCACTTGATTAGTCCTGTCTGTGCGCGGCAGGTTTTTGATTAGTCCTCTCGGTGCACGGTAGGTTCTTGATTAGTCCTGTTGGTGCACAGTAGGTTCTTGGTTCTCTAACTCCCCACTTGCCCATCTGACATCTTGGTGATTCACGCTGCTTCTGTCTGTCAGTCTTTGGCAGTAAGTACAGATCTGCCAGATGTCCTGGGTCTTGCTTGACATGTCGAGCCTTTTGAGTCTCTTCCTCAGTGGTTTAAGAGAGGCGTTTATGTAGCATAAGTGTGCTACGCTAAAGATCTGCGGTGCTGCAATTGAGAGTGCAAGTGACATTTTAACTAATGATTAGAAGAGAGGTCTGCTCTGCTCCCAGATAGCATCCAATTAATCCTCAGGTTTTGACAGATGATGTGTGGTTATTACATGCTTTCCAGCAATTCTGTGTACTTGTGTGTGTGTGTGTGTGTGGGTGTGTGTGTGTGTGTGTTGGTACACACACACATTCTTTCTAATAGTTAACGGGTGACAGCTGCATTCACCAGTGTAACAGTTTGGAAGCTTGGCTGAGGCGAGATTCTGTCAGAGTGAGCAGTGAAACTCTCCTTTCTCTCCCACTGAGACGAGACATGAAAGACCAGAGCAAGAGAAAGGGCTGCTCTCTCGCTTTCTCAGGAGATACATGATATGCTAGCCCCCCCCTCACCCTCAATACACACGCGCTCTCTCTCTTCTAACCAGAAGGAACACAAACAAACCAGATCAGTGTAAACAGGTACAAATGCAGTGTGGCAGTTGGACTGGGTTTAATTGATTAGATGTGAACGCGGAGGCCTGTTCCAGCCGTCTGACATGAGTGGAAATGAAGAATTGTACACCTTACTGAAAACTGGAAATGATCTTAATACCCAGCATGCAGCATGGTGACATGATGAGAGACCATCACACTGCACCTCTGAAAAACGGGCCGTTAACTCGTCATCGGATAATGAAGCCTCGAATCGGGGGGGGGGGGTTGACAAGTTTTACTATAATGACATTGAAGGCGAGAGAAACATCAATAGGTTTTGAAAATAGCAGTAATGATCTTTTTTTCTTGAGGAGGCTTTGCAGGAGAAGCAGCTCTCTGATTGGCCAAGTTTGGTACTGATGATATGAGGAAAATCACAATAAGCAAACAAAAATGAAGGAAAGGTCTCCGTTATCTTTTCTCTCTTAAAATTCATGAGCTGTGAGGAGAGGAGATGCGCCTGGAGATGAGCTCTTGTCATTAGGAAGACAGCAGCCACCTCCAGGGCCGGGGGTCAGCCTAAACGACCCTCTCCAGAAGAGCGGCTCACATAATAGCTTCATCCTGTTCACTCCATTCCTGTCCTGGAGAGACGTGTCGGCACATACGATAGAGGCATTTCCAGGTTTCCGTTCCAACCACATTCCATCCTGTTCTCTCTGTTCCATCCATTAGAATTCGGTTTGCTTTTAGGAGTGGACAGGTTTCTGTGGAGTTCTTCTCTCCGCACAAGCTCAATTGTCCACAGTCCTCTTCTCTCTGCACTAGCCCGATTTCCCACAATCCTCTTCTCTCCACACTAGCCCAATTTCCCACAGTCTTCTTCTCTCCACATGAGCTCGATGCTCCGTGTTGCCGAGCTCCTGCCCCTGCCCAGCCTAGCTCCTGCCCCTGCACAGCCTAGCTCCTGCCACTGCCCAGCCTAGCTCCTGTCACGCCCAGCCTGGAAGCCTCTTGCCCTGCATCCAGAACAGCCCTTTACTCGCAATACAGCCACACCACCCAGTCACACGACACTGCCTACAGGAACAACACCACCTGCACAATCAGCAACACCTACAGGAACAACACTATCTGCTTTCACAACACAACCTAGACACATGACACCATATGCCTCCTGTCTCAGAGTCCTGTCTGAGACATGAATCTGGCGTGAGATTCTTGGGTGCAGTGGTTGAGCATGTCTCTGAGCTCCAGCGCCGCTGGGAGTTTACCTTTGGGGCGTTTCCAACAACACCAGCCTGGAGACACTTGATCTAATTGACTTTGAAGTACACTCAGAGATTTATAAAACGAACCGTGTTCAGATGCCCTGATTTCTGGTTTGATAATGAGCCCCGATTGAGATGCAGATTTGAGCAGTTCATTGTTTTCTTCTGCATGATGAGATGTGGATGGTTATGTTTTGGTTTAACACATTTTAGTTGTTTGTTTTGTACCATATTTAATTGGGAGAATTACCATAATTACAGGCTAAATTGAAATGAAAACAGAAAAATAGCAGTGGATGTGAATTAATCTGCTTGATAATGACTGACACTAATTACCATGGTTAATGGACTATAAGCATGCTTGGTGTTTTGTGAATGAAATTAGTGCTTTGAGAGTTTGACCCCAACTCTGATACAGGCTTCAGTGATTGAGCTGTTTTATGGAGCTCGGTGTAAACGGTTTATGGCATTTTAAGAGCAACGTTTATCCAGGTTGTAAGTACAGCTTCTTGTAGACGCACACAGTTCACACAGTAACAGTTAAGACCCACTGATGGTTTGTTTTCTCTTTGTCTCTCCATTAACAATGGATTGTCCCAGTTGTGTGTGTGTGAGCTGAGAAGAATATTCAAGCTGACGTGTCTGTAACGAGCTGATCGGTTCATGCTGGTAATAGATAGGAGATTGTGTTCACCTGGTGACATATGGGATAGCTTGCTCCATTTTCTCTTAATCAGTAATGAGCAGGAGGCTGTCAGAGCGGAGCTGAAATCCATTACTACAGCCAGCGGTGCCAGTCTCCGTTGCTAATTTAAGCTGACTCGCTGTCTCTCCCACATCAGCGGGAAAATGCAAATGAGGTGCTCGTCTGTAGTCGGTAAGAGACTCCCCTTCTAATTAGAACAACTGTACTTCAATCACAGGAGACAAACATTGCTTTTATCTCTCATTAGGGAGTCGCGTTGGGATGCGTCTCACTGAGACCTGCAGGGAGGATCAGTGGAGCAGCAGAGCAGCAGAGTTAGTCACCTTTTATCTGTGAGACAGGTGAGCTGAGACCACCACAGTCACGGGGAGTGTGAGACAGGTGAGCTGAGACCACCACAGTCACGGGGAGTGTGAGACAGGTGAGCTGAGACCACCACAGTCACGGGGAGTGTCAGACTTTGAATTAGGGTTATGAGTGATGTATCCTATTATATAATTTATTCTAGGAATATTGATTATTTTTGTATGTTTTTGATATAAATATCTCTTTCATACACACAAACACAGCATACCAATATGGCTGAATGTATAAAAAACAGTTTATCTCGGTTCCCAGTCTGGTATTCAGGAATGTTCCAGAAGGGCACCAGTGAGGGGATCAGGCCTAATTGCACAGTGAAGACCAAACCTCAGAGACTCAGACAATCTGGGTCAAGCTGCAATAGCATTACATAGAGAAAAAAAGTGGAGAAACAGGAGATAGAAAGACAGATGGAGGTGGGGTGGGGGTGTGGGCAAGAAACAGACAGACAGGTAGGAGAGAGACCAACTGGTAGGGGAAGAACAGACAGACAGATAAGTGAGAGATGTGTGGGTAGGGAAGAGATAGGTGGGTGTAGGCAAGAGGCAGACAGACAGGTGAGAAGAAACAGGTGGGGGGACAGACAGGTTAGGGTGTGTGAGAGACAGGATGCTTTGGACCACAGTCCTGGTAAAGATTGAGGGAACATTATGGGACAAACACAGTATTTCCTATATTCACTGCACCTTTGTATGTATTCTTATTATTTTAGTTAATCAAGTAGCTTCAACTAAACTCGTCTATTTCTCCTAAGTTGCTCATTTTCCATAAAGATTCTTTCATGGGGTCGGTGTACCTGGTCCCCCGAACCAAGCTCCACTCAGTGGTGCTACATAATGTTGTGGCCTGGCGCAGGCATCACGCACATGGTTCCCTCCAAACAGAGAGTTCCACTCCAAACGCTTTCATGGCCGAAACGATCTCTTAACAACGCGACACTTTTTGGGGAACTGAACTTACGTTGCGGAGAGATCAAAGTCTTTGCCAATACAGTAAGATATTTCCTTTTCTAATGATTGTGCTTTGGGTTTTAGAGCTAGGGTTCCCTCCCTGCCCACAGTGGCTAGCAGGGTTGGTGTTAAAAGCATTAATATAAGCTTGTCTGTTCTAATTCCCTTTCCGATGTTCCATTAGGCTACAGACAGGCTGTGCTATGCAAATTAAACATCGGAAATGATTAATTCTGCACAAGATTAATAACCGCAGCAAGTTCAGAATCACTGGCTCCGTTGCTAATGAGACCACTTCAGGTAGCTTAGCGACAGGTCGATAATTTCCTTGTATGTACCACTGTCTCACTCTTACATTTTTGATCTTGTTTGAATATTTCTCAGAACATTTTCTTAAAACAGACACCTTTGAAGTGTTGGCAATGAATGTGCTTGGTTTGTTTTTTAACTGGATTCCAGATTTCGTTTGCTAATGATGTTTTTTGGCATTTTGAAGAATTGGCCAAGGTGTTTGCAACATCCACCTCGAAAGCTTTAGTATAACGTCTTAGTATAACGTGTTTTAATAGATGCTGCTTCTTCAGTACGGCTTCACTGATCTACTGTTGGTGAACTTCCATCTACAGCCTGACACCAGACTCACTAGTGAGTTGGGTCATCTCTCTAACCTGGGTTACCCTCTAGTGAATTGGGTCATCTCTCTAGTATGAGTTACCCTCTAGTGAACTGGGTTATCTCACTAGTATGGGTTACCCACTAGTGAACTGGGTTGTCTCAATAGTATGGGTTACCCACTAGTGACCTGGGTTGTCTCACTAGTATGGGTTACCCACTAGTGAACTGGGTTGTCTCAATAGTATGGGTTACCCACTAGTGAACTGGCCTCGCACATAAAAGAGCCTCATCATTTCTCCATCTTGTCCTTTATGGCAGATTTAATATTGATCTCTGCTGCTCCATAATCACTCTAATCGTAGACCGTCACACACAGTGTGTGGTATCTGAGATACATTACTGGACCATGGAAGGGGACATCAGTAGTTGTCATGGTTGCTGGTGGTATCTCTGATGAGATATTGATGCAGACCTTCATCCACGGTGCCGTGTCCAAACCCTCACCCCTCACGGCTGCAGCCATGGGCTTCCGTGATTGGCTGGAACTAACGGTTAGGGATACGCTTCTTTTCCTTCCTGTTGTTTCGGTCCGTTTCGGTAATGATGTCAGGAAGACTAATCCTCGCCTCGGTATTCTGGAACACTGGGATCTGATGATGTTGCCTCAAGCTTGTTGGTAATTGGTCCCCAGACAAACATTAACTTGTGGCCTCAGTGCTGTGTCGAGCGCTCCGTGGATGTCTCCTTCCGCAGTGACGCTGTTTTCCTGACGTTTCTTCTGTTCTTTTTTGCTGTGTGTCAGAAGTGATGCGATACAAACCAACAATTGCTCTGACATGCACTGGAATTTATGTTCCACTCTGTTTACAGATTGTGCTCTGAACTGGAGCTGACTGGTTCTTACTGACTCTTATTGACTCTTGTTGTCAGTAAGAACCAGCCACTTCCTGGCCGCTGTGTGTGTGTGTGTGTGTGTGCGTGCATGCATGTGCTTGTGTGTATGGGTGTGTGTGCGTGTGCATATGCATGTGCTTGTGTGTGTGTGTGTGTGTGTGTATGTGTGTGGAGATGTTGTCTCATCATGGGTTGCCCTTTTTAAAATGGCACCAAAACATGTTTGGCTGAAAGGTTACTGATCTCAGAATAACATTAAAGGCCCTCAACCACCATCTCTGGCTTTTCATGTTACATAATGATTCACCATCTCTTTTCATGTTACATAATGATTCACCATCCCTTTTCATGTTACATAATGATTCACAGAAGTCATGAAGCTTTCAGCACAGACGTTTTGAACTTTAGTCAAATCTAGTCGTTGTGTTTACTTTATTCCCTACGTTATTTAGTTCTTCAGAGAGAAAAGCAAATTCTTTTTGTTATAGAATTAAAATGCAAACCTCATTGGCGCAATGTTTACGGCCTAAGAGTGTTTGACAGCATCAGACTATGTTTCAACTAGAAGGCATAACACAGGCCTCAAAAGCTTATTAATTCAGTTTCTGTATGCAGACATGGACAGAAGGAAATCTGTGCAACAAACAAGTTTTATTTTAGACCTGCCACCTCTCAAAGCCGAAATGAACCTGATTCTTTCCAGAATATTAGAGCAGTACATCGCAGTGTGATCAAATCCAAGTCTAGGTTTAACCTAGGTCTGAGTTTGTAATACCAGAGTAGTTACTCTGAATCACTGAGAGGAATGTCATGCCACCTGCTCACAGAGGGGGGCGCTGTTGTTCTGTCACACAGAGAGGTGAGTGTACCTGTAATGATTTCTCCTCTTGTTCGTCTCACACTCTCTCGGCCTTTCTCAGCTCAGTAGAAGGCGAAGCTTGAAGGACAGAGCTGACTCATCGTCTTCATCGCGGGACGGCAGGAGTTAAGCTGAACTTCAGATCATCCTTCTAAAGCTCAGCGTGCTGAGTCATTCCTCCCCCTTCCCCCTGTCTCTCTCCATCCCTCTCTTCATCCTTCTTTGTCTCTCACTCTCTCTCTCTCTCTCTCTCTCTCTCTCTTTCTCCAGACTGAAGAGTTTTGTTTGTCAGTGACCCTCCCACTGATAGCTGCTTCACCTCACAGCGCACATCCCCGGGCGTCACCAGTCAGTGACAGCTCTACATGCTCAAGGGTCTGTCACAACAAACCCAAGTGTTCCGTTTTCTTCCAGTGACTAATCGTAGTCACTGCATACGAAAAAAAAAAAAAACACAACGAAGGCCTGTCTGTCAAGGAAGGATTATGGATAAAAACAGCCAGTTGCTCTGTGTCTTTTGTGTGGTGCCTCTAATACAAGAATCTGTTTGGTTAAAGGGAAGCTTGAAATGTTTTTTAAGATGCAGACAGCTGCTCAAATTTCCCCATGAGGAAACAAGATCTGGAAGATCTGAGGTTGAAAGTCCTTCTTAAAATGAAAACTTGATTAAACTGAAAATTGCATTTATATATTATAACATTTTGTTCATCTTTAATTTCGCCAAAGTGCTGAGTTGTAATCTGTGTAAAATATGTAAAATCCAGTGTTTTTTTCTGTATCCTGACACCAGTGCTGTGCTGTGGAGTCTGATCTAGGTGGATTGACACTTTATTGGAGCTCTGTGACAGCAGAAGCAACTCCTGCGGGAGACAGACGTGGGTAGTGTGTCCTTGGTCGGGCTCTGTCATCCCGCTGCGTCTGGTGTCAGCTCGAAGGAGAGGCCGTCAGCACCACACTCGCACGCCAGCTTTTCCTCCAGGATCCCCCAGATCGTTCACCCCAGCGTTGGGTTCCTGCTCGCCGCTGCCACTCCGCTGGACAATTCGGCGGTCCAGCCTTGTAATCACCCTGTCTTCTTTGACATACAGTGCTGCTCTATAATTCCCCACTGCTCAGCTACCTGTCAGAAGAGCTGCTGAAGCGCTGAGATAGCAGGCAGGCTGGCTTCAGCGTCCAGAACCGTCCCCTAGCTGTGTGTGCGCAGCACGGCGTGTGTGTGAACCTCGCCAGGTTCACACAGAGGGGCCAGAGAGATCCTCTCTCGTAATGTGAGAGTGTACAAGTGGGACTTAGCCCCCCCCCCCGGCTTTGTGTCACTCACTTCCTGTCTTATTTGGAAGATCTGAACAGATATTTGCTGTATAGACTCTTTTTTTCTCTCTCTCTCTCTCTCAGATACACATCCCCCTCTAAGTTTCCCCCTCTGGGTGTTTCTGTATTCTTTTGGTGACCAGTCAACCGTGCTTTCTGGGCCTATCCAGACAAACACACACACGGACATCGTTATCTGCTCCAGAGGCCGTGTAAACCTACTGCCTTCCTCTGGAGTTTCCTCTCAGTTTTATCTCCAACATGCGTCACTTCAAACAGTTTTCAGTAAAGGGTCAACGGCGCCCTGTTTTCTTTTGAAGTCATCAGAGGAAACATCTTAGCAACATTATTTTACATGTGTGTGGGTGTGGAGGGGGAGGTGTGGCTAAGGTGATTTGTAAAATGCCAGATTGTAAACTTCACTTGAGAAAACACCATCACCACAGGCACTACGTTGCTTTACGAGGGAGTTTGTAAGTGTCTGTTGGTCTTGTGATGCTGTTGATGCCTCTGGTGTGAGAGTGATGAGGGGAAAAGTGTTGTTTGTGTAGTAATCATGGGGCAAGTGTGTGATGCTTCTAAAAGTGCCCAGTTTTTTTTATTTGTATAACTGTGTAAATATAGAGTCCTGTGAGGATTTGTTGAGGTCTTTAAATATCAAGTGTGTGGCAGTGTGTGTGAGTGTGTTGGCTGACACTGAAGGGCTTTTCTCCACCACATTTTGATGAGTCTAAGGTACGTGTTAAATGGTTTTGTTTAAAAACACTAACTTTATCCTCGTCGAAGCAGACAATAAAACCTTACGGTGTCGTTAACAGCCGCGAAAGAATCGAGTAGTCGTGATGTCCTGTTAACAGAAAGCCTGCGCAGGTGGTCTGGAGGAAGCCCTGTTGTTGTTTTAAACACGCTGGATTCAAACCCCCTGTCATAATGCCCTGCATCAATGGGGATGAAGCCCAGCTGGGTGGAAGTAAAAGGGTTCTCCTTTCAGAGCTCTGAATAGCTTTAATGCAGCAGCGTTTATATGGTTGTGTGCCCTTGATATGAACTGACAGGTTGAGTTGGAAGGCATATTCAGTTTAGCACTAATTCACAACAGGTGTTAAGTGATGTTGACAGATTAATGTTAAGAGCGTATGCTATTTTTCCCGCTCTCTCTCTTTCTCTCTCTCTCTCTCCCCTCCATCATCCCTCCTGTGGAAACACTGTGCTGCTAGTGTTTCAGCCCTAATCCTCAGCACCCTGAGTGTTGTGTTTTTCCAGCTGTATGAGTGATGAGGTTTGGTACCAGGCTGGGAGTGCTGCAGTGAAAGGTCTGGGGCCCCAAACCTCAGTCCTGGCTGTGTGACGCCGTGGCCTGGGCCTCTGCTCTCCTCTTCCAAGTCCTAACAGCTCCAGCTGAGGGATTTTAGAGGATTACATTCTCTGTGGTTTGGTTGCAGGGAGGTGTTTCAGTTCCTTTGCTGGATGGTTTGCTCTCACCTGGACATAACCTTGTTTGCTTGTTTTTGGCAGCTGTAGTTGTAGCTCTTGTGTGTGGACAGCAAAGAATGGATGTGATTCAGCGGTACCTTTAACAACTGGGCCTCTGCCTAGCAGTGGGGGGAGGAGGAGGCGGCACTGGCTCCATCACACACACAGCTGTACGTTCAGGATGTCCCCATGTCTGCGGTTGAGTGTGAGCAGTACCGTTCTGGGTTTGGGTTTTTGGTACCATGCCCTCATCCAGAAAAGCCTTGGGGGAATATGACTGGCAAGAAGACATAATGCCGGGTGTAGAGATGAATCCCGTCATGAAGGACTTTCACACACCAACTGGTCATAACACCCAAGCCAAAGAGCTGCATGTACCGGTGGTGAATCAACCCAGAAACAGAGAAGGCAGGCAATGTTCACTGTCAGCTATCGGTGGATGGGGTGTGTGTGTGTGTGTGTGTGTGTGTGTGTGTGTGGGTGTGTGGGTGGTCAGTCTGATCATCTGATGGTGGATGGAGAGGGTGTGTTTGTGGTCAGTTTGATTATCTGATGGTGGATGGAGAGGGTGTGTGTGGTCACAGTCTGATCATCTGCTGGTGGATGGAGAGGGTGTGTTTGTGGTCAGTTTGATTATCTGCTGGTGAGTAGAGAGGGTGTGTGTGGTCACAGTCTGATCATCTGCTGGTGGATGGAGAGGGTGTG
>JAOXYF010000015.1:1634961-1648709 GCA_028565775.1 Sternarchorhynchus goeldii | reverse complement strand
GATTAAATACAAACTAATCCCATAGAGCAGTATACAGATTAAATACAAACTAATCCCATAGAGCAGTATACAGATTAAATACAAACTAATCCCATAGAGCAGTATACAGATTATATACTGGTTAATCCCATTGAATAGGATACAGATTAAATACAGACTAATCACATAGAAAAAAAATTTTTGTTTAAAATGAAAGATCTCTCACACACGCACCACTCCACACTGAACCTGTAATACAGAAGTTACAGGTCTAAGAACCGTGTGCCTTTCTGACATGCTGCATTCAGTTGGTGTGTGTGAGAGAGAGAAGAAAAAAATACTCCCCACAGAATGAGATGTCCAAGTCTACATTATTTCTCTCTTTCTCTTTCTCACTCTTTCTCTCTTTTTCTTACGCTCTCGCTCGCTCTTTCTCTTTCTCACTCTCTTGCTCTCTTGCTCTCTCTCTTTCTCTCTCTCACTCTCTTGCTCTCTCTCTCTCACGCTGTCTCTTTCTAATCTCCTCTATCTAATGCAATTCTTTCACTTTGTTCTGAGAGATTTAATCAGTACCCCTCAGAGCTACAGAAGGGAGCTGCCCACATGTCTATAAAGCTCTGCTGAAGAGTGCTATTGATTGCCTTTGCAACATTTTCTACTGTCTGCAGCTGTTTAGTGGAGAGGCTGTTAAATGGTCAGTAATTAAATAATGAGAGAATAATGTGGAAGATTATGTGAGATAATTTAGATACTTAGATACTTTGCAAATAACATTAGCATTTTAGAACAAAACTGCAGTTTTGACATTTTGACAAGAGACATCAGAGGTCATGCCTGATTTTCAGACCTTCAGTGGTAAATATTTCAGCATCACCCACACCCACAGAATGAAATATTCTACACCCACAGAGTGAACTATTCTACACCCACAGAGTGAAATATTCTACATCCACACCCAGAGTGAAAAATTCTACACCCACAAAGTGAAATATTCTACATCCACACCCAGAGTGAAATATTCTACACCCACAAAGTGAAATATTCTACATCTACACCCACAGAGTGAAATATTCTACACCCACAGAGTGAAATATTTTGCACCCACAGAGCGCAGCTCCCTGGCAGATCTCGTCCCCAGCTCCAACTCGTCTTGCTGCTCCAACACGGCCTCTCTGGGGAGCGTTGGCGAGACGGATGGAGCCAGGGGAGTGATTTTGCACGCCTCAGAGGGCTCGGGACTGAAATTGCCCTGATTTGAACGTGAAACCTTCATCACTTTTTGCTGTCCTGTTCTCTTGATCTTTTCTTTTTTGCTTTGTTTGTTTGTTCTTTTTATTTGGTTTATTGTTTTATTTGGGTTCTTGTTCTCCTCCCCTCTGCTCAGATCAGTGGATGTCTGCACTCATTAAAATCTTGGGTCTCCTGTGGTTGTGGATTTGAGGTATTTCTATTATTGGGATATATTTCTAGTATTGGGATATATTTATTTCCCTTTTATACGTATTTCACAAGTGCTGCCATTTCTTCCCTGACGGTCACATTACCAGTGGTTGCATCAGCACACAATGCAATGATAAGAAATCAATGGGAAGGTGAGCAGAGGTGCCTTTATACAGAGGTGGGAGTGAGATCCATCCTACCTGATGTACACAGCGGAGCCCCTGTGTGGGCTTCATCTCTCCGGGGGTTGCTGTAGTATGCTAGGGTTTGACTCGTGGTTCATCTCTCTTATTTGGGTGTTCGGATAAACAAAGCACGCATGTTTTTATAGATGCAGATGGGAGCACAGGGAAACATCACCTGATCTAGGCTTTGGTGCGCACAGCACCTGCACTGCTGAGAGCACGGCTGGCTGAGTGGGAAACGGCTGTTTTTAAAGGCAAGAGGAGGGTTTACATGACCCTCAGGCACCCGATCACATGACCACAGCTTCTGCATCCATGGCGCTGGTACCAGACCACGGAGGCACAATGGCCCTGGGCTTCCCATTGGCAGGTCAGGAAAAGCTTGGCTCCGTCCTCAACCTCCAGAAACTGCATGCAGAGGTGCTGGAGGGTCACTGGTATGATGATGATCACATGAAGGTGTTCCTGCATGAAAGCTTCTGGAGTGACTAGTGATGGGATGTGCAGGTGTGCACAGAATTCAGGATTTAGTGAATGCAGCTGCAATTCTGCAGCTCACTCCTCTCTCGTACTGTTAAACTCACTCCTCACTCCTCTCTCGTACTGTTAAACTCACTCCTCACTCCTCTCTCGTACTGTTAAACTCACTCCTCACTCGTACTTTTAACTCACTCCATATTTATATTGTTGTTTTTGTGATACACAGTGCATGTTTTTGTTCTTTTTAACACTTCTATATGATGTGCTTCCGGTTCCGTTTCCTCCAGTGTAAGCACAGTGCCCCCCTGTGGAACAGAAACCTCTGGGTGCTCCAGATCACAGCAGGACCAAGGTTCCACACTGCTTCAAATAAACTCTAAGCCTGTCACTTTTTAATGAGCCTTTCACCAAGACGGCATGTTGGAGAAACTAGTGTCAGCTCGAAAGGTTTGAGTGGAGGAGTAACAGCAGTGTGTAGCCAAGCTCCTATCAACCAGGGCATTAGTCACGTCACTGCAGGCTGTGTGAGACGTCACCGTCTCCATCCTGAACACTCGCACATCACGAGCGTAGAGAGAAACAGAGCCATTCACACAAGACTGGGGAAAGGTAAAAACCGTGGAAGGATCTTTAGTAAGACTGTCGGAGAGGAACTAACCTCAAAATTATATGCTTGTGTTTTTTAGATGCAGTGTGATTTTAATTTGGACTCATTGGAATTTTAGAGGTTGATACTGAAAGCTTCCTGTGACACTGTTGGACTGAACTGTTCCAGACAGAGTAGTTGAGCTGGGAGTCCAGTTAACCAGATGCAGCCTTCCTCAGTATAAGACACAGGGTTAGGGTTAGTGTATGTCATGTGTATTGGGGTTGTGGCTCTTTAGAGGGATTTTAATGTGTGTGTATAAAGGCTTGTGTGTCTGGAAGAGAGATTATTATTATGTAAAGTTAGAAATATAAACATTTTCAATGCTTGACAATATTGTATTGTATCATACCAATAAAGCAATCTTGACTTCAGGGAGACTTGACTTAAGAGTATATCTTACTAGTATCTCTGTGTCTCTGTGCCTGTGTGCCTGCGTCACTGTATCTCTGTGTCTCAGGGCCTGGTGGCTGTGGTGATGAAAGGAAGGGCATCCTTGCCGTGAATGAGGATGTTCAGACGGGGCCTCCGTCCTTGGTTGGGCAAAAATCCATCACAGTGTTAACCTTGTGAAATAAATCAGCCGAGCCTGGCAGACAGGATGAATAGCGCAGCTCTGAATACGGGCTGTCATCTGAAGAGCAGGATGAACAATGTATAAGCGGTGGGGGGAAAGATGGATGGTGTGCCAGGACTATTGTATCGTACACAATAGACAACCTTTTATCAAACGCTGGGAGAAACGCATGCGTTTGCCATTTTCGACAGCTTTTTAAATTCTTGATCACAATTAAGAGCTACATCATCGCAGTAACTCCACCCGCATCTCCGCGCGGAACTCCGGTAAAGCAAGAAGGCGTGATGGCGAGTGAGGTTTCTCGTGAGCTTTACCGTTTCCTGTGTAACGGAGCGCTTTTGAACGGCGAGCGTCAGGGAGCTCCTGTGTTCCGGTAGCCGGGCGTCAGGCGCAGGGTAAGCCGCCGTATGAAGAGACCGACAGGTCGGCTGGTGTTTCAGACAGAGTGCAGGCTCTACACGAGGCCAGACGGTTGGGTTCTGACAGCACACCTGAACTGCACTATCGCTGCCTTCCCTTGGGCTTTAGAAACCCATTTCAAGTCCTGCATAGATACTGTTACCTAGCGATTAGCAACTGCGGTTGTCTGTCGTGGCTTGTAGCCCTGGCTGCCCAGTGTTCTTGTGCTTTAGGTTGGGAAAGTCTTCCCATAAAATAAAGATTTGAGGGAGATGTCATCTCTCTGCTGTGTGAGTTTTTCTCACTCCCTCTCCTCTCACCCACTCTCTCTCTCTCTCTCTCTCTCTCTCTCTCTCTCTCTCTCTCTCACCCACCCACTCTCTCTCTCTCCTCTTTCTCTGTCTGATTGATTTATCAGCCATGTCAAACACTCAAGCTACACCACCTGCTGCCCTGAAGCCAGACCCCCACCCACTTATCCCATCGCACCCCAACCTGTGCAGCCCTCCTGCATGGCAGTGAAAGGCTTTTCCAATTACAGCTGTAATTAGCGTGGGGAGCAGTGAGGAGATGAGGGTAGCGTCTGGGTAAATCGAGAGTCCTGTGGGTTCTGTAATGGGAGAGGAGGAAGAGACCCTGGGTGGCAATCGAGCTAAGCCTCCATCCTTAATGACCCCTCTCTGCTGTTTAACAGCCAGTGTGAAGGGCCCCACTGTGGCTCTCCAAACACTCTACGCCACACACAGGAGGCAGAGTCTGATTTCTCTGATGATTGTAGCACGTGTGCTTTTAATTGAGGCGTTGTGGTAGCTGGGAAACTCTTTCCTCTCTCCTCATACGAGGAGCCTCGCCTCATTAGGGACTGTGATCGCTTGCTTTTAAGCACATGTTTGCCGAGTGGCTCGGCAGACTGAGAGCAGACCCGTATCTTCCCAGACATACAGCAGATGGGCGTGAGTGTAGAACCTTGACTATGCTGCGGTGACTGCTGACGTTAACAGTCATGATGTTCATGTGTCCTTTATGAACAGGTGTGTTGGCTGAACGTGTGATGTTGGCTTCTGGAGGACTGGAGCAGGGTTCATGGTTCAAACCCATCCAGGTATTCGCAGCCCTAACTTTGTCATGTAACACACCTGCAGGTGTATCTGTTCATATAGTAACACACGTGCAGGTGCATCTGTTCATATAGTAACACACGTGTAGGTGCATCTGTTCATATAGTAACACACGTGCAGGTGCATCTGTTCATATAGTAACACACGTGCAGGTGCATCTGTTCATATAGTAACACACGTGCAGGTGGGCAGTAGCACTGCAGGACTGGTGAGTAGAGGCTGCTAAGTATAACAGAACCAGGAGGCGGTTTCTTTAAATCTGTATTATTATAGTATAAAAATATTATAGTAAGATGACAATGCAATGAAGGATTTCTCCCTTCACCAGCAACAGGTTTAACACCAGTGACAGATCTATGAGGGGGGTTAATAGCTCTATTAGGGAGGTTAGATGTTGGCGTGGATTTAAGCACCTACTCAGTTTGAAAATGATCTGGTTTCCATCTCCAGCTGCAGAAGTCTTTGGGTTACATGGCTAATCAAGAATCTTTGCCCAAAATGTTATATAGTTTCTGTACCACACTATATATTCTGTATGTGTGTGTGTGTTTGTTAAATTGCACTCTTCTGGATGTTGTCATTCCTGGGCTCTGTTGGATTGACTCCCCCCATCACCACTGGGACAACCTTCATGTTAAACCTTCCACATTTCCTCTAGTCGTTCTTTCTTTGTCTCATTGTTGTCTAACTTCTCATCCTCTGTCTTTTGTTGCCATAACTGCTACAGCTATTACCACTCTATTACCACTCTATTACCACTCTATTACCACTCTATTACCACTGCTGTTACCTCTCCATGAGTTGTTTATCTGTTTATCTTTTTGGCCCTTGTTGGGGTCATTCATGACCAGTATTTCCTGGCTCCTGTTAGCCAGGCTGGATGGAAGACGGTAGTTAGCAGCTGGTTCATTTGTTCTGGTAGGCCGTCATGCTGAGTCTCTTTAGTCCGTAGGCGTGGATCAGGTCAGGGTTTGGTACTGCCAGTTCATGTTTCTGACCCACTCTTGGACATCTGCTGTTGTAATGCTGACTGACTCCTGCTCTGGGTGACTGTGGTGCTCTGCTTTCAGATCTCTTAACCACTGAGTGCTGGTGTTACGTGATGATTCATTCTGTCATGTGCTCTTAACCACTGAGCACTGGTGTTACGTGACTATTCATTCTGTCAAGTGCTCTTCCTCTGCTATTCTGTTTCAACTATGGGTGGATCTACAGCTGGGTTCTGCTGAACTGGAACTGAGAGGGGCACTGGATGGTTCTTTGGTGAACTGAGAGGGGCACTGGATGGTTCTTTGGTGAACTGAGAGGACACCATGGATGATTCTTTGGTGAACTGAGATCTTCTTTCCTGTGTTCCTGCAGACACAGTGACAGAGCTGCTGACCTGTTCAGGAGACTCCAGGGCCTCATTTATGGGCCACACATCATATTTCCTCTATAGCCAGGCACCGTCTTTGATCCTTATGCCATTCCTTTCAGCCAAGATATCTTATCAAAGATGCCCTGTGGCTTAGATTTTGTAGGTCGGGTTCTAAAGTGTGGCAACTGTAGTGATATGCACCAGTTTGTTGGTTTCACTTCAGATTCAGATGTACTTTATTCAGATATACTGGTTGTTGTGCTTGTGCTGATTCATCCTGGAGCGAACAGTGTAGCTAATTCATACTGGAGTATACAGTTTAGCTGATTCATACTGGAGTGTACAGTGGTGGCTGACAAGAGGGTCTACAGCATGTCTGCATGTCTACAGCAGGGCTACAAACATCCACTAGATGCCTAAAACCCATGAATCCAGGAAAGCCAGTGTGTTTCTCTGTGCGTGTTTGTGTGTGTATATATACACACATGTACTGCATAGAAAATGAAACCTTTGCAACATGTTTTTTTATCTTTTTTTTAGCTGTTGTAAGGTGTCGGTGTGGTGGAAACGAGGAGCTGGCAGTTCCTGCTGGGTGTTAGTGATGGGGCGAGTGCAGGCTAATGCCCACTGAATGCCACAGCACTCTATTCTGGATGCAAATGGCTTGACATTTAAGGCCGATGGGCAGGGCGTGATTAAAGTGATGGCCTTTAACGGCTCCCTCCCTCCTCTCCTCCTCTCCTCCTCTCCTTCTCTCCCCCTCTCCCTCTCTCCTCCTCTCATTCTCTCTTTCTCTCCTCTCTTGTCAGAAGAGAGAAGTGGCCCAGCCACCTGCTCTCAGACCACACTAACCAGCTCTCATCCAGGAAGAAATGGCTCTCAGTGTGTCCTGGACAAAGATGAAATGCAAAGTGGTTTTGTTTGTTTGTTTGGGGTTGTTTTTGTTGTTATTTTTTTATTTTTAGATCAAATATACTTTACACAGCTGACGGCTATGCAAAGATCACACTCAACACTAGACCAGCACAGTGATATATTGAGGTCAAAATACTACTAACACACTGATTCCAGAACAGAAGGTCTTATGCTCCTGTTACTGTTCAACTGGATTTTTAATAATAAGAAAACAGAAAAGAAAAATGTGATGTTTGATATATTTTTGTATCTTTATGTCTTCACTGTTGGATTTAGGTTCGCCATGTATCACGATTGGATATTAAAAAACTTTTCTGTGTCGAACAGTTAATATTGGAAACTATATTAATATATAACATGATTTAAATGCATATTGACTTAGTGGCATTTCATGAAATCATGAGATGTGAGGTGAGAGGTGTGAGTCAGAATGTCGGGTTATAGTGTTTTTTATAAATCAGAAGGGAACCGAATTGTAGTTGTTTATAGTTTATTACATTTCTGGGGATATTTGCATTTTAATAATCATCATTTACACCATTTAGAATCTTTTTGGTTAATAACCAGACCTTTCAGAAAGAACCAGAGTTTGTTACTTGTTCACTCCCCCAGAATCACAGCTGAAGGACCCTCAACTGGTCGAGGGAAGATGCTGACTGCACATAAACATCTCCTTCGCACCCTTCGCACCCTTCGCACCCTTCATAGCCTCACGCTACTGAACTTCGCTGACATTGTAAAACTGCATGGACAGATTGGTAAAGGCCAGGCATCAGCCATAAAACAGTATATTCACGCTTGGTATTGCTTGTAAAATGCTAGAGAGGGAGAGATGGAAAGGGGGAGAGAGAGAAGGGGAGAGTTAGAAGGGGAGAGAGGTAGAGAATGAGAAGGAGAAGAAGAGAGAGAGAGGTGGGAATATTCAGTATTGGAGGAGGATTTACTGCCCATGTGATAAAGAAGACGTAGCATGTTTCTCTTGCTAACGGTGTGGGCCGCTGGCTGCTGTATATCAAGAGAAAATGTGAGAGGAGCCGAGTGACCCAATCAGAGATGAGGGCTCTGGGGAAGTGCCGTGTCTGCCATGTGATTGGTCAGGTTCAACTCTGGTTTATCCACAGTGAAGGTCACTGTGGCAGCTGGAAGCATGTCTTGTGCTCGGTCCCCAAGAGATGCCCCAGGGGCTGATGGGATGTGAGGAAACCCTAAAGTGGACTCTCCAGGTGTCCTTTAGGCAGGATTATGTCACATCGACCTATCTGAAACAGCTATTTTTTCAGTGAATAATATATGATGCATGTAGCGCATACGTGTATCTCTCTCTCACTCTCTCTCTATCTCTTTCTCCTTGTCCCTCTCTGTCTCTCTCTATCAAATTCAACTTCACATTGCCTTATTAGCAAGAATTCATCCATCCATCCATCCATCCATCCATCCATCCATCTTCCACTGCTTATCCAGGTCCGGGTCGCGGGGGCAGCAGCCTAAGCGAAGACGTCCAGGCCTCCCTCTTCCCCACCACCTCCTCCAGCTTCTCCGGTGGGACACCAAGGCATTCCGATTGGTTCTTCCAAGCCTTGGGGTACTCCGGGCGGACCTCATCCACCCTGGGTGCCCTGCCACCAAGGAGTTTTAATCCTACTCTGGCTACCTCTGCCAGTGTGATGGGTAAACCCTCACCTGGGTCTCTGTTCTGACTCCTCTGAGGAAGGGGCACTGATGGGATTGAGAAGACCCTCAATGTATTTCTTCCACCACCCAGTGACATCCCTAGTAGAAGTCAGCAGCCTTCATCCTCACTGTATACGGTGTTGGTCGGAAACTACTTTCCTCTCCTGAGTTGCCTGACGGTTTGCCAGAACCAATCAATACTCTTAATGGCCTCATCAAACTCCTCCCACACCCGAGTTTTGCCTTGGTAACAGTCGAAGCCCCCATGCAATTGGTCCTTCGGTACCTACCAGCTGCATCTGGAGTCCTACACCCAGGACCTTTTTTGTTCATCTTACTGGCCTCCTTCGAGTGCACCGACAACACTTACTATGAGACAGAATAATTCACATTAAAAAGTGGTCAGATTGTCTAGAAATAAAATATATATAATAAAGTTTTTACAGTATTTACACCTACTGTCTCTCTCTGTCTTTGTCTCTCTGTCTTTGTGTCTCTCTCTGTCTCTGTTTAGTTGAGTTTACAGTGTGACCTTATCAAGTTGAGTGTGTATGTGTAAGATATTAGATTGCTAGTGTGTGTGTGTGTGTGTGTGTGTGTGTGTGTGTGTGTGAGCTACAGGCCACTGCTCTCTTTGCTGTAGTTAATACAGCATGAAGGCTCCTCATCTGGCATAGATGGGTCATTTCCTCTGGGCGGCACTCAGTGTGAGGTTATTAAACACTGCTCTCTGGAGGAGGACACACACTGATACCACACCAGGCAGACCCTCCCTTCCCAAGCCATGACTGGCTGACAGCTCTTTAAGGTGGTATAGGTGAGGACGTTTACTGCTGGAAATGCTCGTTTAAATTCATAGTGTTAGTTCCTGGTCTTTACATAATTTGTCCATCCATATCCACTTTAATACCCATTAGATCATCTAATTAGATCATCTTAGGGGGTTGGTCATGTGACCCTGGTGTGTGAATAGGGTTTTTAGGAAATGCTCTATGAACAGTCAATGTGAAACTTGCAGCTGCTTCCTTCTGGAAAAGGCTTTTGGTTTCCATTAACCTGACCACATGCTTTCCCCCTGCACAATTATGTGTTTAGATTATTATAATCCTGAATTACCTGTCAGTGCACAAATGTTCCCAGTACTTCTACAGAGGACAATAGACAAACATTCCAGCAGCCTCGAACACATACCATTATAATGTGCATATCTCCAACGTAACATAAAACCAAACGTTGAATTTTCCCAGGTTATTGTTCACTCATTCCATGGAGGAGCTGCAGGTTATTGAAGTGTCCTGATGGAGTTGCTCTCTCTCCAGCTCCATAAAATATCCTCTGTTCGCCCCTGTAGCGCCCTCTCCTGGCTGCCACTTCATACCTTTCTGTTTCAAAACCCTGCCCACCCGACCTGGACGTGCCTGTGGCCTCAGTGCTTCCTCAGCTCCTCCCCTCTGCATCTGCTACTCTCTCCTCTTTCCTCCCTTCCTCCATCTCTCTATCTCTCTCTCTCTCTTCATTTCTGTCCTGCTCTCTTCCTCTTCTCCATTCCTTCTGTTATTCTCTCTCTCTCTGCTGCCTCTCTTTCTTCCTGTCTTTTGTTTCTTCTCGTTTCTTCTCCTCTTGTCTGGTCCTCCCAGCTGCCTCTTTAATTAGAGTGCTGGGTGTGTTGCTCTGATAAAAGCACTGGCTCTATGAGGTTTTGATAGACCTGCAGTCCCCCAGATGGTAATCAACACTGGACTCTGATGGGAAGCAGGATAATGGTTTTGCTATACGTATCCACTGATTAAAAATAATAAAAACATGTGCTTGTTAAAATGCAGCATTTATCATAAAAAGCATTTTTCTCTTGTCTGTCACTGAGTTGTTTACCAAAGACTGACTTAGACTGTAAAACCCTTTTTTCCTCCCATACACTCTCTCCCTCTCTCTCTCTCTCTCTCTCTCTCTCTCTCTCTCTCTCTCTCTCTCTCCCTCCCTCCTTCTCTCTCCCTCCCTCTCTCGCTCTCTCTCCCTCCCTCCTTTGCATGGTAACCCAATCCAATCTCCCTTTATTGGGTGCACAGTGTGCAGTTAAGTAATTACTGCTTATTTGGGCTTTTGTTGGCACTGAGTGAATTTCACACCTGAGATGTCTAACCCTTTAATGTGTTTGTGTTCTGGTTGATGGCAGAATCTACCCTGGCTTACAGCCACAGAGCTCTGAGATGTTACATTTCCCTTGTTAGGCTATTGCAATTCCTTTTGGCCTGCAGGACGTCTGATTCCATGGAGAAACCCCAGATAAAGGAGGAGGTGTACATATACAGTCCAGATAGAGGAGGAGGTATACACGTACAGTCCAGATAGAGGAGGAGGTATACACGTACAGTCCAGATAGAGGAGGAGTTATATACACATACAGTCCAGTATGAACAAAGACTTTAACAAAGTTGTATCGTGTGCATTTCACCTTCAGAGCTGTGGATTGTTGTTATTAGTACATTAGTTATTGTTATTAGTACATTTGGAGCATGTCAAATAGCTACCAAGGGCATGCTGAAAAAAGATGTGCAGCCACTCCCACCCTGCCTGGAACCACTCCCATAGCCACTCCCACTCTGCCTGAAGCCACTCAGGACTCTGATAAAGGATGTATAGCCACTCCCACCCTGCCTGGAGCCACTCTGCCTGCTCTAGGTCAATTAATACCTCGTTAAATTCAATGAATCAACAATGGCTTTAATTAGAGCTGTAGGTGATCTCACAGCAGTGAAACGAGTTGCCGCAGGTATGGAGGCTCTGATGGCAGTGCAAGAGAGAGGCGGAGAGAGACTCTTCCAGGCGGAACTGAAATACAGCTCTTAAAGTGAAATATGACCCCCTTTGGAAATGAACGTGTTCAAGTGCGCCTCAAAATGTTTATCCTCTCTAGTGTGCTTTATAGAGCGCAGCTGTTTGTTTTCAAGTGTTTTTTCTTGTTTTAAATCCTCCTCTTTCCTGTCTGTTTATTAGGATCTTCTAAGCTTATCGTGGTGAATTCTAACAGGGTTTAAGCATCCATTGTCTCCTCATTATATGGCTTTTTCTTGTTTGTTTAGCGTGAGTGTAGATGATTTTGTACCATTTAATGCATGTTCTGTTATGACATTCATTCACTGTTCTTCCTTTACCCAGAGGACATCTGTGGTTGGTGGAGGTTGGATGATGATGTGTTTTATTGTGGAGTTTGTTCCCATGAGTGTGGGGATGGAGCTTGAGATCAGTGCTCCTCACAGAGGAATTTCCTGGACTGGATGTATTTAGGAAACAAGAATTAAATGGAATTACATTTTTTTAAATGCGGTTAATATGGAATTACATTCTTTAATACATGGTAAAAATAAATGTATTAACTTCAACAAGAAGTCCATCAAGTTCATGTAATACAGTTTTAGCATGAAGTTAATAGCCTATAGTAAACATAACTACAGTCTACAGTACACATGTTTAAAGAGTGTTTGCCTCAAAGATGCTTCCTGCTGTTTGGGGTTATCTCAGTAGGCACATACTCATCACACACAAGAGCTGGGTTTGCACTTTTGAAGTCACAGATTTTGCCTCAGATCTAAATAAATATTTAAACAGTCCCAGGATGGCTGAATGTTCTTCTGTTGCAGTAGCCCTCCACCTCTGTGGAGACCACCCAGCACATTCTGGAATGTTCCAGAACGAGATGCTGGAGCTGCTGTGCCACAATGGGGCTGGTGCATGCAGAAATGAGAAATAGTGCATATACACTCAGAAACGAGGAATAGTGCGTACACACTCAGAAACGAGGAATAGTGCATACACACTCAGAAACGAGGAAAAGTGCGTACACACTCAGAAATGAGGAATAGTGCATACACACTCAGAAACGAGAAATAGTGCATACACACTCAGAAATGGGTCTGAAGAAACAGGAAGGAGCCATTAATTCGTTTTAATCTGAATTGAGGAAACATTCTCTGTTTCACCAGCTGTCTCCTGAGCTTTCTCTCTCTCTCCCTCTCTCTCTCTCCTTCTCACGCTCCCACTCTTTCGCTCTCCCTCTCCCTCTCTCCTTCGCTCTCTCTCTCGCTCTCTTTCTGTTTTTTGCACTTCATTATAGAGTTTGGTGTTAATTCCCTCATGTGGCAGATTTCCCCCATGCTAATGGTGATTAGCAGCTGCTGTAATGATGCTCCTCTGTAATGTCTTCCTGTGACCAGAGTGCTGGCTGTGTTTAACACAGACTACTGGGACATAAACTGTTTGATGGAATTACGTTCCATAAAATTCAATCTAATAACTTGGGCAACAATTCCATAAATTTTATGTATAAAACATAAGATCGAACTTTTCAGAGCAAATATAACCCAGTAAATATTTTCTGAGTTTTACCAGCTGTCTTCTAAACTTTGTGCAGGGTTAGAAACTGTGGCCATGACTTTAAAGACAGTAAAGCTAAAGTGTAAACACCCTCTACCAGAAAGCAAAGAACATGCCTAAAGTACTCAGAGAAGCTGTCAAACGAGGGATAAGACTGGCCTTCTACTACACATTCTCAAAAACACAAGTGAACAGGCTGCACAAAAGGTAACAGAGCCCAAGCTGGAGGACAGATCAGATAGTAGATCAGACAGTAGATCAGACAGCTGAAGAAGGAGACTACTCGGTGCCAGACGCTGGAGATATGTTTGCAACATCAGCAGGTTGCATATCCGCAGTCTGAGTCGAAGATGTTTGTCATTTCTCTTCTGGTGAATCCAGTGCCTATTCGGATTTGTGGATGAGGTAGTAGAGCTTTGAGCATGTGCCCTGCTTTCTGAATGACATTTTTGATCACACAAGAAATGGGAAGAAGTGCTGAGTCATTTGTAGGTATAGAGAGTGAGTGTGAAGTGAGTCATTTGTAAATGTAGAGAGTGAGTGTGAAGTGAGTCATTTGTAAATGTAGAGAGTGAGTGTGAAGTGAGTCATTTGTAAATGTAGAGAG
>JAOXYF010000015.1:1576011-1578489 GCA_028565775.1 Sternarchorhynchus goeldii | reverse complement strand
GCTCCCTGCCTCGGCTGCCTCTGCCCCTGTGCGTTAGTACACCCACGCTCCCTGCCTCGGCTGCCTCTGCCCCTGTGCGTTAGTACACCCACGCTCCCTGCCTCGGCTGCCTCTGCCCCTGTGCGTTAGTACACCCACGCTCCCTGCCTCGGCTGCCTCTGCCCCTGTGTGTTAGTACACCCACGCTCCCTGCCTCGGCTGCCTCTGCCCCTGTGCGTTAGTTCCCTCTCCCTGGGCCTCTGAGCGAGCGGCGGTCATCCCTGACGCCCTCGAAGCGCCAATTACTCTTATTCTCCTCCGTTTTGGTCCGCGGTTTAAAACAGTGGATGATTACTGCGTGCCGTTCCCTCGCTACTGAAAGCACGTGTCTGATCCAGAGACAGCGTTCAGAGGTTATACTGTGAGACTGGAACTCTGCCAGGAATTTTAGATTAATGGCTGGAGCTGAAGAGAACGTTACACTCCCATATACGTTCAAGTCTTCATCATAATCATCATCATCTCAAGGCTCATCTCATTTATGTAGGGAACAGCTCTCTTTATTCACCCTCAACCCTTTAACTGGGCTGTACATTTCTGACATTACAAAAAATCTGTATATTTATTGCTAGAATCTGGCTTCTGTTACCTTGGTTGTTGTAAATTGTGAGATGCTTTCTATATAGTCTTGAGAGTTACGTAAGAGTTAGGTGTGTGTTGGGATAACCTCTGACCAGTGAGTGAGTGGTGATTTAGTTCACACACACAAACACACACTCACACCGTGTACTGCCAATGGGATGACTGTCACAGAGCAGAGTGGAGTTACTGGGAGGATTACAAGCTTACCGTGCACAGGAGCTCACTGTGCACCTTTGACCTCTGCTAAAAGCTCAGTCTGCAGCATGAACTCTTTTGACCCCTGGAAAACCACTTTGGTCAAAGGTCCAGGTTCAAGGGAAATCTACAGTTCTACTTTGACTAGAATGACTGAAATGTACTGATTTTAACCTTCTTCTGTCTCCCTAAGTACTACTTAAACACACACACACACACATGTTCTCAGAAGTGATCTTGTGTGTGCGTGTGTGTGCGTGAGTATGCGTGTGTGCGTACCTGTGTTGTGTGTGATGTGTATGTGTGTTGTGTGCGTGTTTTGTGTGTGTGTTGCTGTGTGTCCACTGTGCCTTTTGACCACCTCTTCCTGGTTCACATCCCTGCCACTTCCTGCTCGGGTCTATTGTTCTTCCTCTCATCTGCCAGCAATTACACTTGTTTATCTCTCTTTCCTCTCTTTCATCTGATTCCTCGCTGGCTAAAGACTCCAGCTGGCTGTGTGTGGAGGGAGGGAGGGAGGGAGGTGTGCGTGCGAAGCCCCTGGCTTGGGGTGGGGGGGGGTCACAGAGGGGGTTCAGCCAGTCGAGACAAGAGCTTGGCACCCACTCCTTCGTCTGAAAGTCATCGGCTTGTGGAATTATTCCACACTGGCCTCTCGGAGATTTTCTTATCCTGCTCCAAGTCTCCGGCTGCCCGGAGAACCGAAATGAGTTCCACACGCAGGCCTGTCTCTCCTCATATACCCCCAGAAGGCCTGCGTGCAATGCTCACCGGTGCCCCCTGGAGGTTGACCTGGGGCTCGCACCCTCAGCCAGAGCATCTCTACCCAAGCTTTAGGTCTTTCATCTCTATGGGTCGCTTGCAGAAGGAGAACGATGACGGCCATCCAGCGCAGGGCGGCCGAAGTTCCTCGCGCTCCGCCTCTCGTCAGTGTAGCTCTGCGTATAGCAGGTATCACAGTCCCTGCATTCATCAGAACAAGTGTAGGGTCACTACCCTTGGGTTTTAGTGAGTGTGATGGATATATGAGTAAAGCTCTTAAGTTGAGAGGTGCTGAGAGTGCTGTGCTAGGAGAGCTGCCCGGTGTGCCTGTCTGTCCTTTTACTCTTGTAGCTCAAGTGTATAAACGTAGGTCTCTGTAGCGCGTTGGAGGGATAGCAGACCGGAGTACTACTCAAAAGGTCACACTCTGTTCCGTAACCCTCTTCTAATCTGTCACCACTCTGCCAGAGGTGTTCTGCAACACACACACACACACACATCACTGCATCACACACAAATATATTCTGCATGATTGATCTTATTAATAGCTATTAATTAGACAATAAATGGCTCAAAAACCGGTCGTAGGCAGTTGTAACACCTGTTGCTTGCCAGTGGTCTGTACTGTTAACCCTCAGATCCCACATCACTTACATTACTGTCTTTTCTCTTTACACATGTCAGCTTCAACAGATTTGGTAATAAGTTGCTACCATTAACATATACAGTTTGGCCTTACCTTTAACCCTAACCCTTACCTTTAACCCTAACCCTAACCTTTAACCCTAACCCTAACCTTTAACCCTTACCTTTAACCCTAACCTTTAACCCTAACCCTAACCTTTAACCTTAACCCTTACCTTTAACCCTAACCCTTACCTTTAACGTGTACAGTTGTAA
>JAOXYF010000015.1:1566011-1571011 GCA_028565775.1 Sternarchorhynchus goeldii | reverse complement strand
GTTCTTAATGAAAGTACAAATGCAGATAGTAGTTATATTTGTGATCTCAATAAAAGTATTTATGTAAATACTAGCTGTGTTAGTGTTCTCAGTATGAGTATAATTTTAATGTGGATACAGCTGTTAGTATTCTCAATAAGAGTATAGTTTTAAGGCGAATACTATCTGTGTTGGTGTTTTCAAAGAGTATGTCATCATTTAAAGTCTTTTGGTTGAATAAAGTCTTTCAAATGATTTATACTTTATTACTGAATGATCAGAAATCATGGCAGGTACTTTATAGAGATGCTACATGTGGGATCCAGTATTCTGACAGGATGAGTAATCTAGCAGTACTCCTGACGGGGTGAGTAATCTAGCAGTAATCCAGCAGCCTGGTAAGAACGACTGGCACTCAGGAAGATGGAGTGTTTGCTTGATTGATCTGCAGCCTGGTTTTAAAATGTCAGGAGATGAAGAGGTTGTTGTAAGATGAAGAGAGCCTTTACAGTACCAGACTCAGATGACCATTTCACCACCTCACAATTGTTTTCCACTGTTGTCTTTCACCTTGTGGGAGGAGACAAAGAAATGAGGGACATCTCCCTCTTTCCTCTCTCTCTCTCTCTCTCTCTCTCTCTCTCTCTCTCTCTCACACTATATAGTGTATAGTGTAGTCATCTGATTCAGAATCATGGCAGATTGCCACTCAACAGCCCACATACTGTGTGTGTGTTCATGCATGTGCACTTGTGAGAGTGTGTACATGCGAACGTATGTGTGTGTGCATGTGTGTGTGTGTGTGTAAGTGCTGACTGCTCCAGCGAGATGAGCGATGGGAACCATGACAACAGCTTGACTGCTCAGCTCCTCGGTGTGGGAGAGAGGAGAGATGCAGAGATGCACTTCTCATTCATTAAGTGTGTAGAAGAAAGTGATGTGTAAAAATATTCACTTCATAGCTGATTATCAGAGGAGAGGCAGAGGGAGAGGAAGGGAGAGAGAGGGTAGGAGAGAGAGAGAGAGGGTAGGAGAGAGAGAGAGAGGGTAGGAGAGAGAGAGAGAGAGGGTAGGAGAGAGAGAGAGAGGGTAGGAGAGGGAGAGAGAGGGTAGGAGAGGGAGAGAGACAGATGGAGAGAAAGAGAAAACTTTTTAAAAAGGTGAAATGAATAAGAACAGATCTCTCAGGTGAGATCTCTCAGGTGAGATCTCTCAGGTGAGATCTCTCAGGTAAGATCTCTCAGGTGAGATCTCTCAGGTGAGATCTCTCAGGTGAGATCTCTCAGGTGAGATCTCTCAGGTGAGATTTGTTGGGAGGGATAATGAACAAGAATAAACCTTTTCTCCTAACTGGATGATTTTGTATGTAGTGTCCTATAGACTTTTAATGATGATCTAGTTTAGCAATGTGACTAATTTGATTTTCCAGATGTTCTTACATCTAGATGTGTTCTTATATACCCAGATGTGTTCTTATATACCCTTATTTGTATTAAATTTTATGTGTATGTTTGTGAGTGTGTGTATTACCTGTGTGTGTGTGTGTGTGTGTGTGAGTTTGTGTGAGTGTGTGTATTACCAGCCTGTGTGATCGTGTGTGTGTGTGTGTGTGTGTGTGTGTACTAGGTAAGCTTATCTTATAAATGGTCAGTGCTGTCCTGCTGGTGTCTGTGTGTATGTATTGTACGTATTGCCCCATGTATTGCAAAAAACAAACAAACCAAATAGTGTTTCAGTGTGGGGGTGAGGTTCATGTGTGTGTTGGTGTGTTTCAGTGTGGGGGTGAGGTTTATGTGTGTGTTGGTGTGTGGATGTACTGATTTGAGGGGGGGGGGGGTGATGTCTGTGTTAATTTGCCAGAGAGTAAACACAGGGAATCCTCAGCAGCAGTGTAACATCTGTTTATATGAGAGTGAGGAGGGGGTGCAGACAGGCAGTGGACTAGATTAGAGTAAAGATCTCAGCACTGATGGGACTGGGTCTGATGGAGACTGGGACTGGGTCTGATGGAGACTGAGACTGATGGAGACTGAGACTGATGGAGACTGAGACTGGTCTGATGAGTGCAGCGGCAGGACCCTCAAGGACCACAGCCTCTCTTCTAGAGTGCAGAGTGAGATATTTTCCAAATGTCACTCACAGCCTTTTTTCCATTGCACTGTTTTTCTGAGTGTCTGGAAACATGCAGTGAAACTCTGAGGAATGTCATTAGTTTGGAAGATGAGATTCCTTTCTTCTTTCCTGCATTCCAACTTTTCCGATTTATTCATTTATATATGCAGACTCAGTCATTCCTGGCCTGTGAGGAGGTGTGTATTTGGCCTTCATCGCCTCAGCACAAACAATAACACTTCCAACCCTGGCTTTCAGCTTCCTGTCCAACCCTGGCTTTCAGCTTTACACCCAACCCTGGCTTTCAGCTTCCTGTCCAACCCTGGCTTTTAGCTTCACACCCAACCCTGGCTTTGAGCTTCATGCCCAACCCTGGCTTTCAGCTTCCTGTCCAACCCTGGCTTTCAGCTTCACTTCCAAGCTTCCAGAATTGCCTGACCCAGTAAATCTGTGCTTCCAGAATGTTCTGTGGATCCTAAACCGCCAGTCTCTGGTGTGCAATAGACTCAAGGGCCTTTTCTGCATCTAGAATCCATTACGCCTGGGGGTCTTTTTTAAAAAGGTTCAGATGTTATCTGAGGTTAGGCTGTTTTTTCTGTTTTTTACGGTCCTCAGACTGTTGCGATGAGATTCAGAATGAGACAAAGTAAAACTGAGTCTCTGCATTCTCTGGGTTCAAGGATACGTCACATTTTGTGTAAAGTGTTACAGTTATGCCTGTGGAATGAAGACTTTTTGTAGAAAGTTTGAGAGGAAGGGTTTGAAGAGAGCTGGCAGGACAAATGAAGGAGATCTGTAAGAGAGTGAGAGAGTGAGAGAGGAGTGCTTGGTTTGTATCAAAGAGAAATAGCCATCTGTGTGTGCAGGCAGCAAACAGGCAGTGTAGAGGAAGCAAGATGTCTGAGCAGAGAATGACAAGATGGGAGATGACAGGAAGCAGATTTCCTCTCCCCTCTGTCTCCATACGACGGGAATCGCAGCCCGTGTGCTGCGATGTCTCCCCAGCTCCATATGCTTCATCACTCTGCTCACGTGTGTGTGTGTGCATGTGTCAGTGGACGTTTGTGTGCATGTGTCAGCACACGTGTGTGTGTGTGTGTGTGTAAATGTGTCAGTGCGTGTGTGTGTGTGCGCATGTGTCAGCGCATGTGTGTGTGTGTGTGTGTATACATGTGTCAGCGCATGTGTGTGTGTATACATGTGTCAGCGCACGTGTGTGTGGGCACCCACATGTTTGTATGTGCATGTAAAATAAAACATCACTCCCATGAATACACACACACACACACATACACACACATACACACCTTTGATTCTGTTCTGTGATTTCTACTTTTCTCTAAGGTGCTGTTGGACTGTGTCTGCTCTATTTTTGCTGGAGGGAAAAGCTTTCACCAGTACCCACAATTCAATGCTCATTTATTTCTGAACAATCTCTTCTTAATGCATCCTGTTGTCCCTCTGTTTTATCTTTTCGGGCCTGAATATGCCGTGCTGTAGGCCTCAGGGAACTCTGTGAAGTGAAGTGCAGTTGAGGATCTGATTTGAGAACAGCGCTTAATCAAGCTGCTTTAATCTTTTTAAAAGCTGTAGAAGACTCAGCCTGATCTCATGTGAGTTTGTGTCCTGCTGTCCATACAGTTTCATACTGATCATTACAAGGCTGGAAGAGTGCTATGAGCCTTAATAGCGCTGCTACGGCTGGTGTTTAACGCCCCGTGCTCTAATAAGCAGTGACTGGGTGACTGAAGTTGACATGGAGAGTCTTCGTCCCCAGGGAAACCTGCCTTTCATCCTCTTCTTCCTCGCCCTTCCGCCGTTTCTTCTCCTCCGTCACTCTGTGAGATGGGGGGAGGGAGGCTCGCAGCTGCCGAGGCTATGAAAGGTCACCTTGTCGCCGTGGCAATGCGACAGCGAATGGGAGAAGCTGTCATCTCCCTGGCAGTTTGATTGACAGGTGGCCCAAGTGAGTCAGACTCTGTGGAGAAAAGACCTGGCAAGGCGGAGCTGTCGCTTCACCAAGCCTGCTCTTGTGTGTGTGTGTGTGTGTGTGTGTGTGTGTGTGTGCATATATGTGTGTGTGTGTGCATATATGTGTGTGTGTGTGCATATATGTGTGTGTGTGTGTGCATATATGTGTGTGTGTGTGCATATATGTGTGTGTGTGTGCATATATGTGTGTGTGAGTACATATGTGTGTGTGTGCATATATGTGTGTGTGAGTACATATGTGTGTGTGTGTGTGTGTGCGCGTGTGCGTGTGTGCATATATGTGTGTGTCTTTGTATGTATATGAAAGAGAATAATTTCCTAAACATGTTGCTCTGAGTGGGAGGGTGTGTGTTGGCTCTTGGGAGGTTCTGTACTGTAGCAAACATACAGTCCTTCAGATCTGTACCTCTCTTTGAGCTTCTCGTGTGTGTGTGTGTGTGTGTGTGTGTGTGTGTGTGTGTGTGTGTGTGTGTGTGTGTGTGTGTGTGTGTGTGTGTGTGTAGGGTTCTGTTCCTGATTCCTCACCTGTGTCTCTTACTTAACCTGTGTGGCCTGTGCCCTCCACAGCCTGCAGCTCTCACCATCTACGAGTCATTATTCACCCCAGCACAGCCTAACACCTGCAGGAGCAGGGACAGATGAGATGGTATGGATGTACGTGTATGTGTGTGTGTGTGTGTGTGTGTATGGGTGTGGATGTGGGTGTGGATGGGTGGTTGCTTTACACTTGCTCCATGTTTAATTAATTAGCTTAGCCACTAGACCCTCCACCTCCCATGGTCATTAATGCATGTGCTGCATAATGTATTTACATGTTCTCCTGAATTATTCATGGACAGAGAGGAGGTTAGTGTTATGTGGAGGTTAGTGTTATGAGGAGGTTAGTGTTATGTGGAGGTTAGTGTTATGAGGAGGTT
>JAOXYF010000015.1:1523336-1535157 GCA_028565775.1 Sternarchorhynchus goeldii | reverse complement strand
CACACCGCACACAGTGATACAACACACACATCGCACACAGTGATACAACACACACACACACACACACATCGCACACACACACACACCGGTCCTTGATATAGAGCTCGGTGCCTTCAATATTGACATGCTCTGGTTTTCTGAAACGATAGCCTGGATGCAGCGGGACAGGACAGGGCTCACTGCTTCAGGTAATTGATGTGCAATTTTTAGCCTTTCCAGAGGACACTCGTCATTCCCTTCTGGAATGGGGACGGCTGATGTACTGTGCCCAGACCAGTTAACACGTCTCTCCTCAAATGGAGGTCATGGTTCCAGTGACGCTCACTCAGGTGCTTTTGATTTTGTTTTTTTATTCTTTAACCTCTGATGTCTTTCAGTTTTTCTTCATGGGCCTGAATTATTAGACGGCAAATACATTTGTTTATGCGACAGGACTGGCTGAACCATGTACATCATGAATAATTAATGACCCGCTAAGTAAATCCTAGATTAAGGCAAAGCGGTTAATTTGCATAACAGTAACAGACTTAGTTGGATGTGTGATTGAAAACATGTCAGAATGAACTTGACAGGAACCACTGAGTAAATATTTGCTCATTTGTCTGTTGCATTCTGAGGGGTTTAAAATTCGCCTGCATTCATTGCTGAAGTGAATTGTATTCAGTGTATAGATGAGAAATATCTGGATTACCACATTAGAAAAAAAGGAAAACCGTGTTATTTTATTGGAGACTTTGACCTAGAGAGTGTTGAGAAACCACACTGTGAAAACCCGCAAGTGAGTTTTTCTTTAATGCTGCATCTGCAGGCCTGGTTTTATTAATGGGTATAACAGCCTGTGGAGTCCAAGCTGTGACATTTCCAAAACCCAGAGGAACCCATCAGACGCAATGTTATCAGCCCCTTGAAGAACGTCCGCCGTCACCCGCGTCCGTCTGTATAGCCAAACACGGCCCTGCCCTGACCTTCGAGCTGGGGAAGGGCTGGTGGTGCCGTCTTTGACAGCAGCCTCCCTGCAAGCCAGAAGCACACAGAGAGGAAGAACAGGAGTGAGGGGTTTGAAATGTCTGCAGAGATCAAATCAGACGGAATGGCTACACCCGTCTAAGTACTGCTTCTACTCTTTGGCTGTCCTCCTCCAAGCAGACTCCCAAGGTGTTTCATGGTATCGCACATACACACACACACACACACGCATGGACACACACGCACAGACACACACACACACACACACACAGCCTGGGCTATGGATTTATCCCTTGCCTAAACCCGCCTTGACAGGTTTGTTATCTGTTCACCCGGTCGACAGACCCCTGAGAGTTGGAGCGCTTGCAGTTAGGAGGGAGAAAGCACAGCGGAAAAGCAGGGCAAGTAAATGTCAAGTGAGCCGCCAAGAATGGATATTATAGCTGCTAGGTACCAGAGAGAGGCTCGTCTGTCCTCCCCTTTCGGTTTTACAGCTCTCCCATTTCTCTCCCCCCCCTCCTCTCCCGCTGGACTCTTGCCTATTGATTTGTAGGCAGAGTTATATGCAGGTATGAATTAGATAGTTCCCACAGTGTGATGTAGTACACTGTCCCCACTGCTACGGATCGAACCCAGACGAACAGTGATTACTGTTGTCCCGGTGTCTCCCCTGCTGATCACTCTTTAAAGAGCTCTGCACTGTTCATTAATGCAGGCCAGTGACCCCTGGTATGAGGGAATGGGATCTTTTTCTTTTTGTTTTGATGAATGTCACAGGGTTAGTGTATGAATGTATATTAGCATATGCGATGTTTATGGAAATACTGATTAGGAGCTTTATTGTTTTATTGGTTTTGCAGTTAAATCCATTCACCATGATTGGATTACCAAGGTTATACTGATCATGTAGTCAGTGAATCGGGGTGTGTATGTACACTGAATGGTTCCTTTATTAGAAACACCCATCCAATGGCATGCTGGGATGAACCCTACTGTACAAATATCCAGACATCCATCCACAGGTATCAGTGGACCCAGGAAACATTCCCCACACCATTCCTCCACCTCCATCTGCCTGAACTGTTCCCACCTGACAGGTCAAGTTCAGTAGTACAGTGGTAGTAGAGTATAGTAGAGCACCAGCACTGCGTTCGGCTGCTTGACTGTTCCATTGCCTGTTCTTCAGAATAGTTTTTCATATCCTGCTCTCACACCCTTTTGTCCACAGATAGCTTTTTGCTGTGTTTTTCTATAATCACATTGTTTATGGTATATTCTGGACACCGTTGCATGAGAAAACCCCACTAGACCCCAGCTAGTCTAGTATCGATGACCATACCTCATTCAAAGTCGTTCAGATTACTCGATTTTCTCATTCATAAAAACTTGTTTTTATGATCGCGAAAGGACAAGTGTGTCTAATAAAGTGGCCGTTCAGTGTGTGTGATTGGGTGGGTGTTGGCGTGCATGTATGTCTGTGCGCATGTGTGTGTAATTAACACTCTAGTCTAATATAGAATCAATGTTATATTTCATGCCGGCCATTAACGTTATCATCTCTGCCTCTACGCCCTGAGCCGAGAGAATCTCTAATGTGTCAATGTCACCTTGTCTTGCCCTTTTATTGTGAATCCTACAGTTGTGAATCTCATTTCTTCTCCTCTCTTCCATCACACCATTTCCTTAATGTTGTGCAAGAACCACAAAGAAATAACTGCAAGCTGTTCATCAGTGATGGAGTGCTCACCAGAGAGCACGTCCTCGCTAGAAACAGAAGGTGAAAATTTGACCAAAATGTGCATCGGAGGTGATGCATTTTGAAGATGGTCTGAAAGAGCTGGTGCTGGTGCTTAACCTCGTTCCAACGCTTTAACTTCTTTCCTTTTTTAACTTCTGCTTTTTTCCTCTTAGCAGTAAAACTGTTTCTCATGGTTGTGGTTTTGCTCTCTCTCTACTTTTTCATGGCAGCTTCATCTGACTTATAATTGGTAACACATTCAACACCCTCAGCTCTTCAACTCTTCCTCCATATGTGAAAATCATCATCATCATCGTCACGTCATCATCGTCAACGCATGTAAATGTTCGCAAGCTGTCTGCGAATATTTTCGGTATGTGATGGTTTTCCCAGATAGACTCAAGTTTCAGGTTTAAGTGTGATGATAATCAGAGCCAGATCAGTGCAAAAGGCTTGTAGAGTCGGAACTCGACTAACAGACTACAAAGGCCAGTAAAGTGAGTGCAGTTGATCCCGCGGGGTTTTATTTTAGTTTCTCCTTCAGAGCAGTTTGCGTTTTTGTTTTGCAGTGTAGAACAGACCTTATACATCTTATCTGTTCAAAAAGTATGAATGACATCATGCAACTGCAGGTCAGGCCGAAAGAATCATTTCTGTTATTTTCGAGGTTTGGTAAAAGTTCGTAATTAGAATGATGTTGCTTATTCGACTTTGATAATCTTTTGGATACACCAGCAGCTGGTCAAATTTAAACTACATTGTGATTTGCTGTATTTTATGGCTATTAATTATACAGTATAAGTACGTTTCTAAATGTCGATGCTTATACTGTAGTATTCCTATACTGGTAATATGCTAAAAAAGAACTCTTCAGTTCATAACCTAGTTTGTCATTTTTGTATTCAGAGCATCTTCTGTTTCAAAATTGACATTATAGTACCAAATTCACCATTCTGTCTCCACACTACAAGCTATTAGAACCACTATAATTATTGCATTACTGAACTCACCATTTTATCCAATTAATTTGTAACAGTCATAATATAATTCCCAAATCTTTTGAGCAAATGGTACATTATGTGCTTTGTCAGTCATAATAGTTTTATGTCAACAGAAAGAAATATTTAATCATAATAAATCACTTAATCAAATAATCAAAGGCCCATGTTTCAAGAAATAAACACTTGAAGAAAAGCACTTAAATAATAGACCCATATTTCAAGCACCCCTCTGTAGTTTGCACATTCTGAGGAGGTGGAAAGTTTATGATTAACGTAATCTTGGGCACTGTCCATTAGTTGTCCTTCTGTTCAGGAGAAGGTTTGGTTGGTGCAGATCTTTCACGTATTATATGCACACATGGTCATTCAAACTAGATGTGCATTGGCTGAATCCAGACAATATGCCTAGAGATTCTGAAGAACTAAGGAAACCTTGTTCTAGCAGGATCCATAAAATCCAACGATACCTGGATGACCGAACTGCATTATAAATCTCCCATTCCAGATGATCATGCAGTACCCTCACATAAAGGAGAAACAGCAAGCTTCAGTTCCTGATCCAGGGTGTCTGATGGTATTGGTTGGTGGAATTTTGGTGAAGAATTCAGGATCATATCGGAGAGCTCCAGGATACCATGATGGGCTCACGTGATTTATCCAGCATGTATGATAGCTGGTACAAATCCCTCACTGCCATGACTGTCTGCCTTAAGCCGTATTGCCCCAGGTCTTTATGGAGGAAGTAATTCAGAGAGTGCTCTTCTGTCTAGAATCAGCATCTTTTACTTCTTAGTCAAACCAATTCGTCCTGTCCCAGTAACTATAGTACATGACTTGCTGTGTCTGTCTTTGACAGATATCCACCAGCACAGACATCACTAATGCATAACCTAATTCCAGTATGATGCAGACAACAATAACAGTATCATAAGCCAAAACTCATAGCTTTTTACTCAAGGAGAGTGATTGTATTCAAAAAAAGGTTTAAACATCTTTCCTGGTCCATCTGTACATGTGACTGAAGAACGTAAACATGACATTCTGTTTGACTATTTGGTCTTGCTGAGTGTTGTTTCACATACATTCCCATACAGAATGGCACTAACTGTAGTTATACCCTTCTTGATTTCTTGAATTTGTATCTGGTTAGATGATTAGAATTCATATTTGGTTAGATGGTGGGTTAGAAAGCAACTCATCCAAGCTTCAAGCCTAACAACTATGTGCTCTCCAGATACAGCATGTTCAGTAACGAGAGATGAAAATTCTTCAAATTCTGAATTAAAGCAAATGATTACCTCATTACAGTCCTGAAACTGCTCTCTCACAGCCAAGCATGAAGAAAATCACTCTTAAATCTGTTTTGGACTCTCCATATTGCCCACATTGTTGAGGGCACAAAGCACTATCCAGTTGACTGCAGGGAGTTGGATTTTCAAACTATCAGCACTTGTATTCCGGGGGACAATGTTCTGCCAGTTTTCATGCAAGCACTTTGCTGACTACTGTTCTCTGAAGAAACTTCACTCTACCTGTGGAGATTTTGTTTACTGGCACTTTACAGTCTAGGGTTAGGCCAGAAGAGTTTAAAATAAAAACAAAACAAAAAAACACAGACCATCACGGTTATTCGGAGTCAAAGCCTAACAGATAAAAGTAGGGTCTTTTTTATCTAGATTTAAAAGCAGGAATGGAAGGTACAGGCGTGATGTCCAGGGACGGGCCAGTCCATATTCTCGATGCTGCAACTGCAAAGACTTAGTCACCTTTGACCTTCAGTTGAAACCAGCCAAGAACAACTGTTCAAATGACCTCAGTAACCTGGAAGAAGGAACAGGGTTGGAGCAGGAGCAGATCCATATAAGGACTTAAAACCAAATATGTGGACTTTGAATTGGATCCTGTAATTGTATATCCTTGGAGGCGTCCACAAGAACCAAATCCAAGGTACAGGTGTAGAATTACACAGACCGCCACTACCGAATGGCTTCCCTTAGAAAAGTAGTCAAGTGCTACACACCTGCTAAATACCAGCTCTGTTTCCTTGGAAGGATTCAAAGCAGGAGGAGCCATATGATTCTGATCATCTCCAGCAATCCTCATCTAGATCTGTGCACCTGTACTGCAAGGAACACCTTCAAACCTAGAAGCACCAGTCTGAGATCACCCACCACCTGACCTACAGCTGACATGCATGTCACTTGTTCAAGCACCATTTCTCAAGTTAAAGAATAAAGTAACATCAAAAGGCCATTGCAGAATTGAAGACAAAAATTGTTTGGGTTTCTTTAGATAGAGTGGAGAGGCATGCTACACCTATTTCGATATGGAAGATTCCTCCCCAGCTGCATCACTTCCAGATGCAGTTAGGCATCTTCTCAGACATATTCAAGCTTGTTGGATATCCCTTTCTATAACCACGATTAGTAATGTAAACGTTGTCCCTCGGGTTGCCACCTGGGATTCATCACTTTGGAGAACAAGTTTCTAATGCTACAGAGTGTTGGCATGCTTTGTATAACCCTCCAGCCAACACTTGGTATTGTGCATAGTGATCTTGCTTTTGTGTGCAGTTGTTCAGTCATGGAAACTGATTCCGTGAAGCACCCAAGCAAATACCCAAGCAGTGAGTTTTTTGCATGGTGTACCTGCTTCATGCCTGAGCAGTTATTGTTCCTCCACCTTCCATTACACATAGCACTTATAGCTGACAGGGGCAGAACTTGGAGGGCAGAAATTTCATGAACTGACTTGTGGCAAAGGTGTCATTCATGAAACATTTAAGATTTCTTTAGTGTGGCTGCTGCCAGTGTTGGTCAAATTGCATGGCTAGGGTTAAGGTTCCATTTGGGATTAGGGTTGGGATTAGGGTTAGGGTTACAGATGGGGTTAGGGTTAGGATTAGGGTTGGGATTAGGGTTAGGGTTACAGATGGGGTTAGGGTTAGGATTAGGTGTGGCTGAAACATCCCATGTGAACGAGTGGCACATGCTCCCATGTTGGAAAATGTGCAGTCCCTGTGGTTCATTAGCATGTTGGAGACCATCCTACTCTGAGCCCACCCTTCAGAAGATACAGAAAAATTTGTTGGTACCCTTCCATGACAAAAGAAACCAGAATTTTCTTTGAAGTAACAACAGTAATTGGCTTCCACTATGATTTATTTCATATTCAGTGACAGTCAGTTTGCTGTTGATTTTTTGACTCAACAGAATATTTTAAATCACAAAATAAATGAAAATGCCCTGGACCAAAATACTGGGATGATCCTTTTAACATAATGTTTTGTTGCACAATCTTTAGAGGCAGACACTGCTAACAGGCAGGGAGGCTAACAGGCTAACACTGCTAACAGGCAGGGAGGCTAACGGGCTAACACTGCTGACAGGCAGGGTTAGCAGCTCTCAGTGAGACTTCTGCACCTGGCAGCTTGTTCAAGGCACCATGGGTGAGGCGCAGCAAATCAGACCCAAAACATACTTAACCCTCCTGCATGTTCCACAGTCGATATGGTGTTCTCTTCTTTGAAAACTTCAGATATCTTTGGCTGATGTGATTGTTGAAAGCGCCTGGTTTTGTCTCATCTATCGTTCATCTATCTCATCTGTCGGTGCCTCTTTGGAAGTTTTCCTCAGCTTCTTGTCTACGTTCACATGATTCTTCCATTGCAGCTGTTCATCACGAGCTTGTCTGCAGTTCTGACTTGTTCTCAGACACAATGAGACTAAACAGTGGAGTGGACTTACGGTTTTACAAAAAAACAGTTTTGTGGACTTGCCCAGCATCCATGTTCAACTGGTTCCACTAACGCCTTTGCCCCTGCAGCTTTGTGTGAGAATGCAGATGATAAATACAGAAGTTTAACGTTATCAGACCCATGGCAGCATGAGGCAGGGAAGCTACAGCTGCTGTCACACATGCCACAAGTTGGGCATAGAGGTGCCAGTTCCTGAGACAGGTACCTGAAAGCTGGTTTGGTAAACCTTTAAACATTCAGGAGTCATACTGTCATGAGCTCAGAAAAACTTCTGAGCCTTCTCTTATCATACATTTCTCATCAGACATATCTGATGTGAACCAGTTCACAAAACTCAAAACATCTTCAGAAAATCTGAATACATTCTGTTTCGGATGCAGCTGGGAGTTTCTGGCGAGGTGCCGCTCTGTTTGGTTGACTTTATTAACACTGTTCAGGCAGTGCAAAATGAAATCAGATTATTCTAGAATTATTCTTTTCTCCACTCTCTGCTGCCTCCTCTGCAGTACTGTTTTTACCAGTCTCCTTTAATCCTGTCCAATCACAGTTATTAGGTCATAGGGGTTGTACTAATCCAAGATCTAAAACACAAAGCCTTGTTGTTGTGATACCGAGTTGATTTCACTAATTAATTCTACCTGCCTGCTTGAGGTAATTAGAAAAACTAAGTGGTTGGAACAAAATCCTGGGGAAGACTTTAACCAGAGTGATCCATCTCTAGTAACAGGTGCAGCAGGGGGTTGGTGGGACACATGAGCTCTGTGCCTCTTATTTATCCAGCCTCAGGAGGGTTCATACGTTGGGTAGAGAACAGCATGTGGGTGGGTGTGTGTGTGTGACAGGACACTTGATTGGATTACGCACAGTTAAGCAACTGGATTGGACTGGAGGCAGTGTCCAATTATCCCCCAGGAGTGGATAGCAAGTTAGGAAACTCAATCCCAATTTACACGCACCAGGTGAGGGTTCCTACACGCCCCCTGCTAATCTGCATTCCTGGAAACAATTAAAGGATTTACACTGAGCCTAGAGATAAATCATGTATGTTTACACCATCTGTTGGAAAAATAACCTCCTTCATCTTCTACCACGTCCTCCTCTCCTCCCAGCCAGAGCACCGGCGAGGCCTGTTTTGGATTTATGGGGAAATCGGAGCTCCTTTTACCACCTGCCAGCCATCAGTTGCTCCCCAGATAATTCAGATGCAGCATCTCTGCAGTGGCAGCAGGTCACTGAGAGGTGTACACACCTGGCTGTCAAACGCTTAAATATGATGCCACTTATAGACCAAGCACATATTGAAGATGAAGATAGCCAGCACACCACAGTTTGATTATAATTCATAGAAGAGGGTTTTTTGTGTTTGAAATTAAGATATTTAAGATACGTACATTCAGCTGTGCCTGTTCACGTATTTGTCTTAGCGCATTTTGTAAATTTAATGATTTCTGTTAACTGTGTTGGTCCTTTCCACCTTCTAGAAAAATGTAATCATATAACCTCACAGCAGGGTTAAGGGTCGCAAGGCATATTATAGAAATGACCTTTAAAAACTCTCATATGTTTATCTGTCACAAACACACACACAAATAAATATAGAAGAGTCTCAAAAAAGCCACATTTTATTTCTTTGTCATTGTTCTCCAGGGAAATATGGCACATATGTCTCCATGGTGTCATGAAAGGCACGTTAATTGTGCCACGCTTTAGGAGACAGGGATTATGTAGGAGAGTGTTAAAAAATAGTTGGCTTCGGTTAAATTTATGAGATGGAAAACTCCATATCTTTCCCACCTGTTCCCGGCCTTTAGGGAATTTCTTCTTGGAGCCATTTTCTCTCCGATGACGCTCCTGTGATCCTTGAAATAGCTTCCTTCCATGCCTATCGTGGCTCAGACTTCTTCTCTTCTTACCTAACATAGATCATATACATATATTTCCACACAAAGCACCTCTTGTTTCATTTTTATATTGCCCTCTTGTTATGCCTGTTTGAACCTGTTAGGCTTCTTCACACGTGAGTGCAAAGCCATTTCAATTTACACATCATTTTTCCTCTGTTGCAAAGACGTAGTCTAGTGCTTTTTTTTTTGGTAAGTGGGCAGTAATGATAGTCATTTTACCACATATATTTAGATATTTATAAATTTGCCATTCACTCACAATTTACTACAAATAATTGCCCTGATACTCTCCCACACATGTTTCAATAACTTGGCAGTGTATGTCAGTTTAGAGCTTAAACACCTTTTACACTCCTAGCCACCGTGGCCTCCGGCGCCCTCAGCTTTGCCCGTTAGGCCTCTAGACCCGTACAGTTGTTAAGCTGCTTTGTGGCAGCATGTTGTTCAAAGTGCTACATAAATAAACCTTTTACACTTCATCATTCTTTTCTGTACTAAATTAATGACTTGCCCACCTTAATAGTAAAGAACGTAAAGCATTTTTTTCTGCTGTCATTTCTGTTAATGGCTCAGTTTAGGATGTTTGTGTGTCTGATAATGGTCGTCTCTCCGAGTTCTCTATCAGGTTTCTCTATCAGGGTTCTCTAACAGAGTTCTCTCGCATACCCCTTTTTTCCACCAATGAGGAACAGGAACTGTTCTGGTCCACGCACCGTTTCGATTTGTGATGAGAACCATGGTGCTATCAAGAGTTAGCAAGTTAGCAGAGTGCATAGATTACCTGCAAGCGTTTGTGTTTTTGCTACAGAAGTTTGTTTTTACAGATGTTTGTCTCGCTCCTGTGCACAGTAATTTTTTTTTTGAGTCTCTCTACTCTTTCTCAATTTTTTCAGCTTGTTTACTACCTGCTATTCCTTGGTTCCAGCCGGTAACGTATTTTTACGGTTCCTGAACCAATTTATTTTGGTGGAAACATAACAAGCGGTTCCAAATTAGATTCACAGACCAGAACGGTTCTCTCCCAGGGTTCTCACCCAGAATGAGTCAGCAAGACAAAGCGGCACAGCCTCAAGGCAATAATACAGTGTCTAGAAGCTTTGATGTGGATCTCAGAACATGTCCAGCTTCAGAAGGAGTCATATTTCATTTCCCTTTATTTAATAAATGTGATAAATGTTATAGATCCCTGACGTGAGAATTTCTTAAAAGGAAATATAATTACGCTTAAAATTTATTTATTTTTTTTTACTTGGCTGTCAGGAGTTCTTCTCCAGACTACTGCGGTAAGAGATGATTGCAGAATGAAGTGTAAATACTAACATAATCACTGTCAAAAAAAAAAAATCACCTGCAGCAGGTTAAGGGTGTGCTGGGCTTGAACCCTAATGGCTGCAATAAAGACAACGTCTGTTTGGGCTAATCTCAGCAAAACTTGTTTTATAAAAGCTTTTTGAAACACGCTGAAGTGAAGCTGCACTGGTCGGGTCTGGAGGTGGAGTGAGCTGCACTGGTCGGGTCTGGAGGTGGAGTGAGCTGCACTGGTCGGGTTTGGAGGTGGAGTGAGCTGTATTCCCCGTGGGGAGAAGCTTGGGAGGCATTTCTACATCATAATGCTGAATCACCCTGGCTGGTAAGAGAGAATGGCTGAGTAGATTTGCTTCTGGTAACTCCCTGATTAGGTCCCCAATTTGATATTTCACATTTTTGTCAATACTGGCTTATGTCCATTATATGAAATATCACCGCATCATATCTTCTGAAATAAAGATCTTCCTTACGGGTGAATTGAAGATGAACTCTCTTTTTAACTCAAATTCCATTTTGTTATTGAAAAGGTTCCTTAAGGACACTTTACACAAATTGTTTGAGAGAAGATTGGAAAGAGAAAGAAGACCTGAGATCATTTTCCATTCTCCCCTCTGCCACTGTCTCATTTGTTCCGAGCACTGATGCACGTCAGGTCTGTGCAGAAAGGTGATCATCCCTAGAGACACGTTGCTAAGGACGGTTGCCAGCAGACGTACGTTGGGGGGGTGGGACTCTAAGAAAGTGCTAACCTCAGTGCACTTTGCTCCCACTGTGCATTTGGTTTATGATCTTCAGAAAGCGTTTAGCAGTCGTGCGTAGGAACTAGACTGTCATGAACTTGAGTAGAACATCCCAGATGGTTCAAATGCAGAACGTTTGTAATGGGGGTATATGCACCACTGATGAAGGACTCGAGACCTAAACACATCGTGTTTCTCTGGAAAGACCATCTCTCTCTCTTTCTGCTGTCTCTCTGCACAGTGCTTTGACAGGTGCAGAATATCTCTCTCTCGTTCTTCTGTCTCTCTTTCTTCTGTCTCTCTACACAGTTCTTTGATGGATGCAGAATGTCTCTCTCTTTCTGCTGTCTCTCTGCACAGTGCTTTGACAGGTGCAGAATATCTCTCTCTCGTTCTTCTGTCTCTCT
>JAOXYF010000015.1:1470187-1488744 GCA_028565775.1 Sternarchorhynchus goeldii | reverse complement strand
GGTGGAGGTGTGGGGGTGGGAGGGGTGGAGGTGTGTGTGGATAGTAGCTGGTAAAGGGGTGCAAGTATGTGTGGGTAGGAGCTGGTGGAGGGGTGGAGATGTGTGGGAGGTGGTGGAGGGGTGTGGGGGTAGGAGCTGGTGAAGGGGTGGAGGTGTGTGGAGGTGGTGGAGGTTTGCTTACTTTTAGAGTGTTTATCACAGAGGGCAGATGCTCTCATATCACACAGACGTAATGTGCCCTTGCTGCTGCTGTACACAAACAGGTGGCAATGTTGAGGGTGGAACTCTGCTGCTGTGATCACCTCTGTCAGGTCCTCCATGTTTGCTGGCTTAATGTCCACAATGTCTGATAAGGGACAGTCAAGGACACTACACTGGAAGAGTTTAGCATGCTAATGCTAACCTAATGTTAACAAGCACACTGCATTGGAAGAGTTTATCATGCTAATTCTAACCTAACATAAACAGGCATACTGCATTAGTTAGTATGCTAATCTACACTAGGATGCATTTTAACACTGAAATAAGTGAAACCACCGGAACCTGCCAAAAGCGCTTCAGTGGTTCTTTCTTTTTTAGATGAATATATTATGTTTGTGTTAAATCACAAGTATTTTAAGGATTGCACTTTCTTGATGAATTATTCAAACACCACAGATCTTTAATTTCTAGGTCATGGCTAGGGTTAGGGTTAACCCTAGAGTTAACCCTAACCCTAACCCTAGAGTTAACCCTAACCCTAGAGTTAACCCTAACCCTAACCCTAGGGTTAACCCTAACCCTAGCACACAAAAAATGTTGGAACATTTCCCAGGGTTCATTACATCACTTCATATCCATGTATCTTCTATATGTCATTTTGTAAGTCATTGCCACTGTGTAAATATGTTGAAGTAAAATATTAAATATTACAAATATTGTGAAATCAGTTATTGCTATAACTATTATAAATATACATTAATAACTAAAGATGTGTTATAGCCCTTATAGGAGGATACTGAAGCTCCGGTCTGTAATGGCCAGGTGCCACAGGTTGACTCGGAGGTCATCAGCTGACAGGTACGTCTCCCCGTCGCTGTTTACTGAGATAGAGTTCACGTGGTACGTGTGGCCATTTGCAAAAACACGCCTTGGCCTCACCTCCACCATCAGATCAGTAGGTTTCAGTACTGGAACCTAGACAAATCATAGACCTTAAGAAATTCAACCCTAACAAATTCTATCCAACAGAATGGCTCAGAGAATTACAAACTGCCTTCTCTTTATTTATATTTGGAATATGCATCTATAAGTCATCCATTCATTCACTTTTGCATTTTTGCACCAGCCAACCTTAACCCAGAGAGATCATTAGATGGTTAGAGCCAAACAGTCAAATCATGCAGTTATCTGCTTGAACCTCATAAGCAGGGAAGGTAGTTAAGACTAGTACCCAATTGTTACATTTACAGGTTCAAAATCAACACTGTCAGCTGGCAGTTTGTTTCTAATCAAAGCAGAAAAACCATGTGGATGAATGTAAAGCAACTCAAACAAGGCATTTCATGTGGTAGTTCAACTGCTCTGTTCTGGAGTTCAACTGCTCTGTTCTGGAGTGTATGAAAACAGACCTGCCACCTTATACTTGTGAAAGAAAAAAACCAATGTTTCAGTGTGTAAAATGTTTCAGTGTGTAAAATGTTTCAGTGTAGACACTCAGAATCTGGGCTACTGTCCTGCTGCTACTGTAAACACCAACAAACAAGCAAACAAATGTCTAAGCCATGAACAAACACGTCCCATTTATCTAGTAAAAATGTGTAATTATTAAGAAGTAACATCTGTAATGATGTCAAAGTGGAAATATCCTTAACACGCACCTGTAATGATGTCACGGTGGAAATATCCTTAACACGGCCTTCTTCATCCTTTAGGTTGTAGCCTTCAGGCCTCCTGTCCCGTTCACTAACTTTCCACAGTTTTATGGTCTTATCTGTTAAAGATAAACAGCTAAAGCTCTGGCTTGGTTTCTCCTACAGCAAAATGTGAATATATGTCCTAGCCAGATTGGATTATATACACCAGTGATTTTGAATACACAGATTGTTGTGTAACCTCCCTCCCCCTTTTCTATGTTAGATTATCCTCCACTGTTGTCTCCCCTTCACAGGTAAGTAAGAATCTACACATAGTGGCCAGTTTGACCTGCTCAGTCTGAAGTTATAATTACTCTGCTCACCATTGGTGGAGAGGAGGAAGTGGGCGGCATTCTGCTGAGGCAGCCAGCGAATCTTGTTGATCTTCTCTTCAATTTCAAGACTTTTCAGGTAATCAAAATCGGGCTCATGGCTTTGAAACGTGCTGTAGACATTGTACTCCCCTGCATCACCAAGTTCTTCCCGCTCTGCTTTATCCTGTAGAAAACAGACACATGCTAATGCAGTTAAAAAAGAAAACAGTAGTCAGAAACAAAAAAAACATTTTTGTTTTATGTCAGCTCCAGAAAACTGGACCACCCAATTGTAGTGTTTTTAAGAATGACACAAAATATTGAACAGAATTCTTTTTTTTATTATTATTTATCAAATTTATATGTTCTCTTCAGATTTATATAATTATGTATTCTCATTGCCGCAAGAGGACGCGCTGATGCCTACTCCTACTAAAGAGAAGTAATAGACAATAAAGACTCATCTTTATATTGTCCCTCATGCTCGTTCTGTGCATCATGGGTAGATGTAGCAGGACTTTGGTCCAGCTGCAAGAATTGCTCTGTATTGTTTTCACCCAAAGAGGTTGATGTCAGTGGTGCTTGTAGTGTGTGATTGGGCTCAGACTTGTAGTGTGTGGTTGGGCTCAGACTTGCTGTGCAGTCATTTATGACCTGCATTATTGTTCTTGGTTGCATTGCAGGATGGTATAGTCCAGCTGTAGCTTGGTACAGTATTAGTATTGGTACAGTATAGATATTGGTCCAGTATAGATATTTTCTATCTGCCTCTTTGTCTGACGATAATAGATTTGGCAGAATGTGTTGCCATTGTTCATCTTAATCTATCGATGGTCTCTGTGTTTAGCAGGCAGGTTGTGAAGAGGTTTAAGTGAAGTGGATGTGAAGAGGATTCAGGGTTCAGGATGCATTTGCTTAAATTACATATCAGGAAATGTTAAGCTTGTGCTTGACAATATTTACTATATATGCTCACCACAATCTTTATTACCTATATTTGCATTGTATTTATACTGTATATATTTGTCTTAAGTACATTTTGTATATTTTCAGTTAAAGACTGTAATCTGTTGCTATTCATGTGTGTTAGAAATTCTTTGCCCTGCATGAGTGATCATTTGCTGTCTACAGGATTATAGCTCATATATTTTTGATGGAAGACTGCATCGCCGTGGTAAAGACAACATGGTAAAGACATAATAGTTGCTGTTGTGCTGGAATGAGAACATCTGTAAGTATGAGAGTATGACAATGATCTGGTGACCTTGAAAAGTAGATTCACCTCTGGCTCCCGTTGGAAGATGACCACACGGCCGCCTCTGTCCCCGGTCGCCAGAAGGTCCCCAGTCTGGTTGAACTCCACCGTGGAAATGACATCAGCTACAAGATACAAGAACAGGGAGGAAGAGAGGCAACAGCACAACAAAGACAAAGTAAACTGTTATGTTAATTGTTCATTTCACTATTTATTCATAATTTTCATTCTTAGACATTCTGATCATTTTACAGTAGGAAGGTGTGTGACTGCATGAACAAGAAGATACAAGTACATTCAACCGCAGTGATCCTCACTGTTGCATTGTATTGTATTGTATTGTATTGTATTGTATTTACCCCTTAGTGCATGACGTGAACAGATGACTAGATCAGACAGTTCACATGGTCATTATCAGTTTGAAACATATATATATATGTTTATGTATTCATATTTTTTTAACCTGCTACAACTATCACAACTACAATTATGTTGTCTTTGTAGATTAGCTTTATCTTTTTAGATTAGCTTTAGCAGACCGAGACACTGCTTAAAATGTGTTAGGGATGAAAAAGATGGAGATAATGCAGAACCCAGTGCACCTTCACGATGATGAATGTGAAAATTCAGATGATACAAATTGCAGAACCATCAAAGTCTCAAAAACTGATTAGCAACTGCAAAACTGTTAGGATTAGGATTAGAGTTAGGGTTAAGGTTAGGGTTAACCCTAACACTGCTGCCTGCCAAGCAGGATGGTTCCCTCTAGAGTCCTAGTACTCCTCGTCCTTCTGGTTCTCCAAGATTTCTTCCTTAATTCCACCCAGGGAGTTTTTCTTTGCCACTGTCACCACTGGCTTTGCTCATCAGGGATCTGAACATTTGTAAATCCTATATAAATAAGCATATATAAATAATCCTTATCCTACATAAATAACCCTACATACTCCTACATAGATAACCATAATCCTATATAAAATTATTATATCCCTATATCAACAAAACTGACTTAATTTGACTAGTGCAGTGTTACATAAGTAAGTATAGAATATTTGTTTACAAAGTCAGTATGATGCAGTCAGATTGTTTAGGGTTTTATTTATAGGCAAAATAAACTAATCTGTACATTAACTCTAACCCTAGCAGGTTAACTGATACATTAACTCTAACCCTAGCAGGTTATCTGGTACATTAACTCTAACCATAGCAGGTTAACTGGTACATTAACTCTAACCATAGCAGGTTAACTGGTACATTAATTCTAACCCTAGCAGGTTATCTGGTAGATTGGCAGCTGGCAACATCAAAAGCCACACAACAAAACTTTGGTTCAGGACTGTTGGTTTTGTCAGATGAACTGAGAATATTTGGGAAAAAAGACTTCAAATGCATTTAACCTTTCATTCAACTATTCATTTAAAAGTAAATAGATGTGTTTTTATCATCAGAGCTTTAACAAGGCCATGTACTAGAGATGATACTGATGTGACAGCAGTGTTCACTTAGACACCTGGCTGTCTGTAGCAAGCGACTGGATCTGCTGACTCAGCATAATTATGGAGGTGATTGAGATCAGGCAGCTATTCTGAGTGCTGGGTGTATTTGCTGTGGTTGTATGAGTACATACCCTCTGTGACGTAGTCTCGGAGGAAGCTGTGGTTGATTTTGGGGCTCTCGCCGTCCTCACCCATGGGCAGTAGCAGGGTACGTGAGCGCACCCGTCTGGAGAAGAGCCGTCCAATCCGTACCTTCTGGCTCGCCTGGGGCTCCGCCCATACTGTTGCAGCCTAGCGGAGCAGCCTGCTGCACAGCATCCTGGGATACAGTAGGCCTTCGTCACGAGGAAGAGGAGCAACAGAAACCAGACTCAAAAAGGAATCGGCACTCTCCTGTGTTCTGCTGTGTACGTTTTTCTAGAGCCCAAATCCTGGAAGCACATATGGCCAGATTCATGCACGTATAAAAAACGAAGTAGATCAACTCCTTTTTCCACACGGCCTGGACACCAGGAGGAAGTTCAGTGTGCGTGAATAATCTGCTGCGTGTGTGTAAAGATGAAGTCCACCGTGCTAAGTGGGTATGTTTGAGATTAAGCTCTCTGTGCTTTGGTCTCTCCTCTTCATGTGAGCAGGTTGCGGTTGTTGCTAGGTGCGGTTGTTGCTAGGTGCGGTTGTTGCTAGGTGTGCCAGTCCTTGAAGGAAAACAGGATTAAGGAGGAGAATCTTGAAGGATAGAGGAAGTCTTCTTTCATCTACACGAGGCCTGGTCTTGCCTCACACCCCGTGTATGTCCTCTTCCTTCTGCTGCAGTGTGGCTGACTGTGTGTGTGTGTGTGTGTGTGTGTGTGTGTGTGTGTGTGTGTGTGTGTGTGTGTGTGTGTGTGTGTGTTAGAGACAGAGAGAGAGAGGGAGAGAGAGAGTGCGTGTGTGTGTGTGTGTGTGTGTGTGAGGCAGAGGCATTGTAGTGTTATATCACGTTGTAGTGTTACATCACATTTGGGCAGCCATTTTGTTTTGGCCCAGCTGAATTGTAATTTCCATCTAATGCAACAAAACTTAAGTCTGTGTGAGTGCGTGTGTGTGTGTATGTTTGTGTGTGTGTAAGTGTACACCCTTCGCTGGTTTAATGTCAGCAGGTGTGTGTGCAGGCAGGCTGTGGATGGATGGATGGCGTGAGGCAGATAGAGCTTGATGGAAATATGCGACCTCCTTCAGACCTTGGGTTGAATATTAATGTGGCTGCCTGGGCCAAGTCTAATGATGAGGAAAATTCCCTAATAAAAACTTGATGTGATGGGCAACGAAGCTCGGGGTCACCAGAGACAGTGAGAGTTAATAGTGTGCTGTCAGGTGTAGGGAGCTAAGTGATTAGAACCAGTCCTGGCTTATCTCCCTTCCTCTCCTTACGCTGAGAGAGAGGGGTGGAGGGACAGAGAGAGAGAAAGAGAGAGAGACAGTTTGGACAACAGTGACTGACCTGCTAAGAACAGACTCCACTGGTTTGTGACACCATGTGTTTACACTGCATATGTCTTTGGTTATTTGACAATATTATTATATTATTGCTCAATTATTTTATTATTGTTTTATCCATTTCATATTTCAAAGTATTATTGCATATATTTATCTAGTAAAATGAAGTCTTTAAAGTATTTTCATTACTGTTGCTATGGACTTCTTTTATTAATTCATTCATTCTTCTTTTAAACTGCTTAATCCAATCAAGTGTCTCAGGAAGGCGCTATCCTGGCAGTACATGGCGTTAGACCCTGGACAGGACGATGGTCCGTCCCCGGAAACACACACACACACACGCACACACACACACACACACACACACACACACACACACACACACACACACACACAGAGGTTTCATTTAGAGATGCCAGATTGCCTTGTGTGCATGTCTTTGGAATGTGGGAAGAGTCTGTAGTACTGAGGAAACCCAGGCAGGTGGAACACGGTTCACTGTAGCTGTGAGGCTGGAGTTTCTTTGTTATTTTTAATAAATAGATATGAAACTGTTCAGTTATGCTTATTGTTGTGTTTTCATATCCAGGGTTCATTTTCTGTAGTCAGGCCACATCAGAGTCTTCAGGTCCACCAAATCATCATTCATAGTCCTTCAGTTTACCTTTAATATGCACTTGTCTTTGCTTGTGTGTGTGTGTGTGTGTGTGTGTGTGTGTGTGTGTGTGTGTGTGTGTGTGTGTGTGTGTGTGTGCGTGCGCGCACGTGCACAGCAGTGCTTTATGTCTGCATGTAAATGTGTTTGGATTTTTGCACAGATGGAGACGGACAAAAGGAGAGGTAGAATAAAGATGCCAGCCTGTAATGTGTGTGTGCGTGTGTGCGTGCGTGCACATGCATGCGTGTGCGTCTGTCCATTCATATGTGTGTCCTTGTGTGTGTGTGTGTGTGTGGGGGGCAATTAAAATCCATACAAAGTGGAAACCTGCCCCCAGGGAATTTCCATAATGGCACAAACAATGCAAACTGATGTATTTAATTGTCTGAAAACCCTTCCATTAATCTTTGATTAAGCTAGCATCTGCTTGGTGCCGAACCTTCACGAGCATAGCAGAGGCTGCTGGGAGAGGGTCGCAGATGCTCTGGTGGGGTGGGGGAGGGCGGAGTGAGGTGGAGGGGTGGGGCGGGGTGAGGTGGAGGCAGGATTGTCAAGCATCTATGATAAATCAAGGAAGAATAACACAGGAAAACAACCAGATGGTTTGATGGCTGCTTGTTTTTTGCAGGATCTCTTCTCATTTCACACACCAGAGGCTCAAAGATTACTTCACCTTACCTACCTCACCATACATACCTACCTCACCATATCTACCTCACCATACCTACCTCACCATACATACCTACCTCACCATACCTACCTCACCATACCTACCTCACTATACCTACCTCACCATACCTACCTCACCTTACCTACCTCACCATACCTGCCTCACCATACCTACCTCACCTTACCTGCCTCACCATACCTGCCTCACCATACCTGCCTCACCATACCTACCTCACCATACCTACCTCACCTTACTTACCTCACCATACCTACCTCACCTTACCTACCTCACCTTACCTCACCATACCTACCTCACCATACCTGCCTCACCTTGTTGCTGTTGGGATGTGCTCTTGCCTCTGTATTCCTGCTTGTGTAGGGCAGTCTTTATAATACAGGATCTGAGGAATAAAATTATAATAGTGGATAAAACCAAAACACTTTAACAAGAAACAAGAAGCTGAAAGTAGCTGAGTGAGACTGAGGATCCAGGGAAGCTGGGAGTGCCGCTGTGCTTCAACATCGCCGCTCTAGCTGTGGTTTTGTGCAGTGCCGTCGGAGAGAAAAAACTCAGAAGTGCAGCTCAGATTGGCAGACGGGATCACCATGGGTCAGCGTTTCTCCTGGCATCCGTACCGCTCAAACTGAGCAGCCTTCTCAGTCGCCCACCACAGACTTCCTGCCTTAAAACGGCACGCAGAAAATGATCCTTCTCACTGTCCGTCTCGACCATGAATCCATGCCAGGCTCTGCCCCCTAGGCTATATATATATATATATATATATATATATATATAGAGAGAGAGAGAGAGAGAGAGAGGTTCACTATACAAACATACACATTGGATTTTTTGTTGTTTGTTTTTACTCAAGTATTTTATTTCCTCTAACTTAAACACTGACAAATGCTTCAGGAAATATTTTTAAAATGCAGATAGTCTCATGTTGCCATGCACAACAGACACCGTAGCACCGGTGAAGTATCACAGTAATATTGTGGAACACAATCTAGAAATTCCTACTCAAAAGGAACCATAAAAAGCAGTAGACCTAACCATGCCCTTGCAGAGATTGAAAGCAGAGGTCATGGACGTTAAAGTCATTGTTATTTTATAGCCTGCACTTTTCCCCGCTTTCGTCGGCAGTGAGGGGAGCAGTGTGTCAGCACTCTGTGCGAATGATTTCAGGATGAAACTTCACACTGGGGAAGGAATTGCCAGCACGTTTTGACGAAGTGTGTCGGGTTGTAACGCGCCAGACATACTTGTCCCGGGGAGCAGGAGAGAGGGGGATATTAATATTTTTAACTGATCAGGCAAAATTCATTTTGTTCAGAGTATTTATTGTGTTTTTTCAAGGTTTGATATTAATTTAGCTTTGATGCTGATTTGTTTCCACCTCACTGACATGGTGACGCGTTTTTCTTCCACGTGCAGCGTGTGTAAACCTTTCTGTCATATTTGTACATTTGTTCTCCTGGTCTGTCCTTTCTTACCCCTGTATCCACAGCTGCTCAGCCTACATCCAGCAGCTCTGATTTAAATGAATCTCTTTATGTCATCGGTCTGGACGTCCTGACGATCCTGACGACCCTAACAACGCTGACCGTTCTGACAGACAGACTCGGTCTGCAGTGTCTGCGTCTGTTTCCTGCATTTCAGTTTTCCCCGTTTTCCCTTTCACTCTGTTGCTTTCTGTACCCCTGAGTGCCGTTTCGGTTCGGAATGTGTCAGGAATTCACGGACATGAATTCAAAGGTTCATGATTAGAAAGAACTGCTTAAACGGAATTCACTCATTCACAACCACAATGTGTGTTTCACCAGTGCTGTTTGTGATTCTGCAAAAATAACCTTGTCTTGTTTTCCAGCACCTTTAGCAGAACTACCAAACTTGTAGGTGCAAAGGTAGAGTTTAGAACCCATGTGGTGCCAGGGTCAGTTTGTGTTAACTCTCATCAACAGTCAGTTATTGATGTAACGTTGAACGATAAGTAGTTGGACGCATTCGCTGAGAAGAGAGAGATTTATTAAGGACAAATCCATAATCACAGTCCAGGGTAATGTAGCTAGAACATAGCTACATTACAGAAAAAATACAGAAAACATGTTAAACACTCAAACACATACCAAAACTCCAAACACCAGACTAACATCCATCCATCCAATGACCAGTAACCAGAACTAAAACTAGAGACATGAAGAGGAATGGAATGATGGGCAGCCAGGGAAACCACAGCGCTGGTGAGGGGCCATCATAACCACGACGCTAGGGGAGGGGCCACCGTAACCACGACGCTAGGGGAGGGGCCACCGTAACCACGACGCTAGGAGAGGGGCAGTTGTAACCACGACACGTCTTTTTTTGGTAATCCATCACTTTCCACCTACTAACTGACTGACAGACATGTTCACCCTCGAGTGCCGTGGCCACACCATTACTGCCACTGGAGCAATGAGAACGGACTGCAGTCCAAACAGTGCACCTTCACCAGTGCTCCTGTGCTCTCAAACTGGTCAGTGGTGAGTGTGGTACAAGCTACTTGACAGACTGAGCATGCGGTCACTTAAAGGGCCTTAAAAAGTGACTCTGTAATATTGTAATACCTAAAACTGACCAGTGGGTGGAGCGCCTAAGATTTAGGCAGTTTTTTTACTTTTTCCACCCCACTTCCCACATACCAGCTAGCTAAGGTCCCCCATCATATGATAGCTACCAAGGTGTATCGAGCAGGTGGTCTGTCAGAGGCGAGTGATGAGAAGTGCTGTGTCTTTTCAGTCACAAACACTCTACCCAGTGCCCAACCCCCTCACGAACACGCTACCCAGCACCCAACCCCCTCACGAACACGCTACCCAGCACCCAACCCCCTCACGAACACGTGATCCAGCGCTCAACCCCCTCACGAACACGTGACCCAGCGCCCAACCCCCTCACAAACACTCTACCCAGCGCCCAACCTCCTCACGACCACTCTACCCAGCGCCCAACCCCCTCACAAACACTCTACCCAATGCCCAACCCCCTCACGAACACTCTACCCAATGCCCAACCCCCTCACAAACACGTGACCCAGCGCCCAACCCCCTCACGAACACACGACCGCACAAACACGCCAACACACACACACACGTAACCACACGAACACTTCTGCAGATGGTTTGTGCTGCAGTGACATGCACACAGCTCTAAAGTAGCCGATGGCCTGTGTGGGCTTTGCTCTTGGGGCGTTGTTGTTGTTTTCTGGTGGTAGTAATGTAATGTGTTCCAGGTCTTTGGAGCACAGAATCATGAGGCCACTTCTTCCCCACTCTTTTGTTCCAGTGTTTTCTGCTCTGTATTATGAACAGCCTGAAGCTCAGCTTCAGCTGCAGGCCCCATTTACACCATCTACTCCACCATTTACTACATAATATAATAGACCATTTACTATAGATGTACTACACCATTTACTACACCCTTTAATATGCTATTTACTACACCCTCCACCTAATATCCTCTCAGAAGGTTTTATAATCAAATGTGACTATATCAAAATGTATTATGTAAATCAGAAGTAATATAAAAATGATTCCATATTATGTAAATCAGACGTAATATAAAAAAGACTTTAAAATTGACATAAAGGTGACAAAATATATATAAAAAAAAGATAAACTAACTTAAAAACAAATGCCGTTGTTTCTCTATCATATAGCAGGGGGTTGGCCAGGCCTCGTTCGTTTTGTAGGAACTGGAAGAACGAAACGGTTCCAGGCTTGCAGCACAAAGCAGTAAAGCAATACCCAGAGTCCCTCTCTCCACTCTGAGCACCAGGCATGGTGCCACGCTCCCCTCCGAGCGCCTGCCCCCGGGCCTGCTCTCCTCCTCCTCCTGCTCCCTCTCCCGCTGCAGGGAGGAGAGCGCAAGAGCTCCAAGATGGCAATCAGGCCCTGATTTGCCAACACATTTCCAATGATTAAAATGTAATTAGCGCTAGCGTGCGCCTCCTCCCTGGCTAATTTCGCGGCTTGCTGTGACGGGCAGGCGGCCGGCAGCACCCGGGCCCCAGCAGCAGATGGAAGAGCAGGCAGCAGGAGGGGAAAAAATCATTTTGCTGCGCCATGGTTTGCATCAGAAAACCATCAGGAAGCACAGATTTTTTTTTTTTCCTGTGGGTGTGTAGAGGGGCGGAGAGAGAGGGGAGGGGAAGGAGGGGCGGAGAGAGAGGATGGGAGAGGAGGGGCACCGGGGGGAGGGAGTGGGTGCAACACAGCACTCTGCGGCAGCACGTCAAATTGGCCCAGTCTGCACTGACCCTGACTATAGCGGCCATCCTTCAAGCTGTCCCTCCCCATCACCAACCACCGCCTCCGGGCAGAGGGGAGGACAGCGGGGCAGACGGGCAGGGAGACTGGGGTGGGGGGTGGGGTGAAAGAGAGAGGCGGTTAGGCTATCATCCAGCTCTCCCTCCTTCACTGAACCTTTAGAACTGCTGCCTGTTTCAAAGGAATCCCCACTGGCTGAATTTGCTGTGCTCAGATCACTGTCAGTTAATTCAATGGTCAATGACATTGCCAATTATAATACAATGGCAAATAGACCATGAAATGAAATGTTGCGTACTTTATATCCTAAGCTGACGTTTGACTGTGGTTTTCCATCACTTGCTATTAAATCAGAACAGGCTTCTTCTTGTGTGCCTTGATATGTTGCTTTTTAAAACATACTTTGGGAGGCCCCATGCAGTGTGGTGTGTTTGGCTTCTAGCACTTATGAAATGAAAGCGCATATTTCTTTGGGAGTTTGCCCATGACCGTTGGGCTGGGAACACACACACACACACACACCGGTTTGATGTGGCATCTCGTGCTTTTCCCACGTGGACTCTGGCAGGACACGCCGCTCAAAACAGCGGCCTGACCGAACCACTTCAAATCAGAGCAGATATTCGTTTCCGTGTGTCCGTTTCCCACTCGTGTTCTCAGATGTACGAGGGAAAGCAGTTCAATTCAACTGGACCTTTTTTAGCAAACAAATGTTAACCTACTTTGTTAGAACACATTATTGGGATGAGTTTTGACATTGTGCTGAGTCTTCAGTAGTTCTTCAGTAGGTGTAATCTTCAGTAGTTCTTCGGTAGGTTTTTCTGTAGGTATATTCTTCAGTAGTTCTTCTGTAGGTGTATTCAGTAGTATTTCAGTACGCGTATTCTTCAGTAGTTGTTCTGTAAAGTTGTGGAAGTTGCAGCCTTATATTCTCATTATATGCTCATATGAATGTCTTCAATAATGTAAGCACCAGTTAAAAGGAATGCATTTTCTTACACAGTGGCACCATTATACAGATAGTAGAACGCGTGGAGCAAGAGAGAGCGAGAGAGAGAATGTGTTTAAGTTTGGGGAGGTTATATTTTGCTTCAAAGTTACAAAAAACATGGTGTGCGTGTAGCATTCCTCCTGCGTCAAAGTAAGCCAGTACGTCTGGAGTTTGGAGGTTGACAGTGGGTTCGTCTTATTGCCTGCAAAGAAGAGCATCAGTCACACTCAGCTGGCTGTGGAAAGCTACCAATGCTTCTACATTGAATTGCCAGTGTGTTTAGTCCATGTGTTTTGCCAACAGTCCCATATGGGAGGTGCAGCCTGTAAGCTGCCTCCGCTTACGCAGGTCAGATCTGTATATGCAGAAGGAAATGAGCCCATCACTGCTTGTCCTGTTTCCTGCGTGGTTGAGGCATGGCTGCAGTGCTCTTGATGAATGACCTTTTTGTAAGATTGGCAGGTGATATTTGGCTGTTTAGTGTACAGATACACGGACGTGTATATCACCTTGTGCTGTGTTCCTAGGTGTTTGCATAAGCAGTATTGACTGGAGCATTCGAGGTCTGTGTCCTGAAAGCACATCCTGCAGCCAGCACGTAAGGACAGTGTGGGCGCGTAGTGCAGGACAGTGGAGCTGCTTGGTGGAGTGGAATACATTGTGTAAGAGGTCCTGTAATGTTGTACGTGAACCGTATGAAGTGTCTATATCTCACTCAGTGCATGTGATCAACAAATGTAGCATAACTAGATCTCCTTAATTTAGATGTAGTAAGAAATACTACTAAAAACATGGTGGGGTTCAGCAGAAGTATTTTTTTCTTATCTTTAGATCATAAACTGAGTGTAATAACTTAAACAGATGTTAAAGTCAGGCCATCTTCACAGTCCTAGTATATTTAGAGGTGACTGCTTTGGCAATATATTCATTAGATGTAATCAGAAAGTCCCTCACAGTGAGATTGTAGCATCTGTTCACCATCTAGACATAATTAACGAAACAGCACACAATTAAAAATGTACCCATTAAGCTGTACTATTAGTACACAGAGTCTCTGTTGAATCTTGTTTTTTATCTGCTAACAGGCGTAGCTGCTACAAGCGTAGCTGCTACAGGCGTAGCTGCTAATGTGGACAGCTGCTCCAAGACATATATGCTTGATGAGCAGGAGTTATGTACCGTATGCTTTTGTGATTACAGAGTCCGGGAGACACTGTGCGCAGACAGATTTGACATTAAGCATTTTTCACTGTCTAGGATGCAGCAGCATCTTTTGTTACTAATCATGCATTATGTGTTTGATCCTTTTCAGAGAGCAGTTTCACATTGGCTTTCGCACCTATTCATCCTGTCTCCATCCTACCCCATCCTGTCTCCATCCTACCCCATCCTGTCTCCATCCTACTCCATCCTGTCTCCATCCTACTCCATCCTGTCTCCATCCTACTCCATCCTGTCTCCATCCTACCCCATCCTGTCTCCATCCTACCCTGTCCTGTCTCCATCCTACCCCGTCCTTTTCTGTCTTAACACTTAATTGTTTTCAGTCAAACTCTGATGGTGCTTTTGTGGTCATGTTGCCATAGCAACCTGCTGATGGCAGTGAGTGACAGCAACATGACAGAAGCATGATGATAACCTCATAAAAGCACAAGAGGACAACAGACTTTATTATGTTGAAATATTTCAAAAAGAAAAAAAAGGTGTGTGTGTGTGTGTGTGTGTGTGTGTACACACACACACACACACACACACAGAGTAATGTAGTGTCGATAATTCTCAGTAACACATGACCTGGACATTCACCCCACAGACCCTGATACCAACTCCTCTTCTCTGAAGTTTTCATTTCTATTTTCACCATTTAGTAAACACTCCTGTCTAGAGCGACTTACAAAAGTGCTTCGTCATTTGCTAAATGTATCCTAGCCAGTAGAGTGGGTTCAAGATACCTTTGCACTAGTACACTCCTGAAATACACATGAAACAATGCTGGCCAGTGTTCAGCTGACCAATGCTGATCACAGGGTTATTAAGAGTCACGGAGTGGCTGTGTGTGTTACAGTAGTGTGTCAGAGGGAGGCGTGAGTGCAGGTGTCCTGCTCTCTGTCTTCAGGACGCAGCTCTGGTGCTGCACACTCGAAGGTGCTTTCACCTCCGCTCCCTGGACTACTGGGATGTCACAGTCTGGTCTAATTGGGAAGAAACCAGTGATCCTGCACCTCAGTGATACTGGTGGACAGTCTGGTGTGGTAACCTTAAGTTTTTGATTAAAGGTCAGATCCTCTCAGCTCATTGTGTCTGTGAGCCTGTGTGTGTGTGTGTGTGTGTGTGTGTGTGTGTGTGTGTGTGTGTGTGTGTTTTTACATCAACTCTTTTCAGACGCGTTCTGATAATGAAGACATTCTTTTCTATTAATTATAATTTTTTGTTTTGTGTCTCTGTCTCTCTCTCTATCTCTCTCTCACTCTGTCCCTCTCATTTTCTCTCTCTCCTTCTCTTCCTCTCTCCCTTGCTCTGTCTCTCTCGCTTTCTCCCTCTCACTCTCTCTCTCCCACATCTTCTACTCTGCTAAGAAAATTTGCATGTCTCTGTTCTTGGAGGGAAAGGAGGAGGAGAGAAAAAGTAATGACTGCGATTTCTTTCTTCTCTCGCTCTCTCTCGCTTTGTCACTCTCTCCCTCGCTCTCATCTCCCTTGCTCTCACTGGCGTGTGAGGGAGACTCGTTTAGAGGCACCTGCTCCAGCGACAGGCTCCGAGATGAGAAGCGAAAAGAGAGAAGTTGATTAAATCATCATCAATCCGCGGCGAGGAAAAGCCAATTCTGCTCGCAGTCTTCAATGATATCCTTTTAGCCTAAAGTAATGAGCAATGGCGCTTTAGCATCGGGTAACGCAGTGCCTTCTATTAGGGTGTTCCGTTTGCTCCACAAGCAATGGCAAGTCATTCCGCAACACCCGTATCTCGGCAATCAGAGTGATTGGCTGGCGGCGCGCTGAGCTGGGACGAGTGGGTGATGGAGGTGCTGGCTGTGCTCTGCTGGATCACTGCTCTGCAGGGAAAAAGAGGATGTCCTGCCCTTCAGGTTTAACTCTTCAGCTGCCTGCCTTCAGCAGAGTGGAAGCAGTTTGAGTTAATGAAGCCCAGAGCATGAATTTCAGAAAGGCGCAAGAGATTTAGTGTGTGTGTGTGTGTGTGTGTGTGTGTGTGTGTGTGTGTGTGTGTGTGTGTGTGTGTGTGTGTGATTTATATTTGTTTTTTGTTTACTGCTGTAGTATAATAGATAAGTCATGTATTACTAACCCTAGTACCTCTGTTCGGGGTGAAGGCTTTCTGAAACTCCTCTGGTTCCGAGTAGTAAATTGGATCCTCACAGGTCTCTGCCTGGACCAGCAGACAGTGCTGACAGATTGAAGTCTCTTCCACTCTCTCTGCATTGCTAGGGTTAGGCCCATCTTCTACAGCTGTCCCTCACCATCCATTGTGATTAAGCAGGCAAACGCTGGCCGACATGCCCATCCTGCCCTGATCGTAGAGGCAGACGAATCCTCTAAAATTAAGCGTCTTCCTGCAACCTCACTAATTACTACACAAAGCAACCTCTCAGACTTTGACACCCACCACTTCAGCGAGAGACACTGAGATGCAGGAGCTGCACATCGCTCTTTAGACATTTTTTGCACGTGTCGTGTTCTGAGCCCGGTTCCCCCGTCTCTCGGTTCTCGGGATGCTGTTTTGTGCTGGTTTGTTTCTCGCCCTCAGATATGCACTTGAAAAATATGCCAAATTTGGAATTTGTTTCATATTAGATCTAGTCTTGTACACGTATTTCAACAGAAAACCTGTATTCTTGAGTTGGGGGAAGAATACGGTTTGTGCTCTATTCTAGTCAGTATCCGGAGGATGTGGTGTAGACACACTGGATCAGGATTCAGTAAGAACTCCTTATTCTAGTTTTGCACACGAGCTGCGCCAGACGGGGTTGAGAGACTGTGATCTGTGTGAATTAAAGCAGGACTCCTTGGTGTGTTAAATGATGCCGCACTGTGACTGGTGATGCAGCTGGTGGAGGTCGAGGTGTCTAATGGTGGAGGTGCTTTCTAATGTTGGGATCTAATGTTGGTTTTCTGTTTTATTTTCAGTGCGACAGTGGGAGTGGCCAAGAAGACAAGGTGAGACCATCTCAGTATTTATATCTGTGTTTATATCTTTTCGCGACATTCACTTCCAAAATCAATCCTCATTTATCCAACCAGTCCATTTATCCAAGTCCAACCAGTGAGATTCCTATATTAGACTTTGCTTTAGAGTGTGCAGTTCCGTTTAATTAAAATTAAATATCTTGTTAATAACTGTGAAAAAAACTTAATTAACAGTGCATTAATTGTGAATGACTAAACGGTGTGCAAAATTTAAATTGAAGCATTATGAGCATCGCTGACTGCTGTGTGTTGCTGTGATCTGTGGAAATTAGATCTAGCAGGGCTTCTTTGGAACTCTTTAACATGCTGAGATCTTCAAGGGTGAAGATATTTACAAGATCTTTTACAATGACGTTACAAAGCTGTAACAAACCATAATGATTCTGACTGATAATTAGTTTTAATAGTGATTATTTTAACACAGTGAATCAAGAACATTGTTATACAGTGTCATCGTGTCTGAGTCTGAAAACTGATTCATCCGAAGTGCTTTGAACAAACTGTATTGGGCTCCTAAAGATTGAAGATTTACTTTCCCAAACAGCCTAGTATCACAACAAGGATCAGATTGTACAGGCTGATGAGAACAGTTCAGCTGCGATTACAAAGGCTGTGTTGTCATGAAAGTGGTGAACGTGTCATTGTGTGACACGTGTTTAGGTGAGAGAGGCTGTCCGTTCTCTGGGTTCTGTTGATGGAAGTCAATAGGAGGCCTGTTGTTGTGTGTCAGGATGACTTCAGTACACATCGTTAAGTGATGGCTCGTGTCTCTGTGCTTCTGGTTTCTCTTCCTTTGGTTAACTGCGTGTCAGAATGACAGAAGACTGTAAGTCAACAGAGGAGCTTGATCATAGTCTTGCACACACACATTCAGTTCTGCTAGAGCGCTCTTTGTGTTCTTCTAGGACTGTTTAGTAACTCCCCATGGTCATGCCGTCATGTATAATTTAAAGAACAAATTTGAAGAACATGTTGTAACCTCTTGAAGCATGTGTTTACATGCATACATGCATGTTAATGAAGCAGACTCTGTCAGCTTCGCTTGTATAAACACGGTCAGTTGCTTCTTACTCCTCCCACTCACGATGGGTTTTATCAAACGGAGGGAAGGCCCTCTCCTGGACGGGTACAGACTCTCCTGGACGGGTACAGACTCCGCTCTCTTCTCACATACCTCGTTCATCTTTTCTTTTTGTCTGTATTTGACAGTGTGATCTGTGTGTGATCTGTGTGTGATCTGTGTGCCCCTCCTTTCATCTTACCCAACAGGAAGTGATGCGATAATGGTCTTTTTAC
>JAOXYF010000015.1:1425194-1451180 GCA_028565775.1 Sternarchorhynchus goeldii | reverse complement strand
GTCATGCTAGTGAAATACTCAATATACTGTGTAGTTTAACCGTCACGTTAGTGAAATACTCAATATACTGTGTAGTTTAACTGTCATGCTAGTGAAATACTCAATATACTGTGTAGTTTAACCGTCATGCTAGTGAAATACTCAGTATACTGTGTAGTTTAACCGTCATGCTAGTGAAATACTCAGTATACTGTGTAGTTTAACCGTCATGCTAGTGAAATGCTCAATATACTGTGTAGTTTAACTGTCATGCTAGTGAAATACTCAATATACTGTGTAGTTTAACCATCATGCTAGTGAAATACTCAGTATACTGTGTAGTTTAACCGTCATGCTAGTGAAATACTCAATATACTGTGTAGTTTAACTGTCATGCTAGTGAAATACTCAATATACTGTAGAAACTCTGAGTTATGTTGTGTGTTATCATAACACCTGTTCCTATACGGAACGTTGTGTTTAATGGTTGACCCTGTTTTCTGTTCTTCTTTACAGACTAATGGCTTTTAAATGGCTTTAAATTATTTAAGCTCTTTTACTGATATATGGTGATCAATTTGGAGTTGTGTAGTTATGTTACTATAACTTACCACGCCCCCGTGGCCCAACAGAATTAGTAAACTCTGAAAATGCAGATTTTTACACCTGTTTCAGGTAATGCAGGTTTAAAGGTAACATAGCCAGTATTGTTATAAACTCTTACCTCTCCCAGCTCTCAGGCAGGATGGTGTTGGTCAGTTTGGTTTCCACTCTCAGGCTTTGCTACATCTCCTGGCTGTAGTTCAGGTGATGGTGTTCAAGTGCCAGAACCTAACTGTTGTTGTTTTTTTCTCTTTTGGCTGTTCAAGACCGTAATAAAAGCACAGGAGCACCAGACTGTACATGAGGGCACAGAATATCCTTCAGAGGAAAACATGGTGGAATATGCTGGATATTTTTAGTATTTGTCTCTCAAGGACAAAGAAAGGATGAAAATGACTTATTGTGCACTATAGATTAGTTCAGAGCTCACAGTGACGGTCTGGAGTTGCATGGTCTGTCTTCACTCAGTGGATCAGATTCTGTCTGTACCAACTGGTGATGAATGTAATTTCGAAAATATATTTAATATTGATCTTTTACTGTAGCATTAAGAATTGTCCAAATGCGCTCTATGTGCCCTTGACATGCTGTCCTGATTGAGATCATTTGCTCAAATACGGTTTCAGACGTGCACCAGATATCACTGTATTTAACAGCATGTACCGACTGCTTTGCCAACTATCACAGCTGTATCCTGTCAGTATATCAGTCTGTTTTCTGCCTGAGCACTGACTTATCTGTCTCTATATATTATATATAGATTTATAATGAGACATATATTACATGCACGTATGACACAGAGAATATAATATATACAGTATGTGCATATGTAATAAGACAGAGCATACTGTATAATACATATACATTTGAGACAGGGAATATATTATATATGTGCATATGTAATGAGATAGGGTATATAATACATATGTATTTGTGTCCCCGTATGTCTATTATTTGAGGCTGCCTCTAAGGCTTAGTTGGGTGAGTCACCATTGTTTGCATTGTTTGGTATTGCAGTTATCATTGTTTGATGTAAGACTTTCCTTCACGTATTTGTACATTTACATCGGCTTATATAACAGTATTCTAGATCGATGGCATCTTGTATATCAGTATTCTAGATCAATGGCATCTTTGACTCTGGCTAGGATGTACCCTATAGATGATAGTAGATGACAAAGCACTTTTGTAAGTCACTCTGGATAAGAGCATCTGCTAGATAGCAAAAAGTTTAAAGGTAAATTAAGCACAGCCCGGAGCAAAGTTTATTCCCAACATGGTCGGATCAATAGCGGAAAAAGAAGGAAATTGCAGATTGCACTAAAGAGTCCGACAACCTGCCTTGTACTGGAGCTTTTCTTCATGCCTGAGCTACTCTGATTCAGCAGAAAGTGGTTAATTACACACACAATCAGGGTGTAGTGGTTAAGTCAACCGACCTACACACACAACACACTGGGGGTTGATTCTAGGATCAGACAAAAATCACTACTAATGCCATTAAGAGACCTTGGGCAAAACTCACTGTTCTGCAGTTCCCCCACCTCTGAAACAGGGAGCAGGTCCTCGGTGAGTCATGCTGGTTCAAACATTGCCTGGATTAACAAGACCGACGTTGAATGTTGATGAACCAGGACAGTTCAAGGGGCTGCTGGAGGTATTGGACATGTTGGGTTGTTGGATCTAATGTTGTGCTAGTAAAGTAGAAAGCCTAATGGAATTGTGTAAAGATACTGTCAGACACAGCTGGAGAGTCTGTGAGTGAGTGGTAAGATACCAGTAGGCATCATGCTAGCAGACGTGAATGCAACGATCAGCACAATTTCAAGAACCAGTATAACTGAAACCAACAAAGTGGTGTCAGTACAGTACGTCGGTCCCACTGTCCCACGGTCCCACTGTCCCACTGTCCCCACGGTCCCACTGTCCCCACGGTCCCACTGTCCCCACTGTCCCACGGTCCCACTGTCCCCACGGTCCCACGGTCCCACTGTCCCACTGGAGACAAAAGCTGGAAACTAAGAAAAAGAGAGAAGTCAGTAGGCTGACAGAAGCACCAGAATGGTGTAAGGATCAAAGATGGTGCCTGGCTACAGAGGAAATATGATGTGTGGCCCATAAATGAGGCCCTGGAGTCTCCTGAACAGGTCAGTAGCTCTGTCACGGTGTCTGCAGAGACACAGGAAAGAAGATCTCAGTTCACCAAAGACCCATCCATGGTGTCCTCTCAGTTCACCAAAGAACTATCCAGAATGTCCCTCTCAGTTCACCAAAGAACCATCCACAGTGTCCTCTCAGTTCACCAAAGAACCATCCAGTGCCCCTCTCAGTTCACCAAAGAACCATCCAGTGCCCCTCTCAGTTCCAGTTCAGCAGAACCATCCAGATTGTCCCTCAGTTCCAGTTCAGCAGAACCATCTAGATTGTCCCTCTCAGTTCCAGTTCAGCAGAACCATCCAGTGTCCCTCTGGATGGAGGAACAGCAGAGGAAGAGCACATGACAGAATGAATCATCACGTAACACCAGCGCTCAGTGGTTAAGAGCACATGACAGAATGATTCATCACGTAACACCAGCGCTCAGTGGTTAAGAGCACATGACAGAATGAATCATCACGTAACACCAGCGCTCAGTGGTTAAGAGCACATGACAGAATGAATCATCACGTAACACCAGCGCTTAGTGGTTAAGAGCACATGACAGAATGAATCATCACGTAACACCAGCGCTCAGTGGTTAAGAGATCTGAAAGCAGAGCACCACAGTCACCCAGAGCAGGAGTCAGTCAGCATTACAACAGCAGATGTCCAAGAGTGGGTCAGAAACATGAACTGGCAGTACCAAACCCTGACCTGATCCACGCCTACGGACTAAAGAGACTCAGCATGACGGCCTAGCAGAACAAATGAACCAGCTGCTAGCTACTGTCTTCCATCCAGCCTGGCTAACAGGAGCCAGGACAGTAAGATACAGTAGCACTTTATTAATCCTCAAAGGGAAATTAGAGTGTTCCAAGAGCATAAATACAGGACAAACATAGAATCCACATGGGTAATATAAGCATAATAAAATGGAATAAAAAGTGTTCAGCATAAAATACTGTGTGTGTGTGTGTGTGTGTGTGTGTGTGTGTGTGTGTGTGTGTGTGTGTGTGTGTGTGTGTGTGTGTGTGTGTCCATGCATCTATATACGTACACTGAATGGTCATTTTATTAGAGACATCTTCACTTGCATGATTGGAGTTTTACTGGAAATGAGTCATGTGACCCCAGCATGCAACACAACATCAGGAAAGCAAGTTTTCCATGGATTGGTTTCAGTGGATCGGTTTCAGTGTGAACACACAATAGAATTGGAAAATCGAGTAATCTGAGCAACTTCGAACAAGGTATGGTCATCGGTGCTAGACTAGACTAGACTAGCTGGGGCCGACCTTGTAGGGTTTTCTCAAGCAACGTTGTGCAGAATGGTGTGAATGAGGGAAAACATACAGCAAAACGGTATCCAGTGGATATAAACGACTCGTCGACAAAATGGTGTCAGATATACAGCCGTATACAGTGCTGGCGCTCTAACTGCACTACTACTGCATTACTACTGCATTACTCTAACTGCACTACTACAGCATTACTCTAACTGCACTACTCGTCGTTTCTCAGCACAGATGGTCTGAAACAGCAGACGACCAGGTCCAGTGCTACTGCTGTCTAAGGGAGACAGGCAAGACTCCAGGGGTCAAAAGAGCACAAACACTGGACCACTGAGCAGTGGAATAACGTCACCCAGTCAGATCCATCCAGATCTCTGTAGCATCACACTGACGGGAGGGTCATAATTTGGCATAAGCATCATGAATCTATAAACTTGACTTGTCAGGTGTGAACAGTTCAGGCAGATGGAGGTGGAGAAAATGGTGTGCGGAATGTTTTATTGTAATATGCTGGGTCCTGTGATATCCATGGATGGATATTTGGACAATAGGACTTATCTAAGCATTGTTGCTAACTAAATCCATGCTTTCAGGAACGATTTACTGTTTATCCAGTGTCAGAGGGACATTTTTAGCAGGATAATGCACCATATTACAAGGGTCATATGGCCATGGATTGGTTCCAGGAACATGGAAGCAAGTTTTCCTTGATTTCCTGGCCTTCACTGCCCCAGATCATAATCCTGTAGAGATACAGAAACAGGCTGTTCAGAGAATTTCAGTAATTCCATCAAATGTTTGGGAGCTGTGAGAAGCTATCCTGTCCACATGGGCCAAGATTCCTGCTGAACGATTTCAACACCTTTCAGTACCAGTTGCTACTGTTCTGAAAGTCAAAGGAGGTCTTGTACACTACTGATAAAGTGTTCTTTCAGTAGATATGCTAAGGTACAAGAAATATCATGTAGGTGGTACAGTCATTATACACACTTATATAGCACTTTATATCCCCTTGTACCATCTTCTCCGTGTCCAGTTTAGGCTGCCTTCCTCATGATGTTGTTCAGTCTGTCGTTGCCCATTAGTCTAACGTCACTGCACCAGCACACCACAGCGTTAGAGATGAAAAGCTCTTCATCAGTTGTGTCGGGTCATGGACTGTTTCCCACTGCTGGAAGTGCAGTATGTGTCTCCCTAACCTTTGTCATATAGCATGTCCAGTGTCCTGTTGCCCCTGGTGGGGCTGTTTGAAAGTGGGCAGAATGCAGAAGAGACTGGTATGATTAAAATCCCCCCCGAGTGATGAAAGGGATTGTGTGTGGTGGCCGTGTGGTCCTGTCACGTTGTGGATGATGTCACGTGTGGACTTGCCTACAGGAGACAGGATGTGCACCATTGATAAAGTGAACATTCCCTAGTTAAACAGGTCGAATGCTGGAATGCTGACTTCTAATAGCTCAAGGTCCAGAACTGTTCCTTTACCATAATGTAACCCAAATTGTATCACTTACTGTTCACAAATATTGCCAACCAACCTCCTCTGTTGTTCTGGTTCACCCTCACCAGTTGGAAACCCTCAATGTTAGCAGTTGCATCAGGAGTCATATAGCCATGTCTCAGTGAAGCACGTGCAACTATACTCCCTGCATCCTAACTCACTCTGAGCTAATGCTCTTAGCTCATCCATTTTGTTGGAGTGGCATCTCACATTTCCCATTATCACAGAGGTGCAGGACATGGTACCGCCCTGCTCAGGGAGATATGGTGCTACTATGATATTAGGCCTCTTAACCACTGAACATTTGATATTATGAGATAATTCTATCCCCCTTATGCTTTTGCAGTAGTATTCATTTCAAGCTCTTGGTGGATTGACAGGAGATGTCATTTTTCACTGTAACGGAGAACAGAGATCTTCACAGAGAATCAAAAAGAAATCCTTGAGTTCAAGACAGACTCAAGTTTTGAGGCAGTCTTTAAATTTCAGCTGGATTCTGCTTTGAAATATCTGAGGAATGAGTCAGTGTCAGTTCCTAAGTGCAAGAGGACATTTTTTCTTTCGTTGCATGAAAATTCTGTCATAATGCTTTAGAAACCATGGTATTAGCAGCACCTAAAAAAAAATGTCCTAACTTTTGTGAGGCCTCGTATGTAAACTAGCATATGGTGTTCTGTTTCTCAGTAATGTAACATTTGTCCTTCTAAAGTCTCGCATCTAAATTAGCGTGAGGTCTTCTACTGCTCATTAGTGTAACAGTCTCAGTGGTGGCATTCAGCCATTAGCAATTTTGAGCTATACAAGCTTTTTCATTTGGCATCAAGACAATGGAGCAAATCAAAGATTATGTTTCTCTCGCTGTAATAGACTATTTCGTGCAAAAAGCAGACTGACTGGGAGTCACACACTACAATGCTTCCACAGTGCTAGGTTAGCAAATATCACTTTCAGACTCTTAGACGTATAGCATTACTGTGATCCAGGAAGGTTGGGGTGGAGTTACAAAATATTAAATAAATCAGTAGTACTGCCAGTGGCAATGTTTAAAAGACTATAGTCATTTTTCAGCTGACTCAGAAGTCATTTAAGGTTAAGATCTAAGTTGAGTTTGCCTATTCTCTTTTAATCCATCACTGCAGGCTTCCAGTGGTGTTGACCTTTGTTGACCTTTTGGCCTTACCTATAGGCATTCCACTGTATCACTGTAGCAGGACTGTCCTTGACCCAACCATCTTGACATATGGGGTCCCTCAAGGCTTAATTCTCGGGCCTCTTCCTTTTGCCCTTCACATGTTCTCATTAGGCCAAATTTGTAAGACAGCCAAAATTTGCATCATAGCCAAGCAAATTACATCCACATCTACATAGTGTTCTTGCAGTATATAGATGAACTAAAATGTCCTTCAGCTAAATAAAGACAAAATAGATTGTTTTATTTGGTACCGAGTAGGCAAGATTATGGTGTGTTTACAGTACATACCAACATGTGTGCTTTGAATGTTTTAACATTGGTTTACTAGTGAGAGTAGATGAATATTTTCTTTATCCATAGTTCTCTCCTGTGTTTCATATAGCAGCTCTCATTGGATGATTCATCCTCTCTATAGCCCTCTCATTGGATGATTCATCCTCTCTATAGCCCTCTCATTGGATGATTCATCCTCTCTATAAACTCATACATATATACATAAAAACATACATACATATATACACAAACACACATACATAAACACATACATGCACATATACATAAACACAGATATATATACACAAACACATACATGCATATATACACATACACTTGAACATATACATAAACAGTAGTATATGGATTGCGAGCTGTAGCACTATGTATTTAACGTATTTACACTACATCAAAGTGCAGTGCATGGAGAAGTCACACCTGTATATAGTCCAATACATTAAAACATTAAGCATTTTATAGTTATCTCTAAGGAATACGTTTGATGTTTGCAAAGAAGTGCCTGGTAATTGTATTAGAGTTTTGATTTTGCCCTGTGGCAGGACATGTTTATGACTATAGCAATATTATTATGGCTTTTGTTGATTTCCTAATGAAGCCATTGCTGAATAAAGCCTGTTAAAGTGCACAGATGGCTCTCTCTAGTGATGCTGTTATAATAACATGCACTTTAGTTGCGATTATCCTTCAGAGCCTTGCGTGGGGGCCTTGGCCTCTTTGTGTCGGCTATCCCCATTTGATGCTCCTAGCACAATAATAAGCTCTCACCAGTTGAGGCTGTAGCAATGGGAATGACCTCTGACCCCAGCAGTATCAGCAGCTCCTGTTTACATTCAGTAAATTGCAAGTATTTTGTAAAAGCGGTATTGGATGACTTGATTAGATCAATTTGATCAGTCATATGTATATACACACAGTCTCCACTTCCTGTGTTTTACCTCCGTAGTACCCCCGCAACGGTCCACACGTCTCTTCCTTGGTAAATAGAGAGAAGTTGTGGTACGTGTTGGTATTCCTCAAATGTCCACGTGTGATTAGAAGGGCATCAAAGTGCAAATATGACTTTGACAGTTCTCATAATGAAAGAGTGGGTGGTGCATTACAGAATAACTAGAAGTGATCAACTGGCAGAGACATCGCAGTCTGTGCTTTGAATTCCAATTACACCACAGTTTGGGGGAGGAAGTAGGAGGGGACAGAAGAATGACTAAACTGGGTAAAGAATGAACCAAAACAATGAGATGTGTCCACTGGATTTCATCTTAGGTTTTATTTTTGTTTGAGATGACAGAAGGAAATGGACAAAGAAGGCAGGAGAGTTTGATGCAGATGGAGCTGCTCTGAGGAAACGTGCACTTTGGCATGACGATGTGCTGCTCGGTGCACATGAGAAGACTAAACTTCTGCGTCTGTACTGTGGAGTCCAAAGCGTACGGAAAATGAACATTTACCGCTGGAAACAGGCCAGACTATAAGCTCTGCACTCTTATCCCACAGGAAGAAACCAGTTTTGTATTTTTTGCCAATCGAAAAAATATCAGAATAAGAGAAATAGCATTAGATGTGGATTTAGTAAATGTAATTCAACTAATTTCAGCATTGGTTTCCTTCCAAATAATTTACTTTCACAATGAACATAATCAAAAAATTATGGTCTTCTGAAATGCAAAGTTGAAAGCCCCAGTGAAGAAGCCAAACCAGTTGAAAACACATGAGTGAGGCTTGGACTGGCCCTGCTCAGAGATACAGTCCTCTAAGGAAATGGAACAGCATTAAGAATAAAGGAGAGACCAGCAGGCTGCCATCAGTGCAGACACACACACCCATCATCCCTCAGAGGGAAATCAGTTAAAAGAAAGGGCGGCTTGGCTAAGAGCATCTCTTCATTCAGCTCCAAGCGCTATTGAATTCTGTTGATGGGCTTGAACTGTGCTGAGAGATGGGAGTTAATGGTGATTGTTCAGCCTTGCTCCAAATGCATTATCTGCATTATTCAATGGAAAACACTTCATCAAACCAGAGAAGAGCCCAGGGCTTATTGATGGATGGGCTTTGTATGTGTCAGACCGCTGAAAGAGGCCCTGCAAAGGGTGTGAGAGAGAGAGGGAAGGGAAGAGGCAGTGGGAACGGGAGAGGTTTTGTCACAGATGTCCGACCCTTTGAAAGAAAATTAAACAAGTACCTCATTAGCTGTAGCTCTGCTGCTCCCAAAAGGGGCCACTGAGCCAAGCCTTTAATGAGCTAAGATCATAAGCTGCCAGAGTTTACCCCCACCCTTTCTAGTTCACTTTACCCCCCACACTGGGCTGTTCCAAGATTTACAGCCCCCATACAAACCACTGATCCTTGCCCCTAACCACTGCCCCCCAGCTCGGATGCTCTCAGAGGCCGCTCAGTGGAGTAGCCCTCCCAGCTGACCCCTGGTCCTGTTCTCCAGCCCCCCCCCCCACCCCCTCTATTGAAAACTCTGCTCATGAAGAGGACCAAGAAGAGAGACCATACTGGCTCGACTCCTTTCAGCTCCAGAGGAGAGGATAATACCGTTTTTGTGCCACGCATCTAGTGGAATTATGCACGCTAATTTGATTAGGGAGAGATTTGATTAACTGGAAAAGAAAGGCTTAATTTCTCCCTTCCAAAGCAGACGCAACGTTGTGTCATGGAACTCGGAGTGCACATGGGAACCTCTTATATGGGCTTCTAGGCTCTTTCAGACCCAACAATATCCAGGATTGCCATGGTTCATATTGGGATAATCAGTTTAGAGCTCTTTGCTTGGCCACAGAATACAAATTGCATTTGGCATCATCTGTGAAAAGGTTCAAAGGATAATAAGATTAATGTAGTAGAGAATTGAACTAAAGCCAAAAGAGTAAAAGGGTAAAAGGTGGATGGTTTCAGTGACGCATAAAGAGGGTCTAGAGAGAGAAAACAACCTTAAAAGGTGTTTTAACAGTGTTTTGGTTGCATGAATGCATTGATGTTGCCTGAATGAATGAATATGAACAGACATTTCTCTAGAGCATGAGGTCACAACATCCTGAGCCAAAGAGTTCATTTTTTTCTCTGTTGGTGGGTATGTCTTTTAAACACATTTTTTGGTTTGTTTGGATAGATTTGCTTCATTTAAACTAAACCAAACATTTGAAAAAGACTTGAATGCTATGAAATCATTATCAAAAATATTTTTAAATGCCCTGTTTGTTGTAACACAAGTTAGTATTCTTTGGTTCAGTGCTAGTCACAGAACATATACAATTTTACGTGTTGGGGTTTGAAACTTGAGCTATGAAGGTCATATTACTTAAAAGGTACTAACAGGTGATCCTGAACGCTGAACTGTAGCCTAGTTTTGCTTTTTTGCTGGAAGGTGAGTAAAAGGTAAGAACACTAAGAGGTAATAGATGACATTACCTGGTCTCTGTAGAGACGTTTTAGTAAGCACTCGACTGTTGAGTGGAATATGGGGGTAACAAGGAGGGCTGTTTCTGATTGGCCACCGTAACGCAGCACACGTCACCGATGTCCACTCACGGCACACGTGACCTCCAGCAACGGCCAAATAAGATGAATCGCACTAACCTGTTCTGGCTGTCAGTCACAGGAGATGCTTCAAACTAAGATGTTTTGGAAGTATTCATTGAAAAAGGGGAGTTATTTGCTAAAAATAATGGGGATGAGGACAGACAGGAGTCAAAAGGAAAGAGGAAACGGGGGAGAGTAGAGATGAAGAGAGAGAAGCGAGAGAGCCAGACAGATGAGCCGTCTCCTGCTGGAACCCCTTCCATCGTTCTCCATCTGCTCACCCCAGTTTTAATTAAATCTACTGAGATGAAGATTTGTCTCTTTTTCTGTGTATATGCGTGCATGTGGAAGTAAACTGGCAGTGGATCGCCTGTGCCAGTGTTCACTCGTCTCTGTGCAGTGCTGCCAGCTGTTAGGGACACAGAGAGAGACAGAGAGAGAGGACGAGGAAAAGCGGGAAGAGAGAGAGAGAGTGTGTGTGTCAAACAGGGCTGTGCAGCCCTTCGCCAGCCTTTATGAGTCACTAATGAGGAGGACTGTGGAAAGGCCCAGATCCAGACATTCCCTGGTTCAACAACTTAATGCCTAATTCATGTACAGACACACACACACACACACATGAAATTAATATGATTAAAACAGGCAAACCTTAACATTAACCTTACTTTAAGCAATATTTCTACAGTCTGTTTCTCAATCTAGTGACAAACAGGTTGTCTGTGAAAAAATATTGCAAAATTTATGCATGCTGATAAAGTGATTATCCACACGATGTGGACAAACGCATCGAGACTCTTACACATCACACCTATGATGTGTCACATGCCATTCAAAATCCATAGGCATTAATATGGAATTGTCCACCCTTTGCAGCTATAGCAGTTTTCACTTTTCTAGGAAGGCTTTCTACAAGATTGTGAAATGTGTCTGTGGTAAGTTGTGTCCGTTCATCCAGGATGTGTCTGGCTTGCAGTCTCCCTTGGACAGGGTGGAGGTCAGGGCTCTGTGTGGGCCAATCAAGTTCTCCCACACCAAACTCACCCAACCAGGCCTTTATGGCCTGTGGTTTGTGCACTGGGGCTCAGTCATGCTGGAAGAAAAAAGAGCTTCCCTAATCTGTTCCCACCACGCTGAAAGTGTAACATTTGTCCAGAATGTCTTGTTATATTGAAACATTAAGATTTCCTTTTCACTAGAACTAAGCGTCCTGAGCCAACCTCTGTAAAACAACTCCATAGCAGTATCTGTCCTCCACTAAACTTAACAGCTGCACAGTGCAGTCAGGCAGGTAACGTTCTCCTGCCGTTCACCAGTTGCTGTGGATCCTAATCACTTCCGTGATTCAGTAACACCACTCACAGCTGATCATGGAACATACATGGGAAGACATTTCACAAACTGACTTATACTGATAGCATCCTCTTACAGGCCTATGCTGTAATTCATTGACCTCTTTAGACCAAGCCATTGTTTCTTAGCCATTGTGTTTGGTTTTATACACCTGTTGTAATGGGACTAAATGAAACACCTGAATTCAACTATTAAGAATTCGCTATTATTGATATTCCAACCCATTATTTTTGTCCATATATATTCATATATACATGTATATATTCATATATCCATATATATTCAGTTATGCCCTGCAGTTATTTACCATAATCTTCATAGATAGTCAACATCTACAATAGTCAAAATTGTAGCATAGTGGCAGATGGTTTCCTAAGAGACGGGATGTCTCGGACCGAGGTGTCTCGTCGTCTGTGCATCAAAGACATGCTGGTCAGGAGTGTAGATGAATGACCATTCAGATAATAGACTTGAACAGCTCCAGATGTGCTACACGTTAATGTATTTGCACAGCCACTAAAAGAAGTAGCAGGGAAGAATAAATAATCACTCCTTCCTCCTCAGGCATCACTGCAGGAGATCAGCTTCACTATGAAGAAACCAAGAGAAGCATTAAAGATTGTTTTGTTGAATAGTTTCAGACCATCAGAAGGAAGAATTTGTCATTTCCAGTTGCAAGGCATTTTAATACTAATGGCCGTTGCATTAATGACATATCTGGTTGCATTGCCAGTAGTTGCCATAGCAGCAGTGAAGTTAAGAAACAGGAAAAGATGGTGAGAAGCACTGCTTACACAGATCTGTTCACAACATCCTCTTTCTCAGGACACCTCACATGTTATATATATTTAAATATAAATACATATATGTCTAATAATGCTTCACTGTATGATATGGATGAACATAACTGAAGCAGATACAACATGCTGTGGTACTGAAGATGAACGACCTGTTTACGTTCAGCTGTTTATATTAACATTTGCTACATAATTTAACGTTACTTTATTTACGTATCTGTTACTTTTATTACCCTACTTGCTCGTCAGTGTCTCATCACAGCACCACGTTGGGATTTGGCTTGTTGGACTTTCCTGCAGTCGAGTTGTGGTGGATGGTAGCAGGGTGTTATGGTACAAGAGTATCAGCTACGGTGGACTTGCTGGAGTTTTTACACGGGTCAGTGCTGCTTTGGGAATGTGCGCCATCAGGCTCTCACTGCATATCTCCGTAGTCTTGGAAGCCACTGACGTGTTAGGGAACGACCCTCCCTCGCTGTACACCTGCCAGGTGTTTCTAATGAAGTAGGTGACAAGTACATTTTTTCTGTTGTTTTCACAGTTAAATGAGTTGTGAATAAAGGAGTCAACTAATGATGAGAGACAGTGAAGGGAACTGTAAGCATGTTCTTGGACTGAATTTCACTGTTAGTGGAGGTACTTCTCTAGAAGTTCTCATATTCCTAGAGTAGATCTGTTCTCTATTGGGAATGCAGATACGAAATAGTTGGAATGGTTAAAGCTCCTGGTTACAGTCATTTAGACGCAGGCTGCTTCAGAGTAGCATTTACCATCCAGTTTACATGTGGCTTATTCACTCATACAAAAAAAGCATTGATTCTTGACACTTGCTAGATATAGATAGATCTGTGTAATGTCTCATAAAAGAGACTCTTGAAGTATGACATCCAGAGTTTGCAGTATTTCTGTATTATTTGTATGAGATAATGTTAAATATTCATGAACATTACAGGATTGTTATTGAAGCACAGCTAAATGAAAATGGAGGTGTTTTATTTCTGAAACTGCTATAAAACCTTTTTATCTGAATTATTTAACATAATGCTGTATTTTTTTTGCACTGTTAATCTGAATTTGACTTGTTTATTGAAAAGCATAATTAAGTTATTTGGATGTCAGTTACATCATAAATTCATAAATTTTTATCGCCCTGCCAGTCTGCTACCTTTTAGTTTATTTAAATGCCCATGTTTCCTGATCAATTTTAAGTGTTCCACATACGACAAACCAGCCTGGTCTTTCTCTACCTTTCCAGTTCACTCTCACTCTCACTCTCACTCTCCTTGCTCACCTGTTCTCTGGTTCCACCACTCTCACTCTCACTCTCACTCTCCTTGCTCACCTGTTCTCTGGTTCCACCACTCTCACTCTCATTCTCACTCTCCTTGCTCACCTGTTCTCTGGTTCCACCACTCTCACTCTCCTTGCTCACCTGTTCTCTGGTTCCACCACTCTCACTCTCTCATCATCCACTCCTCACTTCTGTATGCTAGGGTTCAGCTTTACATGTTGTCACCCTTTTACGTGCCAATAGTTTTATCACTTCATTTGCAGGATGAACGGGTGATCTCACACCTACACAACTTGCTCTCCTCTCTGCCTCTTTCTGTGTGTATGTGTGTGTATGTGTGTGTGTGTGTGTGTGTGTGTGTGTGTGTGTGTGTGTGCGTGTGTGTGTGCGTGTGTGTGCGTGTGTGCGTGCGTGTGTGTGTGTTTGTGTGTGTCTTTTGTGTTTCATTAGGAGTTAGTCAGTAATTAGACACAGTCAAAACCAAATATACCCTCACAGAATCTGATGAAAACCAGCATGAGTTTTGTTGGTGAACCAGTATTCGAAAGTAACTGTACTGGTGTTAATTAAAGCGAACTAGCTGCTAATCACAGCTCAGACAAATGACACCCTGCTCTCCGTCTAACAGTGTAACCGTAGAACAGTCTAACCTAACATCTGCTTGCATCTCTGAAGACATGCTTCAGCAAAACAAAACTCCACACTAGATCACTTCACCCATGACTGTTGCCATTAGTAACCCACAGCAGCTTTTTTGATGTTTGATGTTGGGTTTTGCTTCAGATGAAAAAAAACGCTTGAGGTTAAAGCACGGGAAACCGTGAACTCTGGATTACCATTTGTGCTGCAGGAAGTGATAACAGTAAAGTGGTTTCTTGTGGTTTTATTTTCTTGTAATTGCACCCACTTGTACGTATTTTACTTCTAATGACAGGAGCTCATTTTAGTGTGTTAGTGGGCTGAGGGCTTGTTGATGATTTGTTTATTTATTTTTTTATTTTTTTGTCCCACAAATGAAAAGCATTAAAAGCATTTTTTTAAGCCGTATTTTTATTTGCCTTGTTTTGTATGGTGTGGTTGGTTGTCAGAGATGAGAGTCTTGTTAGTTTGTAAGGTTTGGTTTGTTTCCTCTCCTCCCTTCCATTGTAGCAGTCACTTCTCATCTTGTGTGGTTGGGTATTTTATTCTCTTGCTTTCTTTAGACACTATGAGATATGACACATACTTATATTGCATAATAGTTAATGGACAAAACTTCCAGTAATTTCAACACTGGTGCAACCTAAAATGCTTTTAATCTCGCTTTGTTTCTGTACATAGAAAAACAAGGGCTTTTATGATGTAATCACTCCCTTTTATGATGTAATCACTCCCCTTTTCAACTCTAGATAGCATATGTCTGTTTGAAGCTGTAGAATGTACCTAAGTATCGCAATTGGCTAACGTTGATTTATTATAGCATCCAGTGTAGTCATCAGACTGCATTATAGCATGTAATGCAGTTAGTAGAATTGATTATACCATGCAATGTAGTTATCAGACTGTGTATATCTTTGTTTATGCGTGTGTGCACATAAGAGCGCCACTGGAAAACAAACTAAAACTCAGAGTGTGTTAAAAGAAAAATCTGTTAATGCATCTTTGTATTTTATGCATACACAGAACCTTTTATGAAAGTAAAGTTAAAAAGAACCTTTTATGAAAGTAAAGTTTTAAGGAAAAAGATTACACTCTTTTGCTTATGCTCTTTGATGTTTGATGATTTTGTCAAGATCATATGAGTGATGATTTTGTCAGGATCATATGAGTGATGATTTTCACAGGATCATATGAGTGTTTGATGATCATATGAGTCTTTCTGAAGCAGGACGATGACCGACAGCCCTTGACCACATGGAGCGAGAAACCTCTGCACTGATGGTTTGTGGCCGAGGAGCCGATTTGTTATTTGTGGTCGAGAGGCTGGTTTGTGGTCGAGAGGCTGGTTTGTGGTCGAGAGGTTGGTTTGTGGTTGAGAGGTTGACCTACAGGTGCAACAGTGCATTCAACAGCACTAAGGAGAATTAAAGTGGGAATAAATTACCGGTGTTTGCTGTTAATTTCACGCTACACAAAAGTTGACAAAAAAAGAAAAGAAAAGCTCCTTGAAAGTTCATTGCAATTATTTTGACTAAAATTACCAACTGAACTTCTATGATCATGACAGGTGGAGTGCTGGCATGCCTCTTTCCCTCTCTAGTGCTCAGTCCCTGCCAGACTGTTGGGTAAGCAGCAGGCAGCAGCTGTTGGGTGATGTGTGAAGGTCCAGGCCTTGTGGGCAGCTCCCACAGAGAAGCCACACACGCTGGAGATGCTAATGCTAAAAGGCTAACCCTGGTGTTATGTCTGCCTCAGTCAGGGTCCTTTTACCCTAGACTGAAAAACAATGCTTGCTTTGGCCACTGGTACTATTGTAGTCTTTGGGAAAAGCTCTTCTCTCGTCTGTCATGAGAGATTGTGTGCGTGGGTGTTTGAGAGCTTGTGTGTATTTTCCAGGAATAAAATACACCAAAATGTGCATGAGCTTTATAAAATGGCAATGTAGGCACAGATGTAGGCGAGCCTGACACCAGAGCCCAGCTAGGACAAGACGAGCTTCACACAGACACTTAAGCAGGAATTATTGGAATCCAGTCAGTCCAGCCTAATTCCTGCTGACTCCCTGCTGGCTCTGCTTTGACTTTCTGTGGCAATCAGCAAACGTGGTAACAGGCTTCTACTTCTGTATGGAAAGAGATTACCGATCAGTATTGCCTCCCTCTGCAGAGGAGGAGGAAGAGGAGGAGGAGGAGGTGCAGTAAAGAGAGAAGGAAAGCGAGAGAAACAAGCCCTAGAGTGGTGTGGTTTCATCTGGGTGGGTGGCTTGCTGAGGAATGTTTTCATGCTAGGGTTTCTTTAGGATGTTTTTGTCTGGTCGATTCCAACAGACGCAGCTTCACTTCTCGTTATGTTGAATACCTACGGCCGTGCTGGCCTGGATTAAAACGCTGCTGTTTTGTGAGTTTTGACAGCCCCTGCACACGTGCGAGATCAGAGCAATCCTCAAAGCCCCTACCTAAGTCTGCATGTCCATATCATCTCTAACGAGACTGTATTATACAGCCCTTGATTGCCTGAGTCATATGTACTGTGAATTGAAATAGAACAGAAATACAGTGTGAATCAGTAACCTTTAGATTCAAATAGGAATGCATTTCTTCAGGAACTACATGTTACACTGAGTGCTTACATATTTTTTTCTTAAAGGCATTAAAGGAAAAGGACTTAATGTAATATTGTTAGTAATTCATGCTTCAGAAGTGTGGCTTTCTTTTGCTGTTTGTCATAAAAGCCTTACATTGTTGTTCTGTGTGTTTTCTTCATACATGTTTTAATTATATGCAGTGTATGATCAGTGTATGATCAGTGTATGATCAGGAGCAGAACATAATTTTAACAATATATGTCTAATATGTCATGTCAATGTATTTGACACAGAGTTTCTCAGACCTGTGTAAAATTGCAATAATTATCCATCCATCCATCGATCCATCTTCCACCACTTATCCATGTTCGGGTCACTGGAGCAGTAGCCTAAGCAAAGAGATCCAGGCCTCCCTCTCCCCCACCACCTTCTCCAGCTCCTCCAGGGAGATACCGAGGCATTACAGGACTGTCGAGAGATGTAATCCCTCCAACGTGTCCTGGGTCTTCCCCAGGGTCCCCTACCCGCTGGACATGCCTGGAACACCTCCCTAGGGTGGCGTCCAGGACCACCTCAGCTGGCTCCTCTCAACGCAGAGGAGCTCCTCACCCTGTCTCTAAGGGAGAGTCTGGCCACCATGTGGAGAAAGATTATTTCAGCCACTTGTATCTGCAGTCTTGTCCTATTGGTCAATACCCAGAGCTCATTAACATAGGTGAGAGTCTGAACATAGACTGAAACCAGCCAGTCCTCCTGACACCCTCTCTCTTCATCCTTCCCTGACTAGTGAACAAAATCCCGAGATATTTGAACTCCTCCACTTGGGGCAAGAATTCACTCCTGATATAAAGAGAGCATTCCACCCTTTTGTAATTCCAACTGCAATAACTGCTTAAAATAAATAGTTAATTACTTTTTAGATTATATTTGATTTACTTCCTGACCATGTAATAACTCTGTTCAGTCTGGGGTCATAACCATCAGAACTGTTCTTGCATCCAGTTATTATGAGCAAAGACATTTTGGATAGAATTCCCTTTGTTTTGGATAGAATACCCTTTGTTTTGGAGGTTGTTCGCATGATCTAGTTTCACTGTGATCTAGTCTTGCAGACGTTTAAGACTGACCTTTCTCTTTTTTATAACTTAATTTAGTACTTTAAGCACCCTCACTTGGCCAATGCAATACTGAATTGTCTTGTCTGATGAGGTACAGCTCAAGGAATGCAAGAAATTAACACCATTCATTCATTCATTCATTCATCATGTTTCTAGATCAGTCAGTCCTTGACACTTCCGAGCAAAAGATTGCAAAATCCTGGATTCTATAGTCACGGACATTTTAGTGAGGATCTGAAAGAATGTTTTGCATCACTGTCTGACTCAAAGCTGCAGTGGTGACGTATTTTAGTCTCATGAATGTGAGAAGGTTTGCTCTCCAACGTTGTATAGTCCATTGTTGCTTGTACTCTGAATAATTAATGATAAAAGAGTTCTGTAGCATCAGAGACCATTTTTACACCAAACGTTTCTATGGCTTTAAAACAAAAAACAAAACCCACTTAACCTTCCACAGAAACCAATTCCAAAGATTTAAAAGTTGATATTTTGGCCTGGAGGTACAATCTTATCGTAGTTTCAGAGATGTTGTCCACCCAATATGCAACCACATGTAATGCATCTGATTGAAACCATTTGTTTGGATTCAGATGGCAAGTTTAATTAGTGAGTAGTACAAGAACAAAGCATAACTGGAACATTCTTTTTCAAGTCAGTGTCATACATACACAATAGACCAAATCAGAGGTGATGAAACGCATAGAGTCAAAAACACAGCAAAGCCGGTCAAAGGTCAAATACACCGCAGCAATGAGAAGGAGATCTAAGGCTTGATATGCAGGCAAGGATCTAAGTCAAAGACACCGCAGAGTGTGTATAAAGAGGACACAGAGTGTGTGAACAGAGAGTGTGCACAGAGTGTGCATACGAGAGCTATGTTTAAAGATGAGTTCATTAGGTGATGCTCAGCTGCAGGTAAGAGTGATCGTGTGAGGTTTAGTACTCCAGACATGTGTACCCCTGGTGGCAAGCACTGTTGTGAGAGACCCACCACCCTGTCTCCCTGTGAGGGGCCACTGCTATTTGCAGGGTAGCCACCGTCACAGATTTCGAGTGAATTGAGAGCCAGTCTAGCTGTCCAGGTGAGCCTAATGGACCTAGCTGACCAGGTGTCTTCTGGTGTTTCTCTGCTGGGACCCTTTACAGGCGGCTCGTTGGAGATGCATGCAGGCTGTCTCCTATGCCTGCTCACCTCACCACGTCTGTTTCTCCACTGCCAGGTTTGTTTTTTTTTTTTGATGGCTGTCCAGACCAATGGAAGTGACCAGTTGTGGCATTTGTTAAAAGGTTGTTTACATACTCGGGCTCTGGCAAGAACATTCTGCATTTATGCTGAGAATTACTGCAATATGAGATGCTGATCTGTTTCCTGGTTCAGACACTCCACTTGGCCATTTTACTGCAAACCGTAGCAAAAGATCGGCTCCCTGATGTTTAAATGTTTGCTGAATGCCTAGCATATATGCTATATGAACTGGGAACCTCAGTCTGAAATAGTGTCCTTCAGTGGTCCAACAAAAAAACACCACCTAGGGGGAGAGGACCTCCACAGACCTCAGCAACCTTCTCAGGGGTCCTAGAATGTTAACTAACATGACAGGAACACCTCATAAGAGTGACATATCAGTTAACAAAAATGACAGCAGTATGGAACCTCGGCCCACGTGGCCTTGATGGTGGTGCAGACGAGGTTCAGGGAGCTGCCCGGGGAACCTGCTCTGGGTCCCAGCGTCACGGCCTGGACATATTCCGCCACATAGTCTCTCTCAATCTCACGACACATAGTCTGGACCTAGGCTAAAGCATGCTGAACAACCAGGTGCCTAGAGCTTCATGAGCTCAGGGGCCACTGCAGTAACTGTGTTCGTATACTTTCGGAATCATACATCTGGGACAGTTTAGGAGAACTCAGCAACCCTGATCCTTCCATACTGCATGTTTTCCCTACAGTACAAATGTATAATCTTGCATACTTCAATTTTGATGACCCATATATATATAGATATATATATATATAACATATATATGTATAATATTCATCTTAAATTCAGATTTTATGAAACTTTATGTTGATATTTGAGTTTTTCAGATTGTGGTTGCCTAAGAGGAAGTAGAAGATCCTCCATCCACCATGGCCAGTATGCTCCACCCACGACATCCAGTGTATTGTGATGTCATTTACACATTATTATGCCATTAATGTTCATAAAAAACATTCCCAGCGCATCATTACGAAAGCTTAAAATACATAGGGAACTTTAACCTGATTTAGTCTGTTTTACGTCACCAAATATTCATGATGGCCAGATGCAATGACACATGTAGTTTTCCGTATATATTTCTCCACAAATATGTACCAGATTGTCTGTGCTGTGTAGATCTATTTTAGTGAAGATTTTATCATTCCTGGCTTGCTGGCAGATTCTGGTAGTAACGAATAGACACCAGACGAAAAGATACTTGACAGTAATAGCATATAATCCCCTTTAAATCAATGCTGGGGCACAGACAACCAACCCCCCTTTCCATAAAACGAATCCCTGCTGCTATGGGTGATGTGGCTGGATGAATCTGTCCCTTCTCTAAGGCTTCCCTAATGCTCATAAGGCCCAGACAAAGGGCAGACGTTAGGCAGAGAGCTGCTGGGTGGTGGGGTTAGCACATAGTTCCTTGGGCAATGAGGTGGAGGCTTTGAGGCTTTCTACTTCAGCCAAATCTGAGTGTTCGAGTGTAATTGTGACCATGTAAGGTAATTCCAGCATTTCTGTGCTGGTGGTTAGACAAAGCATGGCTAGACAGTGTAAAAGACTCTTATTATGTTATAGCTCACCAAAGGACCAGGAGAGGGTAGGATAATGCATAGCCCAACATTTAAGGACTAATAGAGGAATCAGTTGCCAGAAATTAGGTTGGTTCAGTGTGCAAAAGACCATGTACTAAAGTGAGAGGATGTGGGTATTGTACAATGCAGTCTGTGCCAACAGTTCGGACATCTGGCTTTTTAACATTAAGTGGGCACTTACAAATGGTGAGAGGAATTTCCAGCTTTGGGGTGACAAAGCAATCAATGAAGTTTCCAGCTGAGCCATCAGTGCGAGCATGCTGGGAATACTACACGAACTGGACCAGAGGCACGGTCACACACCAGTAAGGCTGTAGAAAGCTTGGAGAGAGATGGACAGGTGTTATTATAATTACCTGGTTGGTCAAAATACAGACATCACTCTGGCCTTGCTGTACAGGAGTGGCCTATTTCCATGGCCTTGCCATCAAAGGGAGTTCGGGCAGGCTCGAGGGGGACCGAAACACTTGCAAAAGCACGTCTCCTTGAATGGGGCAGCTTGTCCGGTTTGATGAATAATTGAGCAGTCTGACAAAGCGAAGGCTGCTCGTCCTTGCGTACGAGCTGAGTTCTGCGAGCTTGGCTCAGTCCCTGGTAATGCTCAGCACCGCTGTTGCAGTCAGAGATCATTCCGGTATCATGCCCTTTCCCTCTCTCAGCTCAGCAGCCGTCCTTCTGGTTCCTCTCCGGAGAGGAAATGATCAAACGCCTCTCAAAAAAAGGTGGTCAAAGGTCGAGAATGAACGCACGCCTGGACCACCGGTATTCCATGTGGCAGTGGTCCAACCAGGGGCTTTGCTCATGAGTAACGAGATGACAGTGGTAGTGATGGTATTGCCAGCAGAAAATGCTGCAGACTGGCAGCTGAAATGGAGAGAATATTGTAGCAGGAAGCCCTTACATTGACCAGACTATCAGTCGTGCTTGTCAGAAAAGGCCAGACAGGTGTTACTCACCTTCAAGTCACTGAGTGATGTAGACAGAGCACCAGTGGATGTTGTGGAAGGCCTGCCGCTCTGTTGTTGTTGCCAAGGCTTGGTCTGGTGCTTTGTGAGACCACTGCCAGTGGTATCCATGTGAATCCAGAACCTTGCCTGGAGCCATCACTGTCAGATACAGCTCATGTAGCCCTACTAGATGCACTGGTGGTAAAATATTCTGTATTCTATAATGGAGTTTACTCAGATAGATTGGTTGGAATTGTGGAGGGTTTTTAGTAAGGAGAGTAGGAAATTTGTTTAACACCTCTGCAAGCAGGGTTTGTTTTTGGTTCTTTACTATTTTTCTTGCTTGTAGGAGAGTCATGGGTGTTTTTTTTTTGCTATGAAATATTTGTTTGTCTGTTTTGTTTGTCCTTTGTTTGATATGTGAACATTAGCAATGTGTTTGTCTCGTTTAATTTGTGATTTCTTAATCCCATATTCCCCAGTACAGGTGAGTTTTAGTTATGGTCAAATATTTAGTTATGATCAAATATTTAGTTATGTGTCAAATGATACAGCTTTGTAACATTTTTTTTTCTAGTTCTTTCTAATTTTATTATCAGTTTATAACAAGTTTATGTAACGTATTTTCTGATGTAGCTTCTTAAGGTCAGATTGTTTAAGGTCACATTTAAAGAGTACATTTGAAACTGAACATATGAATAGTTAGTCTCAAGTCCTGGTCAAGTAGTGTCAACAATTAAAATTTAATATCATCTCCACAATAGCATACAGGCCTTGTAATATAGACTGAGGAGAGGTAGGAAATCAAAAACAAAACCACATGGCATTAGCACCATGGGAAACGCAGTGCCAGAGGGGGGAAACCATAGCAGAAACAACCACCCCCCCAAACATGCAGCTCTTGAAACAAGACATGGCAAACTGGGCAGCCCGAGGGTAGAATGGAGTCAGCCAAGAAGACCCCAGCAAGCAGACATGACATCTGGCCATTGGCAGGCACTGGTAGAGAAGCTGGATCGTGACAAAGGCAGAGCCCAGAGCAGGATCTGAGGCTGAATCCAGGCCAGGTTGGGACCAGGAAAGAGAACGGGGTTACGATCCAGGACAGGAGCAGCAGTCGAGTCCGCAGCTGGAGCTGGAGACTGCAGAGGGTGCAGGATCTGCAAATGGGAATAGAGGCTGCACAACATCACCAGTTGACTCTGAGACCTGATGAGACAATGGTGGAGCTGTGTAAACTCATGTCACTACGGGGAAGCAGCCGGTTTTGCTCCAACTATAAACTGTCCTTTTGACTTGGTCATTCTGTAACGTAGACCATGTTGAAGCAGATGAACAATGATTAATAGGGAAAATTCCATAATTGTAGCCCAGGGTCAAAAAGTCAGGCGCAAAACTCAAAAACACTGAAAAGAGCTAAAACCACTGGGACAAAAACCACAAACGTGATAAAGAATCACAACAAGAGTCGCAATGAAAAAGAAAGTAATTGAGTAAAGCAAAGCAATGGGTAGAGCTTGAAGACAGAAAGACAAGAGGTATAACTGGGGAAATGGAAAACAAGACACATTGTGAAAACAATGAAGGGCAGAGGTAACCAAAGCAACAGGGCGAAGTCTAATTGAAATGAGCACAAAAACACATAGCGCCATGGGAACCACAAAGGGGGGCGGGGTTATGGGGGAATGTCACAGACATGTATACCATTTTATCTGTCACATAATCTACTCAGGTTCTGTATATGTATATTATTTGTGTAATACACTATATTGCCAAAAGTATTCGATCACTCATCCAAATGACTGTGCACCAGTGCACAAAGCAAGGTCCATAAAGACATGGATGGCAGAGTCTGGTGTGATTGAACTTGACTGGCCTGCACAGACGTTGAGTCCTGACTTCAACTTGACAGAACACATTTGGGATGAATTAGAGCGGAGACTGAGAGCCAGGGTTTCTCGTCCAACATCAGTATGTGACCTCACAAATGCGCTTCTGGAAGAATGGTCCAAAATCCCCATAAACACACTCCTAAACCTTGTGGACAGCCTTACCAGAAGAGTTGACACTGTTCTAGCTGCAAAGGGTGGACCAACGTCCTATTGAACCCTGTGGATTAGGAATGGGATGTCACTTAAGATCATATGTGAGTCAAGGAAGGTGAGCGAATACTTTTGGCAATATAGTGTATGTGAAGTATTATTTAACATACATTTTTGAGATGGAATTATAAAACGACGATTGTCCACACTGGCTGCAAAGCATTAGGAACATCTGTGTGGTCATGGGAGTAGACTGTTCAGCAGAGGGGTTTTATGTACTTTACTGGCTCTGTGCATTTCAACCTTAGATGAATGAAGGGGAGGAGACAGTTTAAAGGATATGGAAGAACATTTCTTCAGCCGTGGACTGAATATTCAGGAGTGGATGGGTAGAAAAGAGCGGTTGTTAGTGAAATGGGAGACCTGGAGTGGGCACAACACACGAGTGCCACAGAATGAACAAAAAAGGCCAAACTACAGGATGATAGTAGAAAATGGATTTTAAAAAGCCAGAGGCTAAAGCAGACTGAAATTCAGACTGAAAGGAATTGTGCATGTCAACAGTTAGTCACGACACAGCCAAAACAAGGTGCTATGCAATATTAGTAAGGTGTTCCAGATTTACTTTGTGGAAAATACATATATTTATACATTATGCATATATTCTGTGGAAATTTGACAAAGAAGATGTTGTTTACTAATAGATATGTCCACTTTTTAGTTGATTTTCTGGTCATAAAAAAAGCTTTGACCCATCTGTGTGAAAACCACGTTGAAGGAATGTATGCCTTCTCTTCTAATGTGCAACCTTCATAACACAGCCAGCATGAGAAGATGTGGATGGCATATCTTTGTGATATTACAGTTTCAATGCTGGTCAATACAAGATCTATTTTTGTCAGTTTCATGACTGGTCATGAGATAAATACAGAGGTTATGAGGATGAGTGTGTATGAAGGAGACGAAGGGTACTGGGTAGAGATGTGTGTTTGGATGTAAGTGTATTTTTAAGAGCAGTGTGCTGTAGTGTCGGATTAAAAAAAAATTGTAGGACTCTGTGTGTGTTTGTGTCTGCTCTCTCTCCCCACTCCACTTCATTATCATAAAGAGTGATTTCAAACTGATGAATGCAAATGGCCCTCTGTTCTCTTCCATCATTAACAGCCTTTTTCTCCTCTGCTCTCCTCACTCTCCACGGCCACAGGCTGCGATTAAAGCTGTCATTTTCAGCTGCTCATTAAAGGAGATCAGCCGTAGAGAGATGGGAAGGAGAGAGGGCCGGGGGGGGGGTGGTTTCAAGCAGAGGCAGTGAGAGATTTAAGAACGAGACGTGAAGAGAAGCGGGAGACAAAGATTATGCTCAAAATGAGGGAAGTGGGGGAGAACGTGACTCCAAATGGGAGGGATGAGGAAGAGGAGGGTGAAGCCCTCTTTCTGAACGAAGACTGCCTAGTGGAGTTATCAGATAACTGTCCTTATCTGTCCTTATCTGTCCTTATCTCTCCTCTCTTGCTATCTTTCAGCTCTGCTTATTTCACGTCTATCTTCCTCTGTAGGTCTTGACTGTCAAAAACATGGAAGATTAGAATGAAGGAAGGGTATTGATTTTTCTTCAACAGCAGTGTGAGTAGAGCAGTACAGAAGGTGATAAGTGACCTGGCACGGACATCCACTCCTCTGGACTCCTTTGGCACAGGATAATGTGCAAAAACTCTTGCTTTTGGGTGTACAGTATGTGTTTTATGGGTCTATGTACACTGTGTTGCCAAAAGTATTCGCTCCCCATCCAAATGACTGTGCACCAGTGCACAAAGCAAGGTCCATAAAGACATGGATGGCAGAGTCTGGTGTGGATGA
>JAOXYF010000015.1:1394903-1423500 GCA_028565775.1 Sternarchorhynchus goeldii | reverse complement strand
TTGTCCTGCATCATTTATGTTGTCTTTGTCCTGCATCATTTATGTTGTCTTTGTCCTGCATCATTTATGTTGTCTTTGTCCTGCATCATTTATGTTGTCTTTATCCTGCATTTCATGGTATTAGTCACTTCTTCATTTGCTAATTAACTTTCAAGCAGTAACTGAAAGAAGCTACCACATCATTGTCATAAACAATTCTGTATTTACAGCCACTGTTTTACACACTTTGTCATATTTTTAAGCAGCCGACATACACGTTATAATTCCCAAAGCCGGCAAGATTTAAGTTTTTTTTTAGCTGATGCATTTATCCAAAGCAACAACAGCCAAGTACATCTTGTGCAATCAAGGATTAGAACCTTGTCAGAATCCCAACATTGACAGTGGTGGGGTCTGAACTAACAACCTCGTGATTACTGATTGAATACCTTACTAGCTAAGAACCTGAACCACTGAGCTACCCCTGCCTGCAATGCTAGCTGTTTAGCCTTACAACAGAGTACCTGTTAGGTTTTGATGCGCATGAGTCGCTCAATCACAAAACTATCCACTCCAGGTCACGCTAATCTTAAGTAATATTGCTATCAAAACACCCATGCAAGGTTAGCACAAGTAGAAATGATTAGCGTGAACGAATCATCCAAACAGCTGAGCTTAGATCCATCCTGGCTACCTTAGATATGTGCATAAAAGGTCTAATCAACTTGCCTTTTCGGAAATTCCTTGCACAACACATCACCCCAATACCACATTAAACTCAGCTGTTGTCGAGCCCTCAGACAAATGCATTTATTGCTTCCAGCACACCGGAACCCCCCCCCCTCCCCCCTCCAGACGGCCAGACATCTGTTGCAAATGTTCAGAGAAGGACAGTATTCCTGATTTGTCTGAACCCAAAGCTTTAATGATAAGACCAAAACGATAAGCCTTAACCAGTCCTGAGAGCAAACCCTCGTTTGGGTCTGCATGTGAACCTGTGTTTATTGCCCATTAAGGCAACTTTTATTTGATGGGAAATGTTGCAGTAATTTGCTTTTTATGCAGGGTACTTGTGTAACACATGCACACAGTGGAAAGGGAAGCCACTTCTCTATTATGTACTGGGGGGACTAATGGTGCAATTAATTTAGCTCCATCTGTTTCAGAGACTTTTAAAGGAAATGGATACTGTGCGCTTTCTCTTCCCTCTACGCGAGCACTAATGGAGGGGTAAAACCGTGCAGCGTGCAGGCCGTGCAGCGACGCGCACGGAAGATGTCACGCCGTGACACGCCCACCTCGCCAGGATTCTTGGGTATCAGCAGAACTATTGCATCCGCAGGCTAGATGATCTTCCCATCTGTCCAAGATGACCGGGGACATTTAGAAAAATTCAGGGACAGTTTCATGCATGCATTTAATGTGTAGGCTTAAAAATAAACATCTTAGGTTTTTGCATTAGATCTGATCCAGCTTCACTGGTATTAGAGCCATGTGCAGTTAGGTGTGCTGTCATGGCTGAAGAGGATGTGGAGTAGAGGGCGGTGCACACAACCCAGAGGTACAGGAGGGTCTGGGTGGACCATGTGAGATTGTTTAACCTACCAGACTGGGCAATGCCAAAGTCTCTAAGCTGGCTGAGCAGGTTGGTGGGATGAATGCGTTAAATGCTGATCTCGAATCAGTGAACAGCATCGGGGTTGTTATTATTAGATTAATTGGACACACTCATCCATCACGTCCAGTGGGAAAGGTTTGTCAGGTTGTTTTGACTACATCTCCATTCGTATCTTGCAGTCTACATCAGAGATGAGATCCAAGTCAAACAGCTACAGTTGCCACAACAGTGCAGTTAAATGTGAGAATATACATCAGCTCAAGATTTGATAGGTACATACTCGAATCGGGTCGTGTGGATTAGCACCGATGCTATGGCTTGAGATCAGAAGGAGGTGAGATTCACCTCATGTCACCGTCTTATCTGCCATGTGCTGATCCATGCTGCGCTGAAACTTATCGGCATGTGCCCTAAAATCTGCAGGATTTCATCCCACAGGAAGGTCGGATAAATGTGGGTGTGGGTGTGTGCACCCGTTGAAGTTCCTACCCAATGAAATCAGCCTTGTGAGAGCAGGTCTACCAGTACAGTCCAATTGATAAACACAGTATTTGATATATAAACATGTCGAGAGCATCTACTATTATTGCATTAGAGATTCTAATCTAAGATCAAGTTCTCCCACCAGCCTAATTATTTATCGGACATAGAAAGTATGAAAGGAGCAGTACTCCTCCATAAAAAGTATTTTTGAATACTGCCACTGACAGTTTCCTTAGGTGTACCTTTAATGCAGGTGTATACTTCAAGATCAACTGCCAAGGCTGGAGTGTATTTGTTTCACAAGTTCTTTGTCCAGAGAAGCATTATGCTAATATGTGTTTAACTCTACAGGAAGTTTCTACACAGTCTAATCTTTAGTTTTCTGGGTAAGTTCTACATGAGGCCCAAATGTCCATGACATATTGCTTAAAAAAAATTTTTTTAAAAACTTTGTTTACTTAAGGTACTTTATGGCTTTTTTGATCTAAAATGAGCACGAATGATCCCACAGAGAGGACCAGCCCTCAGACAGCTACGACTACATGGTGAAATACAAACAGCTTCAAATGTCTTCTCCAGAAAGGCCAATTCAGCTGGTTTCCTGCACTGAGACATGCAGCTGTTAGCGATTAAAGCACAGTGTCGTGCTCCAAGTGCTGATGGCTGTTTGTGTTTGATTAGCAATTATCCCTGAAAAACCTGCAGGCGTGTTTAGGGAGGGGGTGGGGGTCAGGGTGGAGGAGCCGTGTTCTCATTAACCAGGGTGGGTGGGGTCTCTCCTGGCAAGGACGCCTTACTTCACTGACGTCCAGTTGCAGGTTGAAATGTAATTGATCCCAGTCCAGCCAGCTGGTTCTGCTTTGGTTATGATGCAGGAAAAATGCTTTGGTTTTTTTGTGTGTGTTTTCCATTTTTGGCCTTGCTTTTTATGGACATATAAAATGGCTTTGAAGATTGTAAAAGAGCATGTTGGAGAGCGAGCCAGACGAAAACTACACCACCCACCCGCCCCCCACCTATTTCAGCTATTTCCTTTGTTACTGCCCCCAGTTTAAAGTGGCACAAACTAGAAATGGTAACACAAATTGGGATTAGTGACTAAACTGGGATTGGTAACACAAATTGGGATTGGTGACTAAACTGGGATTGGTAACACAAACTGGGATTGGTGATCAAACTGGGATTGGTGATCTTTAGTGGTTTTAGACTTTCACAACTAAATTCTGCTCATGAACCAAATAGAGTTTGCACATCACAGTGGATAATCTTGTTTTATTTAACTTTTTTGAGAAAAGTCTAAGTAGGGTTTGTTCTTGCTGAGGCCAAAGCATGAATTATCTAGAAATGAATCAAAACATGCACACATTTACTTAAACGCACAGTAAGTCCAGCTCTCACCAGCATGTTCACATGCACTTTAGTGATTGCTCTCTTTGTGAAGGTATTTGTTGACTGAAAAGATCTCCAACAGTGAGAGATGATGATGGTGCAAACAGTGTTTCTGTCTGTTGTTGCCTGAGGCCTTTTGTCCTCTCTAACCGTGTGTGTGTGTGTGTGTGTGTGTGTGTGTGTGTGTGTGTGTGTGGTTTAGTGAAAGAGAGTCTACAGGACAAATGCTCTGAGCTGAGTGAGTGTGTGTGTGTGTGTGTGTCTGTCTAAGTCTAATAGGCAGACTGCTATCATGTTGGGCAGCAGGTGTTACTGGCCTCTCTCCATGGCTGTCTTGCCCCTTTGCCCTCTTGGTGAGTCACCCATCAGTGGGGGGTTTGCATGGGCCAGAGTCCTGGTTTGATGCCATACTGGGTGTGGGCGTGAGTCAAACACACATCTAGAGGACAATGAGAGAGAGAGAGAGAGAGAGAGGGAGGAAGGGGGAGAGAGAGGCAGATAAGATCCTGACTGGAGTTGCTGTTCTAGTAAGGCTCCCTGCACTGGTATCTTTATTCTCAATGGGATCAGAGCCATATTTTTCCCATCAAACTGTTGGTGAAGATTTGTGGTTGGCACACTACACAGTAGATTTGTGGTTGGCACACTACACAGTAGATTTGTGGTTGGCACACTACACAATAGGTTTGAAGTGCATCATTTCTTCCTATGACTCCTACAACTTCCAGCGAGTAGGCAAGCAGCTATTGTCTCCAGAACAAACATTTTCTTCACAAGCTTGGTTGGGAAGCCTTTGTTACATTATACAACTCATGAAATCCATATAGGTTATAAAAGAGACTAAATGTATGTGGGTTTTGGATGGGAATGTCCATCAGCTTTCTGAAGTCACACCGTCTCTTTTAAATGTATTGTGTCTTGCATAACACATCTGATACATGTGACTTCAGGACTGAGAGAGGAGAGACAGGGTGAGGTGTGAGAGAGAGGGTAAGGTGTGAGAGACAGGGTGAGGTGTGAGAGAGAGGGTGAGGTGTGAGAGAGAGGGTGAGGTGTGAGAATCAGGGTGAGATGGGAGAGACAGGGTGAGATGGGAGAGACGGTGAGGTGTGAGAAACAGGGTGAGATGGGAGAGACAGGGAGTAAAACAGCAGTGAACGAAACAGACGACATGTGCGTGTAGACAACAGGATTGTGATTGGGCAGTGATCGTGGCATGTGATTGGTGGATGTGGGAGCCGATTTGGCTAGGGGCCCCTGGGTAGTGACACTACAGTACAGTATAATTTTATTAATTCCCTAAGAGCTGTTACAGGCATTAAATACAGACGTAGGCAAAAACCCAGATATAAAACAAAAATCATAAAAACAAAAATATTTGAATGCCTTTCATTTTAAACCATTAAAAGCATTGTTTTATAGCTTGAAATGCATACAATTTCATTAACGCAAGCCAGTGATGACCAACAAGTTTTGCTGATTTCTGTCAGACTGAGTGACGGTTCATTGAGAATCTCACACTATTGATTGGAGTGTCGCCTTCAGTTGAAAAGGTTTGATTAAACTGGCAAAGTGAGGTTTAATCAAAACCTCACTTTGTGCCTGGCAAAGCACAGCAATGGTGCTTGAGACTTTCATTTGGCCGCTGCTTTCTACAGCGCCTGTAACTGGTCATGTGACTGCAGCTGTAACTGGTCATGTGACTGCACATATCCTGGCGAGATATAGAGAGCTAGAGAGTTGTTTTCTAATATAGATGCTACAGCTATCAACCATTGGCCTTTACAGCTGAAGTTGAAGTTAATTTGGTAAATCAAGGAATAGAACCACTAGATGAATTCAGTCCAAACTTTAGTGGAACAAGATCATCAGGAATTTCAGAAATTGCAGAGTTATACAAAGATTGTGGACCTGTGGTATGTAATGCAAAATGTATAACACAGTATTTAATCCCTATTCAAAAAGGTGATAATTGGTGCATTGGTGTCATCTTTACTTAGGTAAATTCACCTGTGCTAAATTGAACCCAGGCAGGGAGTGCATGGAGTTGATGACTTCAGTTCTTTTTATAAATCACGGAAGATTAAGGTCTTAATCTTTAATTCAATTTAAAGGAAAATGGTGTTTCTCATCAGTCTACATCTACTGAGAGCTTCTTCCGGTGTAAGAGCAAATTTGCATTTCTTATGGAAAAGTTCGTTGCATCCTGAGAACGTTCTGAATCAAGGCACCTTCATCTTTGTGTACTGCTGCCACTGCAGATATAAAGTTTGCTCTCGTGTTCACTCCAAACAGACCCAGATTGTACCTTTAAAGAATTTTGTTGATTTGCATGTGTAACCAAACATTGTCAGACAGTCAAATCTTACTGGGAAATTTACCGTTAGACATGTTCAGGTGGTTATCTTATGTTCAGAGGACGTTCTATTATGATTCGCGAACGTCATATGCAAATTAGGAAAAAATACTATAAAACCATATATAATTCAAATGCCCACCTTATCAACTGAGAGACCAGATAGCAGAAAGATTGCTATACATGTATATAAAACCCAGCAGACTGGCACACAGTAGCATATTGACCAAGTAAAAGTACTTCCAGGTGAGTTTTTGTGACTTTGAAAGTTAGCATTAGCATGCAGGAGCAACGTGGACCCCTCCCGGGTCTGTCAGACCGTTAGTGTTCGTCACGCAGAAGAAAAGAGAACACGACAGCAAATTGTGCAGTATTGTGCAAAGTGCTCGGCGTGGGGCTCCAGGAGAAGATGTTAATGTGCAGTATTCTTGACATCTTAAAACCTTCCAGTCGTAAGAGCCTTCAACACCAAGAACACAATATTCACTCCAAATTCTACCAGCAAGCCAGCAGTTTCACAAAAACTTTTTCCACACATGAAAAATTCTTGGAAAGGGGGTGATTTTGTTCTAGTTTATATTAAGCAAACCAAGTTCTCAAACTGGTAACAGGTGATCAGTGTAGTCTCATTCTGTCATTACTGAATGCTGATAGCTATTCTTGTATACTAATCTTGGATGGAATTTTTTCACAGACTCTTCTGTCATTTTGATTCTTGATTTTTTTTTGTTATCTGTGGTAATGAAATAACTGCCCCATCTCACCTGGGGGTTTAGATTAGCAAAGTCAGCCAAATGCAGATTTGCCAAGCCTGTGGTTTTCCAGTAGGATTTCTGGTGATCGGCAGCAGTGACATAGACAGCATAACAGTATGACAGTGGGGGTGTTGCAGAAGTATATTAGATACCGAAGTATATTAGATACCAAAGTATATTAGACACTGAAGTATATTAGATACTAAAGTATATTAGATACTGAAGTATATTAGATACTAAAGTATATTAGATACTGAAGTATATTAGATACCGAAGTATATTAGATACTAAAGTATATTAGATACTGCAGTGTTGCTAGAGTTTGCACGTGCATCAGTGTCCCTACCCAGAAATATCCAGCCAACACAGTGCTGGGATTAAATGATCAGAAGATCACTAATGTACATTGAGAATGTGTTACAGCACCCAGCAGTGCTTTACGTGGTGGTTCCGATAGATCTGCTCCTGGGTATATGTGCCCCTGCTGTGTGTTTTTTGCTCTACCGCTAACGTAACATACCTGAGCCAGGTCTTGGATATGAATATTACAGTCTGGTGTGCAGGACAGTGGCTCTCCATGTTTGGAGTTGGTACCTCACTTAAAATTGTTCAAATATGTTTATAGCAAAATAATAAAGTAATAAAGTCTTTTTGTTCAGGTGTTGTGACAGTGGGCTTTTATTTCTAAGCCTGTTTTGATTAACTTTTTTTCTCCCTTTGCCACAAAACCAACAGTTTTGTCGCAGTTGCATTAAACTCCAGATCTTCGATCAAAATCCAGTCCTGGATTTTGTAATCAGTGGTAGTTATATGATGTCACAAAACAAATATTTAAATCTCAACCTTCAACATCCAGGTACTAAAGATTTTCCTCTCAAGGTGCAAAGATAAATACCTCAGGATCCTAACCAGACAGGAAGTGAATAAAACAGAAAAGGAATAAACATCCTTCAACTTTAATTCCATGTTTTGGCAGACAAGGATTTCGGAAACACACCCAGCATCCAGTAATTATCCAAAAAATAGTCTGAAGCTTTTTCCAGTAGCAAAATGTGTTCGCTCTCTACTGTTGAGTGTAAGATGTCCTTCTGAATATAACTCAACCCCACGTTGAGCTGAAATAATTATTCAACAATGACACCATTTTTAAAAAATAACAAATGATTCCTTGGGCGAATGTGGTTTACCTTTTAAGAGGCAGGAAACCAATTGAGAATTTCAGTCTTAACAGAAGAAGACTTTGGTCTGGGAATGATTCAGCAGATCAAACACCTTCCATGACCAAACGTGCATAAACCAGCTGCCATTCCAGTGGACACTTAAGCACTTGCCAAAGAAACATCCTAGTACAGTTATTAGTATGAAACATCCTAGTATCAGTTGTGCAGATTCTGCACTAGTAATTAAACTTTCTCCCAGTGCCTCTGAAGATGCATAATTGAGAAGCATAGACTGAAGTTGAGCCTATTTGGCAGAATAAACTAATGGCTATAAAATAACATTATTATTTCCATATCATCTGAAGCATTAATAACACTGTCCTTTTAAAAATGCACCAAACTGGTCTGTTTTACACATATTTGGTCCATGTTTTACACACATTTGGTCTATGTTTTACACATATTTGCAGACTGCTTTGAAAACTTGTTGCACATGTTTCAGCTTGATTGATCCTGGCGTTATATTCATTAGCTAGTTTCATAAAACTGGCTAAAAATTGCTTAAAATTCCAGCCCATTCTGTAAACACTTTTTATGTCACATCGGTTTGTCATCATAAATACCTGTTCATGTACAGTCAGTAAAATAAAAGGATGTTAACCTGGTAGTTCTTCCTTGCTGGAAGTCAATAACAAAGTTTTATTACTAGCAAGATTTTTATAAAGCCGTGTTATACCTTAGTGTTTCTTTACATTACAGTTTACATGCCATATCTGATTTTTCAGTTGTATGTCGATTCTTGCATATATTAATTCAATATAATCCGATACCAGGTCAATTTAGCAGGTCTAAACACAGAAAAAACTAATCACATTATGTGCAAGTGTTTTTTTTTTCCATGGTTCTATTGTTGCAGCTTTGGACAGAAAATATTTTATGAATTGAATGCAACAGTACAGAATAAAAACCGCATGGTGCTGGGGAACTCTGGGCCCTGTTTGAACAGGTGGTCAAAAGGCTTTAAGTTAGATCAATAGCACCCGATCGTGTCAACACTGTTGCTTTGCATTCGAGCGCTGACGTCCAAGTCAAGCACAGTTCAGCCGCTGGAGCACCGGAAAAATGTAATCCGCAATAGAAAACCCATTACTGAAGATGTGGTGTGGATAAGAAGCTGCATGTCCTTCCTTATATTTATGGCTTTGTGTTGATTTATGTGAATTTCTGTGTAGAATCTCTTGAGTTTCTGGGTTTGCAGAGATGTTAACACTAACACGATGTGTTCAGGTCATCCAGTTTATTTGAATAACTCAACTTGCTACTCCACAGCAGAATTAATTGGTCACCAAAGAGTAAAATTTGAGAAACAGAGTAAAATATTCTTGTTGTTAGTGTGCCTGTGCTAGATGTGCAGTTGAAAAAGCCAATTGCCATGACTGTGGATAAACAGTATGATGGTAAGTGCTTTCATAATTAAAACAATTAATAACATGACTCCTTCATAACATGATATCCTTGACTCGCTTTTTGCTTCTTATCATAACATCCTGAACATTTGTGCTTCTGAGCACATCTCACCCCGTCGGGTTCTTGTTAATGCCCAGGGCACAACATGAGTGTGTTCTGAGTGTCAGAGGCAGTTCATCTCAGGATGAAAACGAGAGGAAAGAGAGGAGCGGGAGTAGCAGGTTTAGATGGAAGGAGAGAGCTGAAAAATAATTAGAGACAAAAAAAACACGATGAGATTTTTTGCTTGTTTAATTATGTGAGAACGTCTGGTAGAGAGGAGGACCTTTGCTACTGTACAAACCATCTGACACGTATGAACATCTGCTCTGAAAATAAAACCTGCTTCAGACAGAGCTCCAACAGGACAACACACAGACTGGAACTCAAGCAACAGCAATAATGGGTTCTGCTTTTTTACACGACTGATTAATGATCCTTGGCTTTAGTATAGATGACGTGCTCTCAGTCCCCTCAGTCTGGATCCTGCATCTGTGCGTTTCTATTCGTGCCCTTCTTGTCATTCTCCAGTGCAGCAAAGCGTCCCAGACCACGAGTGTTCGCTCCTCAACATCCCTGCTACACTTAATTAACAGTTATTAGAGTTAGCACACAGCATGGTGCAAGATGTTGAAAATCATCAGCTCTCTAGGTGCTGTTATAGCAATTAAGAGCCCTATCACACCTAGCTACCCCCCTAACCCCCCACTCCCCCCAAATCCACCATGCCTACATTCACACTTCCAGGTTTACTTTTTTTAAATGCTGAGTGAACTAATCAAATTATTTCAAGTCTTAATGATATTCAGTTCTGTATTATCACCCCTCCCACCCAAAAGGATAACAGAGCAGTGGTAGTGGTGGGTTCTGAAAAAGCTATGAAATGGATACAAATTCAATTTTAGACATTTCTTGCCGTTTGTCACCACCACCACAGGACAAATGTCTTGGGCTATACCTGCTCTCCAGGAACAATACCTGCTCTCCAAGAACAATACCTACTCTCCAAGAACAATGGCTGCTCTCCAGGAACCATACCCGCTCTCCAGGAACAATACCCGTTCTCCAGGAACAATACCCGCTCTCCAGGAACAATACCCGCTCTCCAGAAACAATACCTGCTCTCCAGGAACAATGCCTGCTCTCCAGGAACAATGCCTGCTCTCCAGGAACAGTACCTGCTCTCCAGGAACAATGTCTGTTCTCCTGGAATAATGCCTGCTCTCCAGGAACAATTCCTGCTCTCCAGGAACAATGCCTGCTCTCCAGGAACAATGCCTGTAATCCAGGAACAATGTCTGTTCTCGAGGAAAATCTTTTAACATTGTAGACCATGTATCTCTAGAACTCTTTCCATAGCTAAACAGCAAAATTAGAACCAGTACCACTTCTCTTCCAGGTACCACTTCTCTGTTATACTCTGTTATCTTTAATCGAAAAAGACATGAGTTCTCTTTTCCCTTGACTGCAGAAAGTATATCTGCAGCTCTGAGAAACACGACTGCAAAGCAAGTATGAGAACGACCATAAAGAACGACCAGCTGTTAGTGGTAACGTCTGCCACTCCATTAAAATAGTGACACATGCTGCTGCCAACCCCCTCCCCCCCTCTGCACTTACTTTCTGTGGCATATAGCCAGGTGTTCAGCTCTGATGCGAGATGAAGTTTACCTTTGACCTCCTACCTGTGCCCAGTCTAGTGCCTGGTGTCCGTGGTCTGCTCCCATTTGTCAGGTGTTAAAGGAGAGTCCTACACCTGTTTGCCTTGACACCACTCCTTGGGGCACCAGGGTCTGCCAGCTAAGCCGAGACAGGGGACACGTGGCTGGGCAGAGTGGTCCAGCAGCATGGGCAGGAGGATAGAAAGGCCAGGCTGAATGCTCAGGGCCGTGAGGGTTTTCTGCTCTATACACAGCTCCAGCCAATTTGGGTCCTGTATACTAAAGTTAATGATTTCATCTTTTTAGTAGCCAACAAAAAGATTGAAACCAATTTATTTGTAAAGGTAAGATTTTTTTTAATTGGTAAATATTTTTAAATGGTCAGTTCAGATCAGTCCTGCATTACAAAATGCACTTATTAGTGGAATTTTGAACACCAAAAAAATGCAGGAAATTAATGGGTTGCACAGCTATTATTTTATAATAATAATAATAATGTTTTATTGTTTTTTTATTATCAGTTTTATTTAAAATCACTTCCTGATCCTGCGTAATTTAATTGGTTTTTACTTTTCCGTTCTGCTGTTATGTTTTTGTGGCAATTCTTGGCAATGAATGCTATTGACAAAATAAATAAATCACCTGGAAGGCATGTAAAAAAAACAAAGAGAAAGACTGAAGTAGTTTAGAAGGGTAAGTCAGTAGCTCGGCTCGTGAGCTGAGAGAACTAAACCAACTCCATTTTCTACTTCACAGAACCAACAGGTTTCCCCCCCCGGTTCTGTATTCCTCGATACTCGTGATTTACCAGCCTTGGTTTTGAATATATTAGCTGCAGTAGCTCATTCTAGCTCATCAAAGCCTGGAAAATGGACCGATCCAAGACGACCAGTTGGAGCAGCGCTGAGGTTAGCGGGTTAAGGCTGTGAGACTCGTCCACAAAAGGCAGCTCAATGAAATATTCGGTCGGGACGGAGAATTTTGAGACTCTTCCAAGAAAAGGAAGCTCTGAGCAGAATCGGGCTAGTTTTGGACAGCTCAAGGTTTATCTTGCAGGTATGACGACTTAAATATCTACCATCTCCTGATACTAAACAATCCCACATTGAAAATGTTCCTACATATGCGTTTATATCTTATTTGATTTGGTTAGATCTTCATCCCAGTAGTGGCGAGTGAGAGAGAGTTTGACAATCAGGTTTCTCCCATATTTGAAGTACCGATAAATTGCTAAACAACATTTTTCTTGACCTTTATTTGTAGTGACAGCAGTTATTTCAGAATGTTTTGTTCATGTTCTCTAAATACAGTGCATTAGGTCTTAGCCGTATTCACACTTGAAATAGGTGAGTGTTTTCTTATTTGCATAAACTCACCAGTGGACAAATCGGCATGCGTGACACGTCTGCCATCCACCCACGGACCTGCCCACCAGGCGTATATTAACGAGCAGGATCAACAGAATTCCATCACACCTTTGACATGGTCCCTGTGTTATCAGTCTCTATACCGGGATAGAGAGCTTCATTGTGATTCATAGTTTCTGATTGAACGATTATTTAAAAGTAGTTAGCCAGAGCGTTGATTGATATGTGTCATTTGAATATGCCATTGAAATGTATTTGTTAATTTGCTATTAGTGGAGTTTTGTGCTTTGATGAATAAACGTTTGATAAATGTTAATGGAGAGGAAAAGTGTAACAGCCCTGCAGTGTTGTTGTTCAACACAGAGGAACACAGTGTTCTCATTCAGCACAGAGGAGCACAGTGTTCTCATTCAGCACAGAGGAGCACAGTGTTCTCATTCAACACAGAGAAGCACAGTGTTCTCCTTCAACACCAAGGAGCACAATGTTCTCATTCAACACCGAGGAGCACAGTGTTCTTATTCAGCACATAGGAGCACAGTGTTCTTATTCAGCACATAGGAGCACAGTGTTCTCATTCAGCACAGAGGAGCACAGTGTTCTTATTCAGCACATAGGAGCACAGCGTTCTTATTCAGCACAGAGGAGCACAGTGTTCTCATTCAGCACATGGGAGCACAGTGTGCTCGTTCAACACAGGGGAGCACAGTGTTCTCATTCAGCATACAGAAACAGTCAATGACCCAGGACACCTTCGTTTAGAAATGGATGTACTCCGATGATAATTACAGTTGGCAGTGGGTCTCCCTCTTTCTCTCCCCTACCCGGTCTCGTTCTGTCTGTCATTGTCTGGAACAGGAAAATAATCCTGAACCCCTTGATAGCATAAATAGACATTTTTGTCAGAAGAGTCATCTGTTCTAGTGCCTGAGAGAGGAGTAAACAGGAGGGGCGTCTTTGTACTGCATACACTCATATGTCTTCGACATAGAGGTGTGTGCTAATGAATGTATGTGTTCGACGGACTCTTTGAGGTGTGTGTGTGTCAGCACGTCAAGTCATAATAGAGTCACAATAGAATTAAGGTATCTCTTAACCACAGTCTAGTGTGACTGTTAAACATCTCAGAGTGACAGTTTAACCCCACAGGAGTACAGCAAAAGATGGCTGACACTTCTCAGAATAATATCAGTGGCATTCATCTGCAGTCAGATACAGTGTTGACCCCTTCTCAAGTGTGTTGGGTTCACATTGCAGCTACTGCTGAATCAACATTGTGTTTTCTCAGACACCGTAAACAGCCCATTTATCAATTAAACACGGTGCTGCTGTTGAGGGAAGACGCACTGGTTGTGTAGGAGGGAGATGATTCTGTTCATCAGACATCTTCATGCACCATCTCCTCTCCTCTGAGTGGCTCTGTCTTCATCTCCAAGCTTCTTCCCAGCATGGCTCCTAGATGAATTCGTGAAGGCTAAAAGAATCCATGTTGTCTTTTGAATGTTTTGCACGCAGCAGAACCCTCTGTTTTATTTGGGTTTTTTTTTTTTGTAATGTAACCTTCGATTCAACATAAGCTTGTAATCCTGGGAGAGCTGGAGAGCTTTGGAATACCATGTTCACCACGTTCAGTGCATTTCTGGTAAAGAATGAGCAGAGATGCATTGAGCAAATCCGATAAGATTGCAGCAATTGAAGAGAACAAGGCATTAGGCCCAGAGAGGCTGAGGAAAAGCACCACAGTTACCACACGGCCTAAATGAGGATCTACAGGGGCAGGGAAGTAGTGTGTGTGTGTGTGTGTGTGTGTGCATGCATATTTAGGCATTTGTGTAGTAAAATAGGATTTAAAATCTAGTTATCCTGCATAGTATATCGTTTGGTAGTCATTATTGCAGTGTTAGCTCTCTTTTTTGTGTGTGCCATGTTCACCGTGACCAATCTCTGACATCTGGAATTAACTCTGTTCCAAGAGCCATACATACTTCTTATAATCTGTGTCACATGTAAACACGGAAACTAAAAATTATGCAAATATTATACAGTGAGGCCTTAGAACCTCATTACATGCTATTAAACCCTCGCAGATGCATTAGTTTACATAATAAAACCCAAAGTTTTTATGATTCTGGAAGAGCACAACTACCTTGGACCAAATATCCAGATATCTGTAATGTGCGATACCTGAGGATATACATTTCTCTCGTATCTACCACTATCAGTGCTGAGATTAATCACTGACACAATGTAACAAACCAAGGTGGTTATGATCCCCTAAACCCTCCCAACTGCTTGACATTTGTGTCAAATCTGTTCCGCTGCTACACAATGAATGACTTCATTGTTTTTGATTAAAGGGATCCACTAAGATGAGAAATGAATTATGTTAAAATAAATATATTACATTAAAAACACAATTGCTCTTTCTCTATCCTTGTGCAGTGCAGATAGGAGGCCAGAGCAGCCCCTCTCAGAGGCTTCACTATTCACACCCAACAGATGATCCTTACCAGCCTCATTACTAACACAGCGCCACGTAGAAAAATGCACAGTACACATCAGCATAGCAGGAGATGTGGTCCAAACACAGGAGATGCGCTCCAAACACAGGAGATGCACTCCAAACACAGGAGATGCGCTCCAAACACAGGAGATGCGCTCCAAACACAGGAGATGCGCTCCAAACAAAGGAGATGCGCTCCAAACACAAAGCAGTTCTGCGGACAAAGGAAAGCATACAGTGCACGTCTGAGTCTGGGCTTCATAGGGCAAATAGGGCAGCAAACCAGCTGGCGCAGACTTCAGTTCGTTATTCACTTCTCCACAGAGTTCAAAACAACTGAGGAAGATGATAAATGCATGAACATGCACGGTACTGTTTAGATTTCAGCCGGGTTCATTTCCACATGTAAGTGTTATCAGGTGTAACTGTTTAAACCACAAGCCTATGACGACGCTGCCAGTCCAGGCACTCTGAGTTGCTCTCTGGGACCCAAACAGAACAGGAGTGTATCTGTGTGGTAAATGTGGAGGAGAGTTTACCTGTGTGGTTCTCCAGCATTTTAGCTGCAGCAAAAATTACTTGTGCACAAGTACAATGCACAATCACAGTATTGCTGTGAATTAAAACACTGCAGTCAAATTATTCCCACAACTTGTTGGTGAAGAGTATGTGTAGGTACTCAGCAATACTGGGAAGAAAAATTAATATAAAATCTCTTAATATAAATGAATTCAACACTTGAGTAAGAGATTGTTTAAATGTCTGAGGGTTATATTCTGTCTAGTTAGCAAGAGGTGTTTGTACTATATATAGTTGTGTCTGTGTATAATGTGTGAGTGCACAAAAATATCATTTCTGTGTGTACGAGATACAGCACAGGTACGATTTTTTTTTTAAGTCTTACACACCATTTCTGGCAGTAATTGAGCGTTGCTAGTCAGTGTGAGCATCTTGTTTCTGTTGTCGTCGGCGACGCAGCTCTGACACACTTTGCTTATCAGTAATTGTTGTAATTGCAGCGTGTGTGATGAGGTGCTGTGATGGAGTGTGTGGAGGGGGAGCCAAGCTCCCTGCCCAACGTAGCTCTGCGAGTCGTTACTGCGAATTTAATCAAAGGCTACTGGAGGCACAAACATGCGGCTCTCCAGAGAAGGACTCAAGACAGGCCTGAAATATTGAAACACCGGAGGCTTCAGAGTGGACTCACTGTTTGGCTTTGTGCTCTCAGTAGCCTGAAGCCTTAACTAACACCCCTGTTTTTACTTTTTTCTTTCTACTGAGCTGCTGCCTTCTACATGCGTACCCACTGGTTATGGTTTAGTGTTTATCGTCAGCTAAAGGGTTAGGATTTCTTGAGAGGTTCTCTCTCTCTCTCTCTCTCTTTCTCTCTCTTTGTCTCAGATTCTTCTTTGTGACTAGCAGTGCTCTCATTTATTCACAGTGTTCCTCCATTACCCAGAGGAACATCTGACCTCACCCTCACTTTCTTCCTCTCTGTGTGTACCTCTGTGGGGGGGTTGACATGTTAAAGCCTTCTGCCACACAAGAAAAGCTACCCCCCCCACCTCTATCTGGGTCTATCGCTCCATCTCTTACCCTGCCCCCCCCACCTCCTGCAGGGTCGCTGCAACAGTGAGAACAAGGCTTTTATTTAGAGCTCCACTCCCTGTGACACTCAATTAGATGGCTCTTTAAGGCCAGCAGGGGCGTGGGCTGGAGCAGAGGGAAACGGAGGGGTAACAGAATCGTGTGACTACCCCCTGTCAGTCTGCTCCACTTCTGAAGTCAGGGCCCATCCCATGTCCTCCAGAGAGCCTGTGAGTAACTCTCAAGCAATAGTGATGAGTCTGCAGAAAGGTGAGTGGAGGGGACTGGTGATGATACCGTGCGCACAAGTGCCCCAGCAGAGGGGTCTGGAGGGGGTCATATACGTTTTTATACCGTTTCGTGTCGATTACTTGTCATGATTGGTCTTAAAGTCACAGGGAGGCTGTGGCTCTGTTTCCTTCCCTCATCACCATGCTACTGCCTCCCCTTTCTCTCCATCGTTCCCTGTCACTTCACTACTCCTCTGCTCAGATCTCTCTATCATTGCAGAACATAGCAACAGGGAGAAGCATCATCTTTCTCCAAGCTAAATTTGCTCCCAAACGAGTTGAACCATTATTTATTTCTGCTTCTGTCTGTCTTGCGCTCTCTCTCTCTCTCTCTCTCTCTCTCTCTCTCTCACACACACACACACACACACACACATACTTCCTCGTCAGTAAAGTTTGTCCCCTGCCCCACTTGAGTCTTCTGTCTTTTAAGTCCCAGGGTTTTCTTCAGTCCCAGGGTGCTCTCCAGTGCACACCTTCAGTCCCAGGGTGCCCCCAGTGGGGTGTTTAGCGCACCATTTCCATGACGTTCCTCTAGTCCTACACCAGCCTTATTATGAAACCAGACCTGTTGTAAGCAGAATGCTTTGATGTACTGCACTGCATATTGCCAAATACCATTAACATATCATATATTTAACATATACAGTAAGCACTGAATTATCTTTTCATTTTCCTGGTGAGGTTTGCAGTGGTAGCAGGATGAGAAGGTCAGCCCAGACTTTTCTATTCCCTGTGACAGATTCCAGCTCCTCCTGTGGGGTACCGAGACGCTCCCAGGCCAGCTGTGGGATATAATCCCTCCAGTGAGTCCTGGATCTATCTCTGGGCTTCCTTCCAGTGGGACTAGCCTGGAACAGCTGTAGTGGCAGCTGATCGTTGGGAATCCTTGTGAGATGCCCAAACCAACTCAGTTGGTTCATCTCAATCTTGAGGTTCTATTCTGCTCTGAGGTCTTCCCAGTTGTCAGAGCTCCACACCTTATCACAAAATGACAGCCCAGCAGCCCTGTGGAGAAACCTCATTTCCACCACTTATATTCATGTTCTTATTCATTCAGTCACAGCCCATATGTCAGGACTAAAGGTGAGGGTGCTGACATAGACTGATTGGTACACAGCTTGTACAGAGTCCTTGCTTTGCCAACACAGACTGATTCAGAGACAGCAACACTGTTACAGTTGACTTTTCCCACCACTCGTGAACAAAATCCCTACATGCTTAAACTCCTCCACAAAGGGCTCTCCTCTCACCTGAAGGGAGCATTCCATTCTTCTATTCCATTCTTCTATTCCATTCTTCTGTTCCATTCTTCTGCTCCATTCTTCTATTTAATTCTTCGGTTCCATTCTTCTGTTCCATTCTTCTATTCCATTCTTCTATTCCATTCTTCCATTTTGTTCTTTCACTCTGTTCTTCCACTCCATTCATCCAGGAAAGTAGGCAAGACAAGATAAGGCAGGTTTATTTGCATAGCACTTTTCATGCACAGTTGCAAAGTGTTTTACACAGAAATAGAAGATTAATAAAGCTGATTATATCCTGAGATCTATCCATTCTGGATGGTTTTTAACAAATAAAAAAGATGTTAAACATATGTTGTTTAAATAGAAAACAAATTAAGATATATTTTTAAAAATACTCCTTGAAGAAATGTTAAAGCATAAACCTCTGAGTCTGGTTAGAAGACAGCATCAGGTTAGCACCTCCCCATTCCTTCTCACAACAGCATCAGGTTAGCACCTCCCCATTCCTGCTCACAACAGCTTGGGTGATGTTGCATCTCCCTGTCAAAGAGTTTGCCCAAACATCTCTGGGGTGACCCAGAAATTACTTAGACAGCCTCCTTCTTCAACTTGACTGCGTTGGACTGAATAATATATAAAAATTATGTTTCAGCGTTATTCATGTTACCGTGGACTAATTTGCAGTCCTTGCTTGCTTGGAAGGTGCAGCTTATGCTTTTACTCGTTTAGCCTGGGATGTTTACCTACGTGCTAGTCTGTTCTGACTAGCCTGTTCTGACTGAAGAAGCATTTCTTTACCTATGTGTGTGTGTGTGTGTGTGTGTGTATGTTCCTCACAAAGCCTCCATGTGGTGCAGGCTTGTGTGTGCAGGTTTCCATGTGTGGCTGAATGAAGCCCCTCCTGCATCTGTTCCTAAATCGTTTATGTGCAGTTTACATGTAGTTTACATGCAGTTTACATGTAGTTTACATGCAGCTACATGATTTTTCCCCCAGTCCAGGAGCACGTCCAGTCTAGCTAATACGTACTGATCAATAGAGGCTTCTGCAAAATATCAGGAGGTCATCATTCTGGTACTGATCCTACACTTATCCTACACTTGTGCATATATTGATTTGCATATTTTTGGTTACATTTACATTTATAGCATTTAGCAGGCGCTCTTATCCAGAGCAACTTGCTCGGCCATCCACTCCCAGAATGCACCCGAGCCAGTACAGTAGGTCAGAGTCCATTGAACTGGGATACTGCTAGATACAGGAGTCAATGCTATTGAATATTACGAAGTACAGAATAAGCGGTACAATACTGAACAATAATAACTGCAATACCAAACAAGAGTGTTCAATTAATCAATAGTACAATATAATATTTCCATAAGTGCAGGGTTAGTGGAAATCTAAAATACTCCACAAATCTACGAGTCCTTAAACAAAGGAGCACTGATGTTCAGACGGTTCCTCCCTCCAGGAGCTTAGATAGCGAAGAGTTTGGATGCTTGTCTTTCATGAGTGTAAATGTATACAGGTACACACACAATGTCCTTCTTTGTCCATCTCCATCTGTATCTGTCCATACTGTCTCCTGTGTGAGAGACTGTTGTTCTAAGCATGGATGGTATGAAATAGAGAGGTGGTTTAAGAACAGTGCATCAGGACAGAGAAAGATTAGGAAGGTTGTTACAGACCGTACTTACGGCTTTGTTGATGCATTTTAAAAATGCATTCACTCACTGGAAGTTCTATTTCATCCAGCTGTTTTATAATAAATTAAATAGACTATATGGCTGCTGTCTCGTCTTAAACGAAAGAGGTGAGAGTAGAGAAGCCTGTGTGAACTTCACCCTGTCAGACACTCCTCTGCCTTGGCATGGCTGCCCTAGAGTTCAAAACTGCACCAACCCAAAGCTGGAAGTCGTGCCAGCTGGCTAGAGGAGATGACTCCTGTGGTCTTGCGCCTGATACAGGCCTGGGTGTCACGGGATATGTGCCTCTCCGGTTCAGTGTTTACTTTGCTTGCTGGAAAGCGCCACATGAATAGAAGGACAATTCTGGAAAGGGCAAACCCAGGAACTTATTAAGCAGATTATATGCACTGCTCTTCTGTTACACTCATCGCTACATAGTCTAGTTTACATAGTGAGAAAGAGAGATGTAGAGGGACGGTTTCCCAGCAGGCACTGCAGAGGCCATAACAGAGTGCTCATTTCCTGCGACTACAGTTCAGGCACAATTCATGTAAAATAAAGCCTTGCATTAAATGTCAAATAAAGCATTGGTTTTTTTGTGGGACAGAAACAAAATACCTCTTTTGATATCTTTGCATCTAAAAAAACTAAACAAAACAACATGATAAATATCAGCACAGTGATTGGTGCTGAAGGCTTCATTTTACAAGCATATAGACTCACAGTGTGTAACGTGTTCAAAGTCTCGACAGGTTCACTGTAGGAGCAGCTGCGTGGAGCTGACGCAGCAAGCATGGCTTCCTCTAGGAGTCGATGTAACGGCACTGACGTGATTAGAAATTAACCTCTGAAAGTGTCTCATCACAGCCTGTCTCTGTTTGCTCGTTCAGTGGTAGCTGTGTTTGATACACCCCACGAGGGTTTGCTTAGCAATGCGTGTAACACCGAGGGGAGGGTGGACTCTGTACCTGCTCTCTTGCCATTTTGTTAGGCACATCTACAGGTGCCAATCAGCCTACATCTGATGACATGGACAGTTCTTCAGTAATTCTAAACACAGGACTACTGCTGATGGTATTAGGGAGCTTGTATAGATTTAGATGCCGAAGAGGAAGATTACCTCGTGAAATAATGAACCAATTTTTTGTAAACCATAAAAGAGTCCCTTTCCACTTCTTCAGGTCAATGCTTCCTCAGCATCTAATAAAATGAGGACTTCAGGGAATGGTCCAGGGAGAACTGGGAGAGTCACGTAATTGTCTTTTAAAAATAGAACATCTTTTTAAATAAATGATCTTTGATCAGGGGTTATCAAAAATGGTGGAATGTTTTCTAGTCATAGAACCAAGGATTTAGTTAATATTTTTACATCCACACTGGGGAGACTTATTGAACAGTATGATTTACAGTTTAGGGGATCGTTTTCTTTTTTCAGGAGCTGAGATATTGATTCCTGTAAGGCAACAAAATGCAATGTCAGTGGAAGATGAGAAGATGTGTGCCTATCATTAAACATCACTACATGTAAAAAGACAGGCTTTGAGAGAACCTCTTACAAAAGTCAGGGGTCAGACTGTCAGGTTCTAGGGATTTTACCTCTCCCCATCAAATGTTAAATGCCAAGTCCCTGGCAGAAGCAGGACCAATATAAATTTGTCTAAAGTGGTGAGCTGTACCTCTGCAGGCTTTGTCCTCGTGTTCAGATGTCGTATGATGTACCTGGTCTGCTTCGCCTGTCCAGCAGAAGGTAAATCCAATAAACGTTTATACTGCACTCATTTCCTGTAGAAGCCTGGAGTGTGGTTTTGAAGAATGTAAGTTCTTCAGCTTATGAATATGGTTCGATGATTCAGAAATTTCCCACAATAAAGGACAACAAACTACTCAAAATACATCAGTCTGGTACTCAAAAAACTCCTTTGCCTCTACTCAGGTCTTCCAGTAATGTGAAGCTCTTTGTTGAATGATACATGCTTACAAATGAGAACACACTATTATGTGTGCAGGATGTTCTACTGGACAGTATGATTTGTCAGTGAAGAATAAATATGTGAATATGTATAAGATGCAGATGGAAAGGAAAATTCCTTCCTAGTGGGATTGTACAAAAAAAAACCAGATCACCAAAGCATATGAATCAATAAAGTAATGTCATCTAGCCATTACAGAGCTAAAGGGAGACTTGGTTGATCTCCCAGGGTTAAGGACAGTTCAATCCATAAGCAAGTATTACATTTTGGGTTTACAGAAATGGCAGAAATAATGGAAGAAAAATTATGAATAGATTCAGAGTTGTCCCAGTTTGGAGAAACAAAAACTCAGTATAATGTTACATTTGGATTATGTTGCATCACAACCAGCCCTCATTAGATGTAAGAACAAAATGCTATCGCTGGTGATCGGAACTTCAGCTTCCCTGACCAAACCGCAAATTAAAAATCTGACCAACCCCAGCTTTGCTTTAGTGTAATGTGATCAGATGAAAGCAAATACTTCTCTGTTAGAAAGGCCATGTTTGTCTTGAGATGAGGAAACTGTTCCAGAATGGTCAGGTCTGTACGTGAGGGCCACAGCACGGTCAGGTCTGTACGTGAGGGCCACAGCACGGTCAGGTCTGTACGTGAGGGCCACAGCATGGTCAGGTCTGTACGTGAGGGCCACAGCATGGTCCTGAATTCAGCAGTTAAGAATATAGTGAATTTTACGTTATGCCACTCCCTTCTTAAGTATCTTCGGTTGAAAACCTGGGAAGAGAAATGACCGCCGCCCTTGGATGGCTTTACAGGGTGGACCGTCCATCTGAACAGTGAACTCTCCGTCATTGTGCTATTTCGTCCTCTTTCCCCTGATGCTAAAGAAGATGCAAGTATTGAGTCCTCAAAGTAACTCAACATCCACGTTCTATTTATTGTGTATTTGGATATCAAGTTTTTGATCTTGTTATCCTGACTTAACCAATGTACAGGCCTCATGTACTTCAGTTCACTTCAGGAGTGAATTTATCCAAAATTAAGTTAAACGTATGAATAAGAATTACAACTGATTGTAAGCGGGATACAGTTGAGGCGTGTGCCTAGAAGTAAAAGAACAGCAAGGTGTTTGCAGAGTGGTGGACGACTCACATCACAACATTCAAGATGATGTTCCAGAGAGTGGGGTTTTTTTTGATAGGTAAAACAAACTGTGTCAGCAGACCGGATACAGCTTACGTCAGTTATAAGCTTGACGACAGTAATGAACTCTTTCTTCATCTGTACCTCTCTCGTTTTAGGACTGGTAATAAGCAAATGGGATTAATTTAACTAGTCGAGATAAATAATGTGTGTTTCTATAGGATAAACCATCTGGTTGTGATAGACTGTGAGGGTTGAACTTGGAGTTAAATGTGTTTTATTTGTAATTCCCACTGGTTTGGCAGAAGTGTATGTTAGAGATTTAGATGGTGCTATTGACAGAGAAATGCTTTGCGCTTTCCAACCATAAAAAAATCAGATTAAGATCAGATGTTAAAATCAGATTATTCCTGGCAGCAGCAAAGATCAGATGCATGCGGCTTGTTCTGCACTGAAGGTTAATTCTTGCTTGCCAAGGCAGAGAACCATGGGTCAGGCCTCTGAGTTAACCAGTTAAGAAGGTTTTTCAGAAATGCCTAGAAATAGCTGACTGTCCGATTGTTTTGTGTCCATACTCTTGAGGTTCGTGAGTAGATCGAGGAAGGAAGCCAGAGTTATTTTTACTCAAAGATAAAGCCGGTATAAGGGGTTAGCCTCAGAGACTGTTTAGTAACGATTCACATAAAACGATGCATCAGGGCCGAGCGATTTGTTCGGTTTTTGATTGATTAATTCGGTTTTTGCTCGCTGCTCTTCTGTTGTTTCATACACATACTGAATCAGTACCCTCACCCACACCTAATCAATGCTGTTTAAACATTTGCGGTTTCTCTCAACACTCTTGTTTATTGATATGCCACAGCTTCATAAAAGATGCCACACTGGAGCAAGTGTATCTGTAGCCCTTTACAAGTGTTTATTCGATTTAGCTTAGACTGAGTCTTTGGCAGGCGTTTGCTGAGGCTCTGAGAAGAAAACAATTCTCTCGTCTCTCGGAGCTGCTGTTCAGTCGGTCTCTCTAGTCCTGAGTTGGACTCCGTGATCGTAATCCCGCGATCGCTAGAGTGCTAATGCAGGTTTGGGCGTGGGGTGCTAACAGGAAGGCAGTGGGTGAGAGAGTGTCTCGTGCTGTTTATAATGAGCATTTTGTTTCCCGCCCCTCACGGTAGCGACACCCTACTGGCAAATTCATTAGTAGCTGACATCATCACAAAAATGCAAGAATATCATCCAATGTTCCCTTTGCATGCTTACGCCCACCCCCAGCGCGCGCGTGCGTGTGTGCGCGCTCGCACACACACACACACACACACACACCTTTTTGCTATGTCCACTGTCAGTATCTCTCAGTGAGAACCGTGCAGACGCTCGGGCAAACGCTTCGACACCCCCTTATGCGATATCAGTCTGTCAGAGCTCACGCTCTGGGGAAAACGCTGCTCAAACTTCTGCGCGCGAGCGAGCGAGCGCGCGAGAGTGTGTGTATGCGTGTATGTGTGTGTGTCGGGAGAAGGGCACGGGGTAGGAGTTGAATGAAGTCAGGTTAGAATCAGGAAGTGGGAGGACCCGGTCGCGAGGAAGAACGCTGAGACAAGCCGTTGGATGAATTGAGAGCTTGTGTGCAGTAGGAGCACGGGACCGACTGGAATCAGCTACACGAGCCACAAGCGAGCAAGTTTACCTGCGAAAATATTGAAAACACGACGAACCCGCTTTAGCTTCTGTCGATTTAATTGTTGTGCTGTTCTACCCTCGATGGCGGAAGGGGAACTCTCTACGCTGATGGATTTTCTGCTCTTCGAGAGCGACCGGGAGCAAGCGCACGGGAGATAGGCGAGTCTTGAACGTCGTTTGGATGGTTTCTTACTAAGCGCAGCCTCTTCGCCTTTGCTTTAGAGGTGGCGTGTCCTAATACGCGCAATCACGAGCGTCAGTATAACAGCGATTTGCAAGGATTTTTATTCGGCGAATTCACGAGATAAGTCGTTTTCTGTGTGCAAGAAGTGGAAACGCGATTTGAAGGATTTCCTGACTTCTTTTTGCTGCTCTTCCACGCAGGACACATGGCTGCCTTTGTCCGAGAGGCACGGTAGCTTTGTGCTTTGCTTGCAACTGTCACTGGGGTTTTTTCCCTTCTTGGAAAGGCATCTTCTTTCATATGGCTGTCCTCAATTTATACGGAGTGGAAATTGCTGGGTATTTGTGGATTACATTGTTGTACAAGCAGAATGTGAAACGCGGCCATATTTACTAGACCGCGAAAGTGATTTTTGACTTGGCATTTCCCTCGGTGCCAACCTCGCCACATCAAAAGGTAGCTACAAGAAACCGTATTTTCTAAAATTTTCTGACCAGTGCAACACCACCCCCTGTGTTTTCCGTCATGTTGTTTAACTAATTTATCTGTATTTATTTGTATTGTACGTGTTGCCGTGCTAAAGGCTTTGAAACGATGTTTTTCTGGTCGTGGTGATCGCAGGCAGTCTTAGCCTTGAACGTGCCCAGATGTTGGAGTTTCTGGTTCGGTAAAATCATCTTGCATTTATGCGTCGTTATGTGAACGGTTTGTCTCGATGTCAAAGAAACAAGAGAGGAAGGGAATATTGAAGCGTATTGTTTGTATTGCACTGCAGAACAAAACGCGCGGTGGAGTACAATAATTCAAAAAACAATATTTCAGCTACCAGCTACAGCTGCTCCTGAAAGGCATTTTTTTCCCTTCTAACTGGGAAGTTTTCGAAGCTTTTGTGTTGTCGGGCTGCGTTCAGTCGTGAAGTATTCTTTGGTGAAGTATTGTTTGATGGGTGTGTGGGAGTAGTGTACTCTTCGTTCAGTTTAGTGCGATTTGTTTGTTGTTGTTTTTACCTTTATATTTTGAAGGAATTTATGTACACAATTATTGCGCTGGTGAGAGATTCTGAATTGTGAATTCTGCATATTAATTAGTTTTTTTAGTCTCGTAACTACAGATGAATTGCATGCAAGTGTGTTTTCTCCATGAAAGAACAAGCTCAAATCAGCCTACCTATAGTCTGCATAGATAGATTACAGATGGGTTGGAATAGGTCGATCTTTCGATGTTGATCGTTTTGAATTAGCCAATGCCTTTTGACACTACATTGTCACCTAAATAGGCTTTCATTATCTAAATGCTGTTTAAATGCCAACACTGCGTGTTTGCACAATAACGCAGCAACGTTAATACGCTCAGCCGAATTCCGTGCGGCGAAACCTGTTTTTTTTTTTTTTTTCTTTCTATGGACCAACAGTGCCATCAAGTGGCCAATTTGTGAACTGCGGGAATTCATTAGTGTAGTGTGGGTCCTTTGATGAAGCCTGCCTGGTTCGGTCTGAAGCAGATGTACTAAAAAAAAACTGTCTTTCTCTCTGTCTCTCAGGGCTCAGATGCCGGCTCTGAGAAATTCTTCAGAACAGCTGCAGCTAAAGGTACGTCTCCTCTCTTTCTCTGTTTGTTTTATCCATTTTCAGCACTGCAGGGTGCCGTTTGTTTGTTATACCCTGTACCTTGGTGTTTTCTGTGTGAGTGTTTTGACGCAGCGTGTATAATGGAGTTAGGTTATGGATAAGTCTGTCGTCTCTAAAACTGCTTCTCCTGGTTCTTATTGTCTGTTTTGATGGGTCCTTTTTGTTCAACTGATGTTTCGTTGGGATTAGGTGAGGCCGTAGTTTCTGTGCTGCAGGAGAGAGCGGGATGTCTGTCGATGCTGTGTGTTACTGTAATGTGTTTCTTGCTAGCTGTCTTTCTGCAGCGAGACAGTGTGAGATATTCTTCTGTGTTCTGCCACTATAAGATGTGAAGGAGAAATCCATCTCTGGGGCTTTATTAGATAGACTTCAGCATTGCTCATTGTGATGGATGAGAAAATCCATACGATTTACAAAGCGTGTGTAAACTATACACTTAAGAAGCTGGCGTGAGCTAGCGGTGCTCAGTGTTGTATAGATAAACAGACAATGACAGACTTGTGCAGTATACAGTAAAGAAGAAAATAAGGGTAGTGATTGTACTGAGTTTACGGGTGTGTTTTGGAAGTAGGATGAGGGTCTGTTGTAGCAGGATAGTGAAGTTTTGCAGTGTGTCTGTAGAAACTCCACCGAGAGACAATAGAGGATTAGACTGTTGAAAGAACGAGCAGACGCTTTGTGAGCCTACAGTATCTTAAGACAATATGAACCCCCTTCCTCATGCCACTAATTTGCTGTTAAAGCCTTTGGAACAGCGAGCTGCTCCGTTTTCTCCAGTCTCGAGCCGCCTCCCTTAACGGACCCCAGCCTTGGGGAGACACGTTCTGCGTTACCAGGATGGAGAGTGGTGTGGTGGAGGGTGTGGGCTGGGGAGGGGTGGCAGCTGGAAGGGATCGGACCCCAGGGAAGGCCTTCGAAAGAGGGACTGATTGATGCTGACAAGCGCCTTGTTCCGCTTCTTCCTTCACCCTGCTCCCTCTGGGCTGCAGCCCATTTCCCACATTCTGCTCTTTGATGGCCTCCAGGGCTTGATTTGTAGGCTTGGGCAGGCAGCTGAATGGCAGTGCTTGACAGAGAGGTTTTTCCTCCAGGAGACGTACACCTTGCAGTGACGATTACGCCCCCTCTGAAGGGATTAACCCCCCCTCTACCCCCCACCCCCCCTTTGTGGTGCTTAAATCAACACAGGGCCGCCTTCCTGCCCCCTGAAAGAGTCTGGCTTGGGAAACAGTACACAGATAGGCTGTTTCTTCTTAGAGGCTGCCAGGCTGCTACTTCTGTCTTGGAGTTCATTTCCATTTAAATGTGGATCTTTTCTTTTCTTTTTTTGTCTGCCTCTCATAAGCTTCCTCCAAGCTCCCCCCAAATGCTAATGTGCGTTGGAGAAGTGAGTGGCATGGAAGATGTGCTCCTCCTCCAGCGTAGGTGCAGCGAACGCCTGTTCTGTTGGTGTTGTTTCCTGGGGTGGCTCAGAGAGATGAAAGACCGCGTGTGTGTGTGCGTGTTAAAGGGGTTTACCAGCTGCTTTGACTTTTAGCCCTTGGGACAAAGAGGGAAGAAGTCCAGCATTAGAGAGCAGCGCTGCTGGATTGTGTGCGGATAAAAGTGTGTGTTTGGCTCCAGGCAGGAGGAGGCGAAAGGTTTGCTTTGTCTGTTTACAGTGCGCTGTGTGCGCTGCTCGTTGGTACACATGAAACAGCGATTTGAGGCTCACGTTAAAGCCTCACTGAAAGATTAAAGTGCTTCTGTGGAAATGTGTGAGTGTGTGTGTGTGAGGGTGTGTGTGTGGGTGCAGGAGTGCTACACACACACGGAGCACTTAGACTTCTGACCCAACATACAGAGCAACGCTGAAGGATGCTCAGTTTAGTTTAAATTCAACTGCAGTGGCAGTTTTGAATTATTATTAATTCATATAACTCAGTTTTACATTCTAAAGTGGCTCTCAGGGGTCAAGATGGCCTTCAGATAGATACAGTACAAAAGTTCAAATAAATGAACGTTACTCTGCATGTTGTATCATGATGGATGATAAATATATATTACATAACAGATTGTGAGAGTATCTGAAGCGTTTCTCTTTTCAGAAAACTCTCCCTTTCTTAACCCTTATTTCATGTGTCCTTAATTAGCGCCTTGCTGTCAGTCAGAGCGAAGACGTTGGCTGGGGTTGTTACCCATGTTACTGTCTGCACTCTCACCTCCTGCACCCTCCCGTTCAACCCCAGTCTGATTAACTGTAGTCATTACGTCTTGGCCTTTAATTAGTGTTTTGTCACTTATCCTGACAGCAGTGAAGTCTCCTTCTGTTAGTTTATTTCATTACCTCTGGGACGGACGTGTGTGTGTGTGTGTGTGTGTGTGTGTGTGTGTGTGTGTGTGTGTGTGTGTGTGTGTGTGTGTGTGTGT
>JAOXYF010000015.1:1373583-1388410 GCA_028565775.1 Sternarchorhynchus goeldii | reverse complement strand
GTTTAGTGAATCGCCACACACAGCCGTAAACATTATCTATACAGTTTAGTGAATCGCCACACACAGCCGTAAACATTTATCCTCGTTTTATTTGCAAGTGGAAGGTTTGGAGATGTTTGTTTGCACTTTGCCGTTTCTCCAGTCCATTCGTACATAGTTGGTGTCCCACTGTTGCTTCTTTAGTTTTGCACTGTGGCTACAAGGAGATTTGTACACTGGAACCTCAGTGACACTCCACTCAAACCACGCTGGGTTAAGTCCTCTCCCACACACACACTCAAACCACGCTGGGTTAAGTCCTCTCCCACACACACACACTCCACTCAAACCACGCTGGGTTAAGTCCTCTCCCCCACACACACACTCCACTCAAACCACGCTGGGTTAAGTCCTCTCCCACACACACACACACTCCACTCAAACCACGCTGGGTTAAGTCCTCTCCCCCACACACACACTCCACTCAAACCATGCTGGGTTAAGTCCTCTGCCCCACATACACACACTCCACTCAAACCACGCTGGGTTAAGTCCTCTGCCCCACATACACACACTCCACTCAAACCACGCTGGGTTAAGTCCTATGTATAGAAGTAATAATAATGTTTTTCCTTTTAAATCCAGTTTGAGCTGTTGTTAAAGAATATAATTGAAGTGTTCCTATCTCCCTCTGTCCTCCCCTTCCCCCCTCCCTTGGCTGGCGCACACACCCTCCAGCAGCAGATGCAGGTCGATCCACACAAGCTGGATTTTGGGCTCAAACCAGAATTCCTGAGTCGGCCCCCGGGTCCCAGTCTCTTTGGTGCGATCCACCACCCCCACGACTTGGCACGGCCCGCCACACTTTTCTCAGCAGCGAGTGAGTAAGCTCTTAGCCTGGGTGGACTTCCTCCCAACAGAGTTGGCATAATTCGAATTCAGCCCTCCATACTTATGAGTTAACAGATTCTAAATAGAATCCAGTAATTTGGCAGACAGAATGATTTTAGACAGAAGTCCTGTGGTGCCACCACTACTTCATGATTCAGTGTAAAAAAGCTCAACAGAGAAACTACTTTTGTACTTCATATCTTGTATGATTTTCTGGAAATGATCTTAAAAAAAATTGGGGGCTTGGGGTTGTTTTTGTAGGTTTTTGTTTGTATTTTTTTAAATACATTAACATATTTCACAAATGAAATACATGTTCTCTACAAAATTTAATTATGAAATATTTGTTTTGCTGGAGGTTGTTTTTGATGACCAGGTAACTATCATTTATACTCTTAGTTTTAATTGTGAATAAGTACGTGAGTGTTTTTACTGAGGGTGGCAGACCCGGGTCTCATGTGGGCTTTTCTTCGTCTGTGTGGGAAAGGTTCTGCACATCCCTCTGCCACACCGTTTGGACCCCCTCCACCCCATCCCACCACCTTCCTTACGCCTGCACCTCACCTGGGTAAGGCTGCACCACAACACCACCTGCCTGGGTGGTGCTGCCAGACATATCAGCGTGTGAAAATGCCTAGCGGATGGACATTCCCCTCAGATCACGTCTGTGAACTCGTGAGGCGGTGGACCGAACTTTAATTCTGTGTTGTGTGGGCTTTTCTCCGCACCCCTATAGAGCCCTTCGCCAGACCGCCAACGTTCGGAGGTCTCGGAACCTTAAGCACCACAGCCTTCGGTGGCCTGGGAAACCCAGCACTGAGTGAGTGCCGAACATCTCAATCACGCAATTATGCAGTGAGTTAATGAGCACAACTGTCGTCAGGCCAACGAGGAAGCAACCAGTCAGTGAAGTGAAGAGCACAGAATTCAGAGAGAAATTTATGTTGACTCACATTTACAGTTTTAGAAGAACTAAAAATACACTTAAAAATTATGCAGCTATTTAGTTTAACATGTCGGGAATGTGCCAGTTTGGATCAAATGTGACCAGAATCCTACCAAAATCCAAGTACGATCATTGCGCTCTAATCGCAGCGGGGATTTTTGGCTCTCTGTTGGCCTGGTGCTGAAGAGCCTAAACCGCCACCTGTCCAATCAAATCTGAGAACTCGACGCATTCTCTTATGACGAAGACTTTTCTTCTTCTTCTCCAGTTTTAACGCGATACCGTGATACCAAATCCACTGTCCTGTGCCAGACTTCACTCTTAAGCCCGTTAGTTCAACAGGAGGCGGTTCAGTCAGACAGTTGATTTCTGGTTTTCCAAGCATCGTTTCACAGAGGTGCTGGAACATGGATTGTTCCTCTTCTTGGCCTGAACAGCAGAGCCGATGGCAAATCACCAATAGAGACTTACTTCACCTGTCTGAAACGTGACCATAACAGGGTCTCATCCACGAGGCATGTGTCCCCCTTGCTGTGTTTCATGCGTAAAATAATGGTGGTGTGACTGTGTTTGTGTCCAAAAATACAAACAAAACAATTAATTGATCTATAGCTCCATCTAATGAAAGACCAGAGTTGAAGACCAGAAACTATATACAGTCATTCAAAAATCTCATGTTTTTAATAATAGTTCAGAATGTGGACGCCTATACCTTATGACAGAAGTAAACGAGTAAACATTTGCCTGTAATGCTGTGATGGAACGTTGACCCGTTTCTCCACCACAGCTCCCAATTCCGTCTTTGGTCATAAGGACCCTGGCAGCACCCAGCAGCCCTTCGGCCCCAGCCACGAGCCCTGGAACCGGCTCCACCGCACACCTCCATCCTTCCCCACTCCGCCTCCCTGGCTGAAACCCGGAGACTCTGAACGCAGTACCTCCGTCAGCTCCCACGAAAGGGATCGGGATTCAGACAAGAGGGACTCGTCCTTAAGCAAAGAGGACAAAGAACGGTGGGCTTTAAGGGACTAGAGATTTTTTATTTATTTTTTTTAAATGTGGCAGTTATACTCAAATACAGGCGCATCATTTCATTTCTACATCCAGGGAATTTCATGGACCTTATTTCTGGAGTTTAGCAACCTGACGATTCTCCACAAGGGGGCGCTGTTATCACAGAGCTTTTGTGTATGTGTGCATTATTGAAAGGCAAGAAAACCACATCAGCAGGATGTTACAAATGCAAATATGTTTGCAGTCACAGTATTACCATACATGAATATGCAAATGAAGGTTATATTCAGTACTGCTGTTATTCAAAAGTTAATCTTGGATTGAAAAAATATGTTCAGTAAAAGAAAATAATTCTTATACTGAAAATATTGACAGAGTAGATAACCAAGAGTAAAGGCATCCCAACACAGGTGTGAAGGATACAAGAGTATGACTACAGCTTTAACTCACTACATATTTACAAGATAACAGATGAGTAAATGCAAAGTGTTGGTCCCAAAAACAAAAGTGAGAAAAATAGGGGGAAAGGTCAGACATTTGACAACTGGTACACAGTGAAAGTTATGTATAATTGCACAGGTAAAATACTCCACATGTTTTTAGAAATTCATACTAATATTAATTTTCCAGGCCAAAGATTCTCCACAAGGGGGAGCTATTTGCACTCATTTCTCGCAGTATTGTATTAGATGGTTCTCTTTTTGCCTTTAGAAATTTAAATTAGATTTCTAATGCTCATTAGAAATGTAAAAAAATTAACAACTGCTTCACTTTCAGTTTAATTTCTCAGAGATTGTATCGAGTGCTAACAGACGTGCTGTTTTTCTTCTTTTTCTGACAGGGATGCTGTGGAGAAACGGCACCCAAGCCACCCATCACCGATCCCCATTAACCCTCTCACCCTGCTGGGTCACGGACGGACAGCGGACGCCTCCCGGAACCAGTTTGTGACCAGTGAACCTCGGGATAAAGACAAACACAAAGAACGAGAACGTGAGAAAGAGCACTCAGACTGGAAAGATTCCGGTACAGATGAGCACAAGCTCAAAGAGAATCACCACGGCGACAAAGACATTCCCGTCATCTCTGACGGGCGGATATCCGAGGACAAGCCGGCCAATCGGGTGACGACGTCGCCGTACGTGCGGCCGACGGGCTTGGAGAGGGTGAATGGCGGCTTGAGCCGCGAAGCCCCGGAGAAGAAGGTAGACGAGAAGAAGAACAGTGAGGTGAAGGTGAAGGAGGAGAGAAAAGAGGAGCCAGATGGACCTCCAGATAGATCCACTCCTCAGGCTCCTCCACTCTCCAACAGCCTCCACCCTCCCTCCTCCATAGCCGTGCCTATGGGCATGGCGGGCATACACCCCATGAACAGCGTCGGAGGCCTGGAGAGGACTCGCATGGTTGCCCCCTTCATGGGTATCGGCTCCATGCCAGGCGCCGAGAGGTTTCCTTACCCCGCCTTCCACTGGGACCCTATGAGGGACCCCTACAGAGGCCTGGACCTCCCCCGCCGGGACGCCCTGGGCCGGGACATGCTCCTGAGGAACGACCATCTCCACCGGCTGGCCGCACCACGGCTCTACGAAGGGGAGCGCTCCTACCGCGACCGCGAGCCACACGACTTCAACCGTGACGGCTCTCAAGGGCTGAGTCTGGAGCAGCGTCGGGAGCAGGAGAGGGCGCACCTAGAGGAACGCGAGCGTCTGCACATGCTCAGAGAGGACTACGAACATGGCCGCTTGCACCCCGTGCACCACGCCGCGCTAGAAGGACACCTTCCCCATCCGGGCCTCATGGCTCCGGGGTTACCCAGCATGCACTACCCTCGTGTCAGCCCCTCCACGGCCGTGGTCGCCGCGGCAGCCGCCCATCAAAACGGAATCCTGAACAAAACTCCGCCAACGGCGTGTCTCAGCGCGCCGCCTCCCCTTATCCCGACCCTGGGGGCACGAGCGGGCTCTCCCAGACGGACTACCCCTCTGAGCACGGACGTCCGAGACCGGCCGCCCTCACACGCCCACAAAGACATCGAGGCACGGTGAAGTCTCTCTCTCTCTCTCTCTCACACCCTCACACACACACGCCCATGATATGTGCCCTACGAACTCGAATCAACCAAGCACTTCTTACTGGGCCATACAAAATGTACTATAGATGTGTATAGAATGTAGATTTGTTTTTTGTTTGTTTTTGGTTGGTTGGTGGGTTATATATATATATTTTTTTTGTACAAAAACAATTAAGTTGCTAAACAAAAGTGGAAAATCTACCTGCCGTTTCGTTCAGTTTGATCCTAATTTGTGTAGCTGTGTTTTTTTAATTTGTATGGTAATCTGCTCTCAAGCAATTAGGAAACTGTATAATACACATGAAGGGCCTCGACCCCCTCAAGACACAGCCACCGTTTTTGGAATGTACAGGTACCTCGATACATTACAAGCTGGAAAATGTAGATAATTGTATAGTTAGTGGTCACTCCTTAAGGATTAAATGAAGGTACAAATATGCAAATAGTTGTCATGGAAGCTTTACTTTGTACAGTTGTACATAATGGATACACGAGACTAAGAACGCTCTCTTTCGCAAAATGGTTTTAGCTCAGAGCTGCAGTGAGTCCAGTGTCGTACCCCTCTCTCTCTCCAGAGACCACCAACCTCTCTTATCCTTTCAACTATGCAACTCGTGCACAAACTTCTGTCTCTTACATCACTAACTCTCTTACATTCTTTGTCTGTTTGTTCATCCATCCCTCCCTCTCTCCCCCTCCCTCTCTCGAGGGCCAGGATTTTCACACTCTTAAATTGTATTCTTTATACAACCAAAACCCTGTCCTTAATTACAGCTCCAAGCACTTCTACACACAGGCTTGTACATGGGTGACTCTCCATTTAAATTGCAGTTATATCTTCGCTAGATCTAAAAGTACAGGTCTGCACAAAAAGCTCAGTTCAGAACTCCATGAAAACTCCTTACTTACGTTTAGTTATGTTGATGGAAGCGGGAGAACCTGTGGAGACAATCTTATAAATACATATTCAAAATAATTTATTCTCAGAAGTACACAGATATCAGATCCCCTATGCCTTTCCATGAAAGTAAAGTCATTTCTGAGTTTAAAGGACAGCTTCTTGTGGAGGGAACAGCAGAATCAAGATGATCCCTTTCCTAATGGCAAGGAGGTCAAATGGAAGATGTGTTGGGAACAGGGGCAGCACCTCCTCTTTGGTTTAACAGTGTATTAAAGTGCTAATCTTAAGTTATCTACAAAACTAAAAAAGACAAAAAAAAAAGTCTAAACCTTCAGACGGTTTGTTTTTAATGAGCAGAGATCTATTTTAGTAGGGCCATTGACAGTTTAGATGTGTGCTTTAAAACTGTAAAATTCAAATGTTGTGCAGTGGTTTTTTTTTTGGTTGGTTGGTTGGTTTTTTTGTGTTTTTTTTTTTAATCAAACATTACAACCGTCCACTGAAGTAGTGGGTAGTCGATATGTATTGCAAAGAGATTGTTAACAAAAACTTTTTTGCTGTTTATCATGTATGTAAAAATGGAAGTTCTTTCTAGATCATGTACACAGGAAGAAACCCACAAGGCGGTTGGCACTGCAGCATGCGCCTCACTTACACGTGTGTTATTTCAATTGTGCCATGTTATTAAAAAAATGTGAATTTTCTCTGCCTGAATGTTTATGCTTAATGATGAAAAGCAGCACATCTTTAAGACACGTACCATTACAACACACCTTTAGACTTTATCTGTTGTGCCAAGAAGGTCTGAATGCTTTTTTTCCCAGCTGATTATTAGAGGAAAAAAGTATTAGTCCAGAGTCTTTTTTTTTTGATCATGCTGTTGAGGCCATGTTCTCCCAAAGAGCTAAACATTTTTGGACTGGCAGCATGTCAATGGTATAAAACAGCATGTTTAGGGATATATTCCAGGCACAGCGCTTTTAGGGCAGAAGTCTGTGCATGAAATCTGCTTTAAGAGGAGCAAAACTGCCCCCCACAGAAAAAAAAACATCTGAAATGTGCAACACTACTGCAAAAAGTGCCTTTAAGATGTAGCCTAGTGCCAGCTCTCACCTGTTGGCACGGCAGCCTCGCTGCAGTGCTGGGCCCGTCCAGCAGGAGGCAGGTATAACGTTTCATCTTCTCCATCGCCTCCTCCTGCTGAAGCACCATTGTCTGCTCTCAGAGCTGCTCTCTGGAGAAGTTGTGAGGTATCCGGTGAATCTGATAAGCTAATCACATCAGCCTGTGCTGCATCGCTACGGCCACGTGACACGGCTCAAACCACAACAGTCCTGCTGCCATGGTTACTTAGAGTAGAGAAACAGACGGAATCTAAACAAAAGCACAGGGACATTACGACAGGCAAAAACATCACCGTTTGCTATGCTGTTATAAAGCAATGTGGCTTTACAATGAAAATCAATGCAGTGTGTCAATTTTGCAAACCAATACTGCAATCAGATGATGTAAACTCTGCCATTTGAAAATGTTACATGCTTTAATGCTTTCAGCAAAAAGGCAAAATTTACAACGAAAACCACATTGTACTTTTAACCTGAAACTGTGAGGATACACAAGCCTTCCTTTCACACAAGGTTTTTTTCCCACTATCTAGGCAATAATGAGAATCCTAAATTACAATTTATTTCTACATCAATTTAAGATATCTGTAATATCTGCATGATCATATCTATGTTTGTTACAATATATGCAGACTAGGGAAGATCCAAAGTAATGTAACATGCCCGAGCGAGACCAGCCCGAGCGAGACTTACTACTTTTCTTGCTACTATGTATGCGTCAGTTATCTACATTATCATTCCAAACATGCAACAAAATAACTCGCATTAATAAAAACAACAAACGAAATAAAATAAACCTGGGCCTCCTACCAGCACAACCCAGACACACAGAATAATAAAAAGACATTCTCTGAAAAACTAATTGCTTGAAAAACTGGACCAAAAATGGTGCCCACACCTGCACGTCTCCGACAAAAAATATTTAAGCAAATAAATAACCTAACCAGTCTATTTAGGTGTAGTCTACCCACTTCCTCATTGCGACTCATGCTGCATTACCAAGCGTTCTCCGTCTCGTCCGGATCTCTCGTGTACTGACCTCTGCTTCTCCCGTGGCCCTCGGACTTCTTGTGGACCCTGACCTGGCTGGACCCTGGTTTGTTTGGATAGCTCTGTCTCGTCTCACCACGTCGTTTTGTGTTTGTGTGGCCGCTTCTGCTGTGTTCCGATTGTTTATCAACACACACTGCTCTGCAACTGGATCTGTCTGCGTCTCAGTCTTTTTGAAGCGTTACAAACAGCCACATAGAATGATTATGTCTGGATTCCACATCTCTGCAGGAACTTTCTACACTAGCCTCTTTGGATAAGTTATGGAGTTCAACAGGAAAATCTCATAATGCATGTTTGAGTGTTTAGTATGTTATCACAACAAAAAAATACCTTGGCATGTTCTCCATGTCTCTTCCTTCTCAGCATGTTCTCTCCATGTCTCTTCCTTCTCAGCTCCTCTCTTGTAAGCCATACCTCCACATAACACACTTCACCAACATAGATACTGATAAACAGATATGATTATTTCAAATTTGTTATTTGAAAAATTTTGTACATACTCTAATAAAGCAAGAACATTCCAATTTTATGATGAAAATCACTGTCCTTTTGATCTATTACTACATCATAAAGGTAACAACTGTACAACAGTTTTCAGCAAGATGGATTGTTTGTCATTTCAAACTGTTTGAACCTGCTGTATTAAAAATGTAATGGTTTTATGACAAAAATCACATTACACGTTTGTCCTAAATGCTCACGACATACCAGACATGGCTTATTAACATTTAAACGTTTGTCCTTTATCACAGGAATCACACTGCTCTTTTGATCCATAACGCTTTGCGACTCACTCTCTCTACCTTCTCACTCCTCCAGCCACCCCATGGAACACTATCTGACCCAGAGTGAGTCCCCGAAACATGCTCCAATAAACAGGAACCAAACAGCTTAAAAAGCCCAAGCAAACATCTTAATGCTACCACCAACACGTTACCACCAACCAACCAGCCAGACAAAGAACAAACACACAAGTAACCGAGTGGCAGCTCGCTCCCCAACCATGTAAAAACACCTGAAGAGGGCTTGGCGTAGTTGGTGCTGAGGGGTATGAGAGTGAGCAAACAGCTACTGACGTCCTCACGATACAGCAACACCACAATCCAAAAGGTTAAAACAATCCACAGGCAGTTCGAATGGTGGTCTAGAGCACAGAAACAAAACAGCACTGGCTGCAACACATTAGGGTACTTTAGGGTACATTCTCCATTAGGGTACTTTAGGGTACTTTCTCCAGACAGTGAAGAACTGATGTACATTAATGTTGAATACTTCCTAAAAGTAAGGTGTGCACTTTTCTACAGCAAATAAGATCAATAAAGGCACACTGAAGATATATATTTAAAAAAAACATTACTGTATACAACCGGATCAAAGGTAAATCGTGTGTATTTGTAAACAAGGTCATTCATGAGCCCTTTGAGTCCATTAATTTTGTCCCCATGGCAACACAGTTCACTTGAAAGGATTAAAGGATGTACGTGTGTTTCCATGAAATGCTTCAAGTACAACAGGCATCCGTTCCTCATTCCTTTCACATCTGACAACTGATACTTCACACTAAAAATTAACAACAGCAAAGCCAGAGTCCTCGTTACTCTGCTAGAATTCTGAATGTTTAAGAGGAACCACTACAACAGCACTACGGCTTTAACCATAAACACACGTTAGTCACTACTCAGTCAAAACAAAAACAACTCAAAACTCAGAAGAGCTCAGGCACTAAACCAAAGGCACACCACACACCATTTTCCAAACAACCTGGAGAACTAAACCTAACTAAGCCAAGCTAACTGGTCCCAGGCTAAGAAAATGAAAAAAAGCATGTGTCCAATGTAATTTTAGTTTTCCAGAATCTTCAGGAACGAGGAAGTATTAGGTTATACAGTTAAAACTGTTAACCCATTTAACAGGATTATTGAATATTTTTAGTACAGAAAAAAAACACAAAGCTCATTTCTAGGAAGTACAAAAATTGATGATGTAGCTATATTTATATATTTGCATACCATGTATGTTTTATTCATCAAAGTGTCAAAGGGACAGTGAATGTCATTAAATATATACCACTACATTACTGAGCTGAACTGTGGTGAACAGTAAAGCTGTTTCTTTCCACTTCATGTGCATACACTCATTTAAATGTGTCCAAGTTGTACTGCTCATAAGTCATTATCAATTACATTATTAATGAACTGTTCTCACAACCCACCATGAACTATTTAGACATTTTCATTCTGAAAAGCCATACGAGATGTGAAGCAACTTACTGTTAAGTGTAAGTTCGCTGACAGGCCATCGTGTGGTTCACACTTTTCTTCATACTTGGAGGCTGCAACAAATTTCATCAGCTGGGAAAGTGCCCTCAGGTACAGAATCAAATCTTAATGTGCAGTTCAACGTGGTGCCTGTAGGTGTCAGCAACGCTCCTACACAGTGAACTGCAAACGCCACCGATTCCACATCTTCAAGCAGTTGTGCGTAATGCAAATAAGCCCAAGCAACTATAACTGGCAAATAAAAAATACATTATGGGGGACAATTACAACAAACCCTCTGCTTGCTAGTGGCCCATGAATTCTGTTTACATCACTGTTTTAAGATATTTTAGAACTCCGTACACCCCTCTGCACAATAGCTGAGAACAGCACATACAGGCATTATAGCAATATTTGTACATCCCTTACTCTGAAAAGGTCTGCTGTTCTTATTTTACCTGCTTCTCCAGTAAAACACTGAAATTATGCCTTTGTATCTGAGCCAGACACTCTGTAAAGAGCCAATTTCCATCAGAACAGTTCTGACCGAGGAAAAGCAACATTCAACATAACTGAGGAATGGGCAGTTTAAACATAACGGGCTCGTGGGAAAATACAGACAGCACTGCTGCCTCAATTGAACACTGTTGCCATCTACAGAAATAACATTTATTCTCCCCTGAAAAAATTATCTTGAGATAATTAAAGAACCAAAAAAACAGTACCTGTAGTTGCTAAGTTACCTACAATATTGTAAGGTGGTTACAGGTGGTAGAGATTTAATATCAACTACAGTGCAGATAATCCAGTGCAATATTAATGCTCCCTAGAATAAATATCACAAAATCCTTATAAAACAAGGTTATAATTATGTAAAAAATAAATAAATAACAGAAGCAAAATATTTTATTTGAAAATTCTGAATTAAACCAGTCAGGAAAATGAAGATCTGAATCCGATTTGAATCCATGATGGAATAAAACACATTTGGTGCTGAACCATCAAAAAACGCACCCCCATCTACAACTTCCCAAATTCCTTTAACAGATGGAGCCTCTTCATCACACTGACTCTGCAGCTGCTGTAGCTCTTTGTTTTAATAACACTTCTCTCCGAGCATTCTGGAACGACAACATACACTCTTTAAAGTCCTTAACCTGTGTCTGGCACCGTCTCCAGTCCTGGTGCTCTGCCATGCAGTCTTGGACAGCATAGTGAAGTGCAGCACAGCCCGTCCTGGAGATCATCTGATCCACCGGATCACTTTCATCTTCCGGCCTGCTGCGGTCATGGGGCGATGATGAAGGAGGAGACGCCATCCTGATTTAAATCTGGGGTGGAGATGGAATACATAAACGCTTCGACTGAGAGGCTCAAAAGATTTACATCAAAACTGAGGACAACAAAACTCAATGTGATCAATCAGAACATTAAATAGCCACTTACATTTCCTAATGAAAGACTAATTAATTAATCCCAGCATTTAAATTTTATTGTGGAACCTCTTTTCATTAAGACTGCAACCTAAACTAGAAGCATTACCAGAACTGTATGTAAAGCATATTTGATATTTACTCGATGTTACCTACCAAACTAGTGTCCAGGATTAAATGACTGTGCACAGACTCACAGAATGAAACAGAAATCCATACAAAAACAAGAATTCAGACTGGTTTGAAACGCATGTCTGATGTACATTATCAGCAAACTTCTACTGCGTGAAATTAGCTACAGCTAACCCAGCCAGCCAACAGAAAATAAAATAAAAAAAATACTCTGCCACCGCTGTATCTGTGTAACTATCAAATAAAGTACTTCAAACAAAAATGACGAAAATTTAAGTAGCTAAATTTAGCTTTTTAGTTAACTATCACAATTCCCTAGTATAACATGTTGTTATTAGCTATGCCAACTAGCTAACGAGCTAAATTAGCCACCCAGTTAGCTAACCTAGCTAACATGTTTAAGTAATGTAGCTAGCTAGAGAGCAAAAAGAAAATATTATCCGAAAATCTTATTCTAAAATAAAATGTACAAATACTGCACGTAGAAGATAATTCGTAATACGTTTACATACGTTAGCTAATTTGTTTCGCTCCGCAAAACACGTGTCTTAACAGTCCTGTAACCAAGCCAAGGTTAAGAATGTCCAAACAATGTGAAACTAGCTACAACACTGATTTCCCGTCGCGTTTAGAAAAATATTTTCAAAATAAAAGTTCGTATAATTAAAAAAAATTCACGAATATATAATACATGCAATTATTTAGAAATATAACAGAACCATATCATTAGAAAGCAGAAATCCCTAAATGTTTATAGAGTGCTGTTTGTTATACATGCACATTTCTGTGGAAAGTACAATGGGGATGAACCTGAACAGCTTTTGTTGAGGCCCAAAGCCTTGATATAAAGTAGTTTTTTGTAAATCTGAAATGTCTCCAAACTTTTTGAAATGGGCAATAAACAGCTAGTATACCTTTATTTTTTTCTTTCACACATTTGTTTGTGGTTATTATTTGATTATGGTTATTTATTATACCAGCAGTAACATTATTTAAAAATTCAACCAATATCTGAAGGATACATTGTACTTTATTTTTAGTAAACCAAGATAAAACATTATCACAGCATAAGTGAAACATAAAAACAGATTTTACAATACAGCTTTTTCTGAAAAATTGGGTTTAGAAACAGCTTTGGAACTTAGGAAATAATTGGTTATAACTGAATATTAGACATAATCAAAAGACTAAGATAAAAGTCTCTATTTACAATATATTCTTGATATTTTACCAATCTGAAATAAACTTTAAAAATAAAAAATACAAATGAATAACAAATGAACAACTGTATTTGTAATATAAGAAACAGGCAATGTAGAAGCATCAGGGAAAACCACGGGAGGCAGGCAGGTGACCCTGATCAAGGTGTGTGTTCTTTTCCATATTTACTTGAGTGAAGTTACAAGTTGTGTTTAAACTGGAGTCCTGGGGGAGAAGCGCAGGTGGCTGGTCAAATAGCTGTCAGAGGAGAAGTCATTACCCAAGACTCACCTCCAGCCAGACACGGTTATTCGTGCCTGCCCACACCACCGTCTGCCCGCTGTAGGTCACCCTGCTGGGATACAGCTGGTGTGCCACGCTGCTCAGAACCTCAGTGTCATTGCGCATTAGCGACACTGTCCCCACGTTGTGAGACGCAGCGCAGAAGAACCGGAATTGATACACGCCGTGTGTGCAGCAGGTGAACCTGCCTGTTCCTGTGTGGTAGTCATTCAGGTGGTTGTAGATGGGCTGGTGGAAGGTGATAATACAGGATGGGGAAGAGGGGAACAAGGAGGAACCAAGTTTCATGGAGAAAGCAGACCTGGGGTTCTGAAGTTAGCTGCAGGGCCAGGAGGACCAGGGGGGTCTCTTAATCCTGGGGGATCTGGGAATGAGAGAAAGAGAGGTTGGGGGGGTCAAATCACACCCAAAATGATTAAATCATTTCATAAAGGAAAATGATTTGCTAACCTCATTTCTGTCGTATTGAACGTAGCTGTCTTGCCCATCTAGGAGATTAACACATCAGAGATAAAATCAACAACAATGATGTAACTTAGAAATATAACAGGGAAATTAAACAGGAAAGGGAAACTAGAGAGTGAGGTAATTAAAAGGAGAAATAACCAGAGATAAACAAGAAGCACACAGACCAAGGACAGGAAGGATGATGACAGAGGGAAGGTGTGAGATCACTCTGGGAGAGTTTCACGCTCAGAAAAGCTAATCAGGCCATGAGAAGCCAACACCATGGTGTTGGTCCAGTCCTGTGTTGGTCCAGTCCTGTGTAGCATGGGCCATGCTGTGTGAACGGCTACCATCCTCTCCTACAATGCTCTTCTATGATCCTGTTCAGCTGCTCAAAGAGATTCTGGTGCCGAGATGTACGAGTACTAAAGTTCAGCCTCCTAGTTAAGTCACTATTGTGTGAATGTGGCACACAGGGAAGGGGATTGACTAGCATCGGGAGAAAAAACGATAAAAATAAAAACAAATATTTACTTTGTAGATTGTCCAGGGCAGGAAGAAGCACATGGAGGGGATACGCTTTGGTTGCAGACTGCAGGACTGTACCTGTTTTGATCCAGGGTGTGAGGTCCAGCATTGGGATGTTATTGCAGTTGATGAAGTTTGCTGTGCTGGGTCTGAAGAGGAAGGGGTTTGCAGGGACCCTCCTGATGCCCGTGTTGTCACAGATGATACGAGCCAGAGATACTGACCTCAGCGAGGCTTTCTGTCTATTGGTGAAAACTCCTCTATTCTCCCACCACAGCCTACAGACACACCCAAATTACCACATACACACACAAACAGGCATGTTTATTTACTTCAGATATTCATCTCAAAAAAATTCCTGCTATTTAGTTCCAGTGCTCAAATTGCACTCAAAGAATAAATTCATTTAATTTCCCAAGCCACCAGCGCCCGTCTCTGTGCACACACACACACACACACACAGCGACCGTCTCTGTGCACACACACACACACACACACACACACACACACACACACACACACACACACACACACACACACACACACA
>JAOXYF010000015.1:1360659-1373483 GCA_028565775.1 Sternarchorhynchus goeldii | reverse complement strand
ATGCCTAAATGCATTGAGTTGCTGCCATGTGATTGGCTGATTCGACATTTGTGTTAATGAGCAGTTGGACAGGTGTATTTAATAAAGTGGGATAACACTGAGGGAGAGAGTTGGTTGAATATATCTGATTAATGTATTGAATAACAAATCTCCATCCAAACACTAATGGCTGTGAGATGAGGATATACTGTGGGACAGAGTGAGTCTAGCACAAAATGTCCTGTAACTGTGTTCTTCTGTGCACGTAGGATGATGATACCTGTGAAGACTGCAAACAAATTATAGAGATAATGAAACACCTGATGTCTGATGAGCAGTTCCAGGTAGAAACTAATTTACACACACACACACACACACACACACACACACACGGATGAGCCTGTGTGTGGATGAGTACATATTTAACATCATAATCTCATATTTGATATGTGATGTTTTATCTTCTTTCAACAGAAGATAAAAACAAACTGAGACATTCAGGAAAGAGATTTGATTGAGAAACAGAAAGCAAAAAAAAAAAACCCATTTTTGAGCCCAGTGGTTTGAGCCCAGTGGTCTAGACTCTGGACTGAGTTGTGACTGGGTTGATTTACTCTCTCTCTGTCCCACTATAGATCATGACTTTGGTATATGCTTTCTCGCTCTGCTATGTAAATAACCACCTCTTATCTTCTTTCTACTAAGAAATAAAAAAAGAATGAGTGTTATTGCAGTTCCTTCTTTGCTGCATTTCTGAGACTGTTTTGCCAGGCCCAGTGCCATCACCGAGAGTGATGACCTTTTGACCTTCTCACCTTCGGCCTGCTGTCCCGTGCATCAGCGTGTGCAGCGTGTCGGTGAGCGCCTGCAGTGATACCTGTGGTTTGTTCCCCAGGCCAAGCTGAAAGACTCTCTGGATAAACTGTGTGACTCGCTCCCTGGAGAGATCCCCAAAGTGTGTCGGGAGCAGATAGACCATAATCTTCCGCTGGCAATCTCCTTCCTCAGCAGCCTGATGGTGAGCAAACCAGAAGCAGGTATGGTCCAGAACCACACAGGGCCTCCAGCCAGACTCCTCCAGCTCGAGGATGGTGAACACACCCATCTGAGTGCTACCTTGCATCAGGTGCTCAGCTGGGAAAGAACACACATTACCAGCAAGTGTTTAAATCTATAAGGGTGTCAATGTTGTTTAAAACACTGACAGCTAAAAGGATTTAACTTTAAATTTAAACTGTTGCAAGAAAAAACATACAGGGTTATGTTAAGTTTCAATTATTATTATTATTTAATTTATTTTTATTTAAAACCTGTTAGTAGATAAGGCCACAACATTAAATTTACCCTCTATGTTTGTTATATATATCTCTCTCTTTCTTTCTCTGTCTCTCTCTGCAGATGCCTGGTCAAGTGTGCGCTTACTTTGGATTATGTGACAGCAACTACAGAGACCAGATTCACGATATCTTCACAGACCATGCGCAGAAAACCATCAGGATGCCCACGTTCAGTGTAAGAGGAGAGAGAGGGAGAAGGGGAGGGAGAGAGAGAGAGAGAGAGAGAGAGAGAGGGAGGGAGGGGGAGAGAGAGAGAGGGAGAGGAAAAGAGGGGCAGACAGACAGAGTTTCCTCCCAACGTCCTCTGTACATACTCACTGTAGGTGTGTTTTGGTTTCCACCCCCAGATCGAGGCTGCTATCCCTTGCACTCTCTGCAGATATCTTGTGAATGTTCTGGAGTATCTCTTACCCAAAGCACAGACAGAGGTAATATGCTAAACATACACAAATATTGTACGTTAATATACAAAGTCTTAAGTGCACAGTGTACAAACGCCACCTTTCCCGTTGTGTTTTGTCCTGGTCAGGCTGTGGTCACTGGTCTGCTGGGTGAGGTGTGTGGGGTGCTCCCAACTCTCATGCAGGGCCAGTGCACAAAGATGATTCAAAAATACGTGCAGATACTGATTGACATCCTGCTAAACTCCGCCTCACCCAAGTCCATCTGCACTCTCCTCCGTTTGTGTCAAGGCTTGGACACATCAGCCCAAGGTCAGGGGCGTAATGCTTCTGTATGGCTTAATGTGATTCTTTAATGTGATTCTGTATGGTTTAATGTGATTCTTTAAGGTGATTCTGTATGGTTTAATGTGATTCTTTAATGTGATTCTGTATGGTTTAATGTGATTCATCACCTCATATTATTTGGGCGGAGATTTACATTCATCTCAAATGACTCTTATTTATCAGTTATTTCTGACACTTTTTACATTCCTCTACTACACCCTACTCTCATCTACACCCTTTCTTCACCACTTTCACCTCCCCTCCCTCCATCTCTCCTGCTTTCCCTGCTCTGTGTCTCTCCCCAGTCTCTCCAGTGGTACCTGCCGTCTCCAACTGTGACTCGTGTCTCACTCTGGTTGTTCTGTCTCGTCTGCGTCTCGGGTCCAACGTCACTGAGTTGCAGGCCACCTCCTTCCTCCGCACTGTCTGCCAGTTATATCCCGGTATCCTGCAAAAGGTCAGTCCTTTATCTTCAGTCTTCAGTCATCTTTTTTTTTCCCCTTTGCTCATCTCTTTCCTCTTGGTGTCTTCTACAGTGTGAGCGCTTTACTCAGCACTATGGCCACCAACTTCAAGGGATTCTGGGTAAAGAGGAGGCAGCTCTAGAAATATGTGAGGTAGTGTACTTGCAATTTAGTGGATGCTTTTACTTCAAAGTTCTCTAAGCAAACCGACTCTGTGGCTATGGCAATGTTTGTCCACCAGAGAGCAGTAAAGTCTTGTTTATTTCACATAGCATTTAATCACAAAAGTCTGCTTTCTTAAGTAAGGGGATTTAAAGTTTCCGTTCTCTTTTTGTCCCCTGTACTGCTCAGAGGGCAGATCTGTGTACAAGGAACGGACCTTTCGTCGGTAGTGACCCCTGTTCTATGGGTCCCAGTTACACCTGCAAAGACTTGCAGACAGCGGAGAGGTGTGGGGTGAGTGTGAACTGCAGGAAACCTGGTTACATTTCCAGCTTTCATACAATATGAGCTGTAACTGCATTCTAAAACCAGTCATATTTAAATGTACTTTTTAAAAAAATTATCATAGGTGGTTTCTTTCTGCCAGAGGAACGTGTGGGATTAGACGTAAGTTTTAGATTTATTATAACTTGCCTTGCAAAACATGACACAGTAATGCCAGCATTCCTCAGTCCATTACGATCTGAACAATTACACATCTAATCCTTGTTCTGTAAATACTATGTTTACAGCAGTCACAGGAGCCTTATCTTGACATGTACGTTTCACACATCGCTATACCGTTCATGTTTGTTTTATCTACATTTTTACCATTACAATTATTAGTCAGCACACACATGGCCAGCACACACACTTCTTTATGGTGCCATTATTATCAGTGTTGTAACTGTTCACCTTTGAATTCTTTTATCAGAGATGGAGTTGAACAAGTTTGTCTTCCGCGCAGAGGCCTCGAGCTTCTGGACAGCTGTTTCTCGCTATCTTGTTGTACAACTGCCTGTCAGCCACTCAAAGGCTGAGAGTTTTCTGAATCACTTTGTGCTTCGCCCCTTCCCCTAGAGAGTTGGTCATGTTTGTTTTGCTAATCTGAACTGCAAGTTTAGCCTGAGCTGTGATCCGTATTACAGTTATTGCTAGAACAAATAAGATAATATAAATCACTGTTTTATTCATTCACACACAGATGATCAGGGTTTTTTTTCTTTATGATACTTGTACAACTACCATTCGTAGTAAAGAACACAACGTGCTTAGAAATGAGATGCTTAGGAAAGCAGGTTGACCAACAGACCCAGTGCACCAATAACAATCATCATTTATATCTGCATTTATATTAATATGTAATTCAAGACATGATTGTCACATGAGATATTAAACTGTCCCAAAACCTTCTCGTGTGTGTGTGTGTGTTCAGGGTGAGGTACCTCCTACACTGCTTTGATAAATATATCTGAAGTACAGGAAGTACTTGTACTTTACTAAGATGTACTTTAAGATGTAGTGATAGCAAAACCTTCAATGTGGTTAATCATTTCAGAGGAACATTTCAGAGGCTGCTCATCAGTAAAGTGCACATACGTGTCTCTTTCTCCAAGGAATTCCTGGCATTCTGGTAAAATATAAACCTTTACCTCACCAGACCGCTGTTGTGTAAAGTACATATCAGCCCTTCAAGGCAAATCTACAGGGAGGGGACAGTAAAAATATGTTTAGCAGAATACCTTCAGGCCAAGACACGACAAAGCCTTTCCAGTTAGACTGGATCGTCTTGGTCCACTACTACACATACTTGCTACAAGACACATAAGAAGTGTTTCTTTTTTGATCTGAGGCAGCTTGACTGACATCCTTTTAGGCAGATCAGATATGTGAGACGTCATCCATTAGCTACAGCCACCCCCACCCAACAGCTGCCACCACCGCCCCCCACCACAAAACCCTAAATATGGCACATGTTACTGTGAAGTCAACATCTTCTCTAGTTGCAAAATGGCTTTCCTTTGATGGCTGATTTCCCCACATTTAAATCACATCACTGTTGCACAACCTTGAATGACGAGAAGCTTAGAAGCCAACCCCCAACGGCCAGTTCGGTTTATGACATGTTTCAAGCTCTTCATGAGTTCGATCAGGTGTGGTTTGAGGGAACATATAGAAAGCAGATTCACCTAAACATTTCCAAAATGCAGAGGAAACTACACAGTACTGCCAACATCCCGAATTGGACGTTAGATTATACAGTATTGCTAAATCCGTTGTGGAAACCAACCCTGACTAATTAAAGCCACATCAACGTCGTCACAGTTGCATAACTACCCCCATCACCGTGTTCATCCTATTCAAACAGTTTAATGAGGAAGACAGCAGGTTGCTCTAAATCACTCTTACGTTTGGCGATATATCTGGAGATCTCCTGCTCCTTCCTTTAACTTGTCCAGTTCAACCCAGGAACGTGGAACAGAGAACCTGATAAGCTGAGGACCCCTTTGGATTGTGAGGTCCTCCAGCAACCTTGGAAATAAACTGACTTTGGTTTTTAAATGTTTATACCATGTTATTCTAGGGCTGGATGCTTATCCATATACCGTTATATTTTATCTATTTTTCTGTAACAATGGGTCTAATTTACTCTCAAACATTTTTAGACATTCGTTACGACAGATAAAAATCAACTTGTCCGGAAACGCCACATTTAAAATATTTAAATTCCTCTGGAACTTGTAGGTCAAGATCATGACGCTCCCGCCTTTACGATAACGGGTGACGTTAGGCCTGCGTGCTCGATAACGATCATCTGGCACGAGACGATGCCGTGTTCACGTGTTGCAACTACCGACTTCTCGGGCCATCTTAAAAGCTTTCGGACAGAAATGATTGCTGTGCACAATTAAAATCGCGAATTAAAATTTGTTAAATCTTTTACTTTTCTCCCATTTTATCACGTTGATGTAAACGGCCGCATCCTCAATGTTCCGTTCAAAACTGAGACCGGCTAAATTTCCATCCGACCGGTTTGTCCGCTGGTGGCTTTATTCCTACAGCCACGAAATTACTTCTTTGGTTACGCCACTACAATGGTTAAGTGGCTTGTGCTTTAAAATAATTAATAAAAACTACTTTTGCAAACTGAATCCAAATGTTTCAGAATGTCTCCATTACCTACAATTTGTTCCAGCACCCATATAGTGTTACATAGGAAAGCGATTTACCTAACTAAATCTGTGAGTCTAAAGTGTCTCAACCTTATTTATAAATAATCTAATGTAAAAATTGCCCGCTCACTTTAACTGCGATTCTCAAAACATTCAAATTTAGCAGAAGGGACTTTTAGAAAGACCCACATACCCCAGTCTCTCCTATTACTGATTAAAAGTGACCAAGGTTACAAATTTACATTTCTACACTCTCACCTATCTAAGTTTAGTCTGGCAATAGCTCAGTCATAACTTCCATTTTACAAGCCCAGCGTGAGCCTAAACTCAAGATACGTAAGCACACTTTGCCTATATTCATCAGGCCGGAGCCAAGGTGAGCCAGCCACTCGTGAGTGAAGACTCACGACACGACCCTTCATCACATCCAGGTGCTTCAGGTTGGCTGCAGCACAAACGACATCCAGCAGCCTGAGGCAAGACGCAGTTACAGGATCATCATGGACGGCGAGAGCCGATCACACACGCGCAGCAACACACACACAACGTAAAAGTCAAAAAATCAACAGCACACACCCATCAAGGCACAGTTACTTAAAAGCATGCGACACAAATTTGGTGCTAGAGGGCAGGATTTTTTTTATTCAAAGTCACTCACATGGACAGAACCAACGTGGAACAGCAGAGGGTGGGGGTGTGGGGGGTACAGTAGAGCAGGAAACCAGGCAGACGCAGGACCAAAGTGGAGGGCAACAGGGGGGGCGGGGCAGTAGGGCAGGGAAAGGGAAATGAATAGAAGGCACTTTTGCTATTTCAGCCTGGTGCACCACTCTGGTATATAAAGGAAGGAAAACAACAAAAGCTTGGATGAAAAAAACCAAAGTGGAACTTGAAAAGGGTGGGGGGGGTTAAAAATAAATAGATAAAATAATAAAGGAGAACGTTCCCTAGGCAACGTCAAGCAGAGCATGTAAACGAGGCCGGTTTCTCTGTACAACACCGGCACAAACTCTTGCTCCTGCCTCAGATGGCGCAGGTCGTCCAAAACAAACGAATATTGTCAGCATCACCAAGTCTGCCATCACCATGGTAAAAATATTAATTAAAATAACAAAGACAGGTAACAATGGTCACATCTTGCAGCGCCACCCAGTAGCAGAGCCCCAAAGCTTTTCTGTAGGATGCAATGGGAACGCCACAGAGCAGTGCATGGAACAAACACCAAAACTGGCGTTCAAGCAAACCAAGTGTTTATTTTGTTTAAAAAAAACAAAAAAAACAAAACAGAACTCCGTACAAAAGGGTCCTTTAAAGAGCAACCCTTCTGAGGACTCCTGGCTGTTCTGTATGGACACCAGGTCCTCAGAAAGGGACCCCAAGCAATATAAGTTTCAAAATTTTTGTCGTCATTTTCAAGTATGGAGCAATTCAAGATGCGAAGGCTGCCCCCCTGTGGTGGTGACCGAGATGGGCTTCTCTGTAGCTACGCCCACGGCCGACCACACACAGAGGAGAAAGTGCAGGGCCTCCACCGTGGTCTAGGAAACGTCGGCCAGCGGAGCTACCATTAATGAGGTTTGATCCAGAATTCACCACTGAGGATTAAGAATTAAGGGGAAGGGGTGGAGTAACTAGACTAGCATCGGGGTACCTCAGAGCCACAGGGGTTTGTAGCAGCGTCCGGCTTCTCTGTAACACGCCAGAACGTGTGGCCTGCAGGAACCCCAACACGTTACCAAAGACAACAGGCATCTGAAAATAAAATCCTTCGCCCGATAAAAATACATATATATTCTCCAATCCGAGCTGATTGAGAGTCATTTATCATTTTGCGTCGTTTCCAATCAAAGGCAACTTTTTAAACATTCGTTCAACGAAAGGTTTTGATCCCACTAATGATGGAAATACTCCATAAAAATGGTAAGCACTGGTACTCAGAGAATAAAAAAAATGAAAAAATAATACAGGGGCTAGTGCTTCTTCCAGCAATGCATAGCAACCTCAAAACTGACTTAATCTGTGCCATGTTTTAGTGGGACAGGAAGAAAAGGATAAGGGTGGGGAAGGGGTTGTAGAACACGCACACACACACACACACACACACACACCATCCAACAGAACTTCGATTAAAAAGGAACAAGGTAAAAGGTCTCAATAAGAGGTGTGTTTTGGCAGGAGAGAGAGAGAGAGAGAGAGAGAGAGAGAGAGAGACAGACAGATTTGTTTATGTTTGGGATGGTGGTGAGAGGAACAGGGGTGGAGTAGCGTGGGTAACAAGGGACGGGGTACTAGGGGTTTTGGTACCCCCCCAGCCGGAGGCAGCCAGGCTTCTCTGTAATGTACACCTGCTGACCGAGATGGGGGGGGGGGAGTTACAGCTTCAGTATTTAAGTTTTTTGGGCAGCTCCCATGGGAAGGAGTCGCGGCCGAAGTGGCCGTATGCAGCGGTGCGCTGGTAGATTGGCTTCTTCAGGTCCAGCTCTCTGGAATTGCACAGGGACAGCGGGTGAGAGGCCATCACACAAGCACAGATCACCACGATGCAGAAAGCAGCTTAACACAGCAGACCTCGCAGGATCCGAAGATTAGCTCATGAATCAGCGCTTTCAAAGAACAGATCTATATGTACTGTGCACACCCTGTGCGTGTGTGTGTGGGTGTGCGCGCGTGTGACACCTGCTTCCTCACAACAGGTCACCACACTCTGCAAGCCACCCTGCAGGAGTGTACGTTACCTGACGATGACCCCAGGACGCAGGTCGAAGTTCTTCTTCACGATCTCGAGCAACTCCTTCTCGCTCCTCTGAGAGGTTCCGTAGTGGAAGATCGAGACGGAGAGCGGATGAGCCACACCGATGGCATAGGACACCTGGAACACGTTCAGAACCAAAACACGATACCTGCGATTACCTGATGCAACACGGTGCGTTTTCACTGGAATAAAACTACACGGGTAAAGTACCAGAGCCGTAGACCTGGAGCTCACCTGGACCAGCACTCGTTTGCACAGCCCTGCCTTCACCAGGGACTTGGCCACCCAGCGGGCCGCGTAGGCCGCAGAACGGTCCACCTTGGTGTAGTCCTTCCCAGAGAAGGCACCTCCGCCGTGAGCCCCCCAGCCCCCGTACGTATCCACGATGATCTTACGGCCAGTCAGACCGGCATCACCCTACCCAGATACCAGACAGACACCAATTTACCACCACCCACGGAAACGGTGCCTCTGCGCCAAATAAAGCAACAGGCCTTTTGATTTGCGACCGCACGCCCTCGCCAGCCCCTCCCCTCCTCACCTGAGGGCCTCCGATGACGAAGCGCCCGCTGGGCTGCAGGTGGTAGACGGTGTCGTCGTCCAGGTAGACGCCGGGCACCACGGCCTTCACCACCTTCTCCTTCAGCGCATCCCTCATCTCGTCCAGGCACACGCCCTCGTCGTGCTGCACGGACACCACCACCGTGTGCACGCGCACGGGGAGCATGGCGCCGCGGTCCTGCCGGTACTGCACGGTCACCTGCAGCGAGGAACATCGGCATCAACCCGTCCTCTACAGTAACCCTGCGATGTGGGGGTTCGTTTCAAACCCTCTCGCCGATCAGAGCGACGTCTGAAGCTCCAGCACAAAACCACACAAGCAGCTACCTCATGCATTAAAATAAATAAATAAATAAATAAATAAATAAATAAAAATTGGCCGATTTGGAGTATGTTTCTTCAATCTTTGTTGCAATTACAGAGTTACACAAGGCAGGCACTATTTTCAAGAGACTCAGCTACTAAAATGCATGATTTGAGACATGAATGTAAATTCAGCTGAATTTAGAGCGTTTTCCTCCCCTCATGCCTTTATGGAAGTACAGATATGAAAATTTGTCACCTTTTCAGAAACACCTGATTTTCTGCATGATAAATTGTCATGACGGCTCATCAATATAATAGGATGTTTTTTTTAATTTCCCAAATGCAGGAACCGTCATCACCCGATCGCCGGGACCCGCCCAGGGACGTCGCCCTGCCCAACCGTCACTACTGGCTCATTAACGACACGGATGCAAACGTCCGTAAAGCCGTTTCGTGAAGCTGCACGGTATGAAAAAGTGCCGAATAAACATCGGCCGGAGTGAGCAGCAGCATCAGCAGAATGACTCACCTGGGTCTTGGAGTCGGGCCTGAGCCAGGGAAGAGTGCCGTTACGGCGGAGCTCGGCCATTTTGGCATTCAGCTTGTGGGCAAGAATGATGGTGAGGGGCATGCACTCCTCCGTCTCATCAGTGGCATAACCGAACATCAAACCCTGAGAACGGGGGAAAGAAGGGGGGGGGGGTCGTCAGACACACTGGCCTTTTTATATTTGCCATCCTTGAAGTTTGAAAATGCGCCTACAGCACCCCCCCCCCCACACACACACCTGGTCTCCTGCACCAATGTCCTCCTCGCTGCGGTCCAGGTGAACACCCTGGGCGATGTCAGGAGACTGCTGCTCCAGCGCCACCAGCACGTTACAGGTCTTGTAATCAAACCCTGAACGACACACAGACGATGCCCGAAATTACAAGCGACAAAGACCAAATGTGTTATAATCAGCCATGTAGTTTCACTGCACTGTTCAGCCACCAGGAGGAACGCGAGCCTCCCCGGTGCTCCCACCCACAGCACTCTACCTTTGGAGGAATCATCGTAGCCGATGTGTCTGATGGTGTCCCGGACAACCTTCTGGTAGTCCACACAAGCACGAGAGGTCACCTCGCCAGCCAGCAAGATCATTCCAGTCTTAGCAACGGTTTCTACAAAGGGACGAAGGTTACAGTTAAAATAAGAGACTGCTGACGGTACATAGTGGGGGCACAGTGCCCCCTGTAGACCTTCAGAGGTTTTAAATACCAACGCAAAAGTGCTTGATCAAAGAAACTTGACCCATCACTGACTCCCCAAAGCGCACGCACACACCCCACACACACACACACACACGTGTACTAAGAGGGCTGAATGCAGTCTACATCCTCCCCTCCACCATTTTTATTCAAAAAATAAAGGGGGGAAAAAAATATATGATACAATGTATTGATTCAATTGAAAATACATCAATCAAATAAAGGCACACCTTATCAGAACATGACTCACCACATGCAACCTTAGCATCTGGATCCTGCTTCAGGTGGGCGTCCAACACAGCGTCACTGATCTGGTCACAAATCTTATCTGTAAGACGTGTTACAACACACCAAGTCAAACAAGTATGTCCATATCTCCAGATCTCAATGAACAGCTCTGGAATTAAACAATCTTCCAGATCAGACTCGAGTTATAAACATTTTTGAGAGAGAAAACCCTCCCCTTTCTCCTTCACTGAAGACTCAGCACCAAACCTTAAGGGACAAACCATGAGGTAATTCACCTTTCAGTATATGGATAAAACGCATTAAAACAAGTAAATGCACTGGTCTCGTTATACCGTTGCTAAGGCAAGCGAAGCAGTCTGGGGCAGCTAAAGACATAACATATGCGACAATATTCCTGACCTAAACGCAGGTACTGTACACTGAAGTAAGCGCATGACCTCACACCGTGACAGATATATCAAGTAGCTCTGTGCTATAAAACATCTACGGCGGGTGATCTAATAGTGTACTGTAACGCGCTCTCGCGGCGTTACCATACTGCTCCCTCCAGATAAATCTATATTTAGGACGGTGGTAAGCCAAGCTAATGAACTGCAAGGAAAACGCTCCCTCGCGCACGCTCACAACACTGTACTTCGGACTGCGCTCGCGTGCTTGGAGCTCGGACCAAAACGCGGCTCGACCCCACGAGGGGGTTACGCGGCTGATGCAAGAGTCCGGCGCGAAGGCGTGGTTTACCACGTGGGGCAGACAAAATACGAATTATGTCCAACCTAGCCGTCAAAATCTCCCAGGATATTCTAAAGAAAAATAAAAAAAACCAAAACGTTCTAGTCAACTTCAATTCTAGCCATTTTACCTATTTAGGTGACGTCACGAATTAAATTGCCAACGAATATACATTAAGCCCTAGACCGAACAGACGATAAGGTTTTAAAGGCAAAAATATTCGTCCAGAAGTTGCCTCCGACCCACGACATAAAACCTCCACATAAGCGCATTAGCCGTGGCTCTAAACAAACGTGTAGAAACACCGCATTGCTCTCCGCTCCCGTGTCCGCTTTCGCCCGCCATACTGCGCGCGTGCCGACATTTTCCGCACGCTCTTCCCCAACACAGCTGAACCAGCTCAACTGCGCTCCCGTGTTCAGTTTAGTTACACAGTTCGGCCCCGAGTGGCATAAAACGAATGATTTCGACATGTCAAATCCGCCCCGTTTTCGCTTGGCGCTTCTTTGCCCCGTGTGTAGGTATTAATCCCGTCCCTGCCCCTCAAACCCACCCCCCGACCGTCATGGCCGGCGAAGGCTCCGCTACTGGCCTGCAAACTCATCGCGTGGTTTACCGGCCCAGGCCACGTTAAAGGGAACAGAATATTTCACGAGAAAACGAATACTTTCCGTGCGACATCGTAGTAACCGGGGTGTTCCTACTCCAACGACACATTAATAATTATAAACGCAACGCCTCGACTAAAACGTACTATTGTTTTCTAGCTAGCGAGCTAACTGCGCACGTTAGCCAAGTTATCATTGAGGTCGTATTTATGGCACATTACTCAAATTAAGACCAAGACGAGAAAACAGTTTACAAGTTAACTAGCTACATACCAGGATGTCCTTCACCGACAGATTCGGATGTGAACAAAAAACAGTCTTCATCAATGATGGAGTTATGAAAACCGTTCATTTGTCCGTTCATATTTTAAATAAGCGCCTAGCCTTAACTTCGGTCAAGCTAATATACTACAAACCCACACACACAACAAAAAAACGTATGTTAAGTGCGACGTTTCGATATAAGGCCCTTGAACCCCTTTTAAAAACCTGGAATGTTGTTAAAACTACGGCTGCGACCGCTGTGTAGACTTGACCTCGAATGTGCGCAGGGACCGGCGGTGCGGGTTTATATCCCTCCTCTCCTGGAAAAACGCAAACGTCACGTTTGCGCAGCATCTCACGAGCCAACGACAAATGGGTTGCTAAGCAGGTGAACAAATGTGGACCAAACTGTGAAATAAAATGCGTTTCATTATGAAAAAAA
>JAOXYF010000015.1:1348678-1360559 GCA_028565775.1 Sternarchorhynchus goeldii | reverse complement strand
AGTACATCCCACTGGGGCATGTGAGGTCATCGCTATTTTATCCTGCACTTCTGGTTGGTAACTAAAGGTGGCGAAGTCTCCAAATGCAAAAATCAGACACTTAAACTAGTTTTTCGTTTCGCGATCAGGTGCGAATTTATGGGACAACGTATGCACTTCGTTCTCGGGTAACCTATGGAAACCGTATTGCAACAGCAGATTTGAGATTTAATTTTGTGCTGATTTAGCGAACTAATAATTTGTGTTGATTTGTGTTGATAAACTCACTGCACTGCGCCCAGCTGACATGGACCGAGTGGGCCCGTGGCGCCCCACATACAGTTCAAGGATTCCAGGCACGTGGATTCAAAAGCTAAGAACATTGAACGTCGTGGAAGATATGTGATTTGCTCGGACGACAGTCATATATTTAGAAAACTGGAAAGCATCAAAGTATTATATTTTTATCTTAAATTGTTATGACTAATTCCAAATCCTGCTTTAAAATTGAATATAAAATATTAAATTGATTCAAAATGACATATCTGGTAGATTAAAGAGAACAATCTAAAAAAAAATAGGTTCAAAACACGCTCAAGTCACTGGAACAATACTGAAAAGGACACGCCTTGAAAAAACCCTATTCAGTCAAAACAACTAAAGCTCAGGCTACAGGTCACACTGTGTTGCTTTGCAAACAGCATAAATTTGCATATGACTCAGGCAGGAGAAATGACCTTTGGACACAGCATAAACAGGTGACAACATGTTAATATACAAACATGTGTCTGTGCTCATGCTCACAAGCGCGCGCACGCTCTTATGATGGCAGCGCAAACTCAGCTGTAATGGGGTCTGAACGATCTGTACTGTTTATATGCATGAATAATTTTATTGTCAAAATAAAAGTCCAGTGGCCACAGTTGCCCACTACAGACCTCTCCCTATGCAGTTAATTTTCAAATGTAACTAGCATTACATATGACCTTTACACTTTTGCTTGTCTGAAATCCATATTCAGTTTGTGTCACCGCATGATATGATGTGTTTTTAAAGAGCCCATTCAATCTGACAGTACCAAGAGTAGGTCATTCAACTTCGATGTGTCTGAGTGTGTGTGTACAGTTATAACTGCCTTAAGGGCTTTATCCAGTCATAAGAAGCTTTACCATAAGCTCATTCCACTGTAGTCACGGTAGTCACCGTAATTTCCCTACACCTTCCACATTCACTATGTGTCACAACAGGCCTACTGGTTTAATTACAATACAACAGTGGGAGTGTACAGCTCTACCAATCACACAATATCATCAGCATCATCCCCCGTTAAAAAAAAAAAAACTGAAGAAAAGGGAGTCAAACCAAACAAATGTGACGAAACAATAAACTAGGTGTGTTTATGGTGTGGCATGTACAGTTAAACTCAAAGCTTTGGAGCTTTACTGCCCAGTACGTGTTTGTAAATCCCATCCGTGTTCAGCAATTAGTGCGTCACTTTCTAATAACTAACACACTTACGGCCATAACAATAGAATAGATTTGAGTTAACAGAGGTGTCATTGTGTGTGTTTGTGAGAGGGGTGTTGTTATCCAGCAAAATGCTCCAGTGGAGCTCAGCTGGTTGGGAAATTAAGATTTTTATGCACGTATCACACATCAGCCTACTGTTTATGAGTTGACTTCTATGAAACACCTCTTGGTTCCAGGGGGCGCTGTACAGTGGCTGACCCTGAGCTCTGACCCCAGCTCACAAATAAGCAGGGATATGTGAAAAAAAAAACATTTTGTTATGTGCAATGTGTGTATGTATAGTGCCAAAAGGAATTCCATTTTGCCTAGATCTTAATCTTACAGTGGGGTGCCAGTCAAATCTCATGATCTGTCCCCCGATGGTCATCTTCAGTGTGATGGTCATCTTCAGTGTGATGGTCATCTTCAGTGTGATGTCAGGAAAATTATCCTATAACCAGCTGAACAAAAAGGTTTGTTCCAAATTTCTTAATTTGTAAACCAGCACCATCTTCATCTGCTTTCTGGAATTTCCTCTTCAGTCCACTTCAATCTTCAATCCGCTGTCAAAGTTCATTTAATGGTTCATATCTGCTGCTACTGCTGCTGTGTAGATAATGGCTGATGGTGATAAAAACAAGGAGACCCTCAGTGATTACAGGATGGAGTCACCCAGAGGTAAACAAATGTGGACCCTGAATGCACCAAAATACATTAGAATATTAATATGCATATGGAATATTAATAATGAATGTTCATATAACGTTAATATCGGAATGTTAATATCAGAAAAACAATGTACTTTTTTTTTAAAGTGGAAACACCAGTTCTGAACAGTGCCTAGGGTCTAAATAACACAGGACTGTTGTGTCGCATTCTTTAGGTCAAGCCCTGTTGGTGCTCTGAAATGAAAATGCGTGTGAACATTTAGTTTAGTACTTTTATTTTGCAATATGTATTTAAGCTCACACACTGCAAAACATTAATTACCAGAATGACCATAAAGACATGAATGAATCTCATTCACAAATCACACACAAGTCACACACAACACACACAACCCAAACAGCGCTTGAACAACGAGGCAGATGTAACAGAAGCAGGCTTGAATGTACACTGCAGATGTGTAGTCATGTTGTCTAGTGTTTATCAGTGTTTGTGTGAAGACAGAAACTCAGACACATACATTCAAAAACAACTGGACCTACCTGTGACAGCAGAGCAGAACAAGCTGTGACTGCAGATGCATTATGGTTTTTTTTTGTTCTACACAAACAATGTTGTTTACATGAATTTTGATTCAGACTTTCCTTCAATATATAGCTGCTCACTCAAGAAAATAATTCAGCCCTTCACATCAACTCAATTAGGAGAAGCCTGTTTCTGAGAGAGGAGCCTTGATGAGACCAGCGAGAGCCCAGGCAGAGAGCCTCTCACACAAACATGAGGGGATGAGTGTGCAGGTTACCGTGTGGAGCTTTTCTCTCGCTAGCACAGAGAATGAAATGTCAGCATGACATCGGAGACGGTGGCAGGTTAGAGTGGCTTCCGGACGAGGCCGTGACCGTCCCACACAGCATCGTTATCAGTTAAAGGTCATCAAGTGCTAGGGCACGTGAACGGAGGTCATAGGTCTGTATCCGCAGACTTGGGTGAGGCTACCGCTCCAGAGATTTGACCCGGAGCCGCCCTGTGCTCACCTAGGATGGCTGCAACCAGCGCTTCTGGAACGCTGACCCCGTTCCCAGGGGACAGGGGACTGCGTGGGCTCAGCGGGCTAACGGAGGGAGAGGTGAGCACATCCGGGGACACCAGCCTCTCCTTCTTGGCATTGGCGGCAGGGCGGGGGGAGACGCTGCGGGCCGGTCCATCGCGCGGCCGTAGGCTGAGGTTCTGCAGTGAGGTCAGTGGGGTGGAGGTGAGGGCGGGCACCGCCGGGCTCCGGCTGCGCTGGTGCTGGTGGTGACGGTGGTGTCGTCTACTCGAGACTTTGCTGCTGGGGCTGGGGCTCCGGGAGCTGGGCCCCAGCAGGACCAGAGTGCTGTCATCCTCCGAACTGACCTCCGAACTGTCTGAATGTGAGGGACAGACTGGAGCAGGAGCGGAGCACATGGGAAGGTGCACCTGTAGGAGAGGAGAGGAGTCGGAGAAGGGGGGCGGCAGAGGAGGAGGTGAGATGACGAGAGGAAATGACAGATGGGTAGAGGAAGGAGGAGAGGAAGGAGGGAGGAGAGGGAGAAGGTGAAAAGAGAGGAGGCCACAGGAAAAGGGGTGGAGAGAAGACAAAAGGAGTTCTGAATATTTGAATAGCTGATTATGCAGTGACCCATATTTTCTAATAACCCTGGCACAAACGTCTCCAAATACTCTCATACTGATCCTAACACCAGATCAGTCCAGTTTAGCTACAAAATCCTCTATTCACTCCGTTGTTGAAATACAGAGGAGCACATTTGCTTTTTAAGTGAGAAGTTGTAGAACCATGGTATATTTACACAGCAATTATAGTACAATTTATCAGTAGGGTTCAGGTTTGATAAATTACCTGTAATGACTGAGACATTATGTTAATATCTGGTTTGACTCACTCTGTTTGTAGATTTGGGCTGTCCAGTCTCGGAGAGATACAGAAATCACAGTTCAAAATAATTAATGTTTTTATCATGACAGCCACAACACAGCTAAGCTTTGGCCTTGTGTCCCATGGTAACATTTATGCCTCTTTGAAGAATTGTGATGACAAAAGGGCTTTGCACACTTCCGTGACCTCATGTGTTGCGTCATCAGCAGATAAATGCGCCCAGTAGAGTCAACCTTGGTGAAAAGTCCAACAGACCCCCATGGAACATTTTTTGTTAGTAAAAGTACACTGACTGGGTAATGAATACTGGGACACTGCAGACCTGGGGGTGTTTCCACACACAAACACTTGGCAGCCTTGGTAACCACATAAGCCAGTGGGGCTCACCACAAATAAGCAAAATAGATCCATGGTGTAAATTCACCACCTGCAGGATGATGGGTGGGGCATGAGGGGCCAATTAGGTGGCTGGAATCAGAGGTAGACCTTGGTGATGGAAACTGAGAGTCTGAGAATGTGGAATGTCACTTCTTCAGCAAGAAAAGAGCCTAAGCTGGTATGTGAGATGGAAAGGAACAGACTAGATGTAATAGTGCTTATATGCCCAGTAGGGACTTTGCTGCTCGCTCTTGTTTGAGGTTGGGGTCTCTTCTACACCGGAGTCCCCACTGCAGATTAAGGCAGTTAGTGAGGCCAAAGCTCTGTCCTGGGAGGAGAAAGCAACAGCCAAGAAGCAACTTTTGGGCGTCCCCACAGAAGTTGTGTTAGACCTCTTGAACCCAATGATTGTTCAAACTCCATTTCTGTGGATGAAGTGACCATGGTAGTCACCATGGTAGTTAAAACTGTCATGGGGGTACTGCAGCAAGAGTTGAGATCCGATCGAAGATGTTAAAGGCACTCAACATGGTTGGAACATAGTTGTGGTAAACACACAACCCTAACCCTAACAACTAACCCTATTCAGTATCACATGGAAAAAGGGTACAATGTCCTTGGACTAGCAACCTGAAGTAGTAGTCCCTATAGTTACAAAAGGGGTTGGGAGGGAGTGTGTTTCAATTATAGGGGAATCACACTCCTCACCCTGCCGGTGTAATGGGGTATCAGGGGTGTCGGAATAATCAGGGGTGAGGCACCCAGACAGACTGCACCCCCAGGTGGTTACTCTAGATAGGACCTCATAGATGGACCCAATTGCAGAGGGCAGGGAAGTAGGAGAAGGGGGGGGAAAGATGCAAAAGTCATCTGAGAGGGAAACTCCACAACTGTGATGGGGTTTGAAATAAAGGAGTGGGGGAATTGTAGCACTCCGCTCTTCCCACCACACCAATGGGATTGTGAGAGCAGTTTGGAAAACAGCTTCTGTAGAAGGAAAGGAATGTGTAGTCAGCATGTTAGAGGAAGACTAAAGGCAAGAAAAACACCAGCCACTTCTGAACACAAAACAGAAAGTAGGGAATCCCTCTAGACTAGCTGTGGATTGAACCAGGCTCCATACAACCCCTCTCCAAGACAGAGGCTAGAGAGGGAAGTTCTCCACAGAAGAAACAATGAGACAGATAGCTCATGGCCTCCCTCTGGTGGTTGACAGCTGGCATTTCAAGCTACTTGCACCCAGTAAAGGTCTATGCTAAGAACTATAGAACAGAATCAATGTGACAGCTCAGCATAGCATGCAGTAGGAGCAATGCAGTTCTCTCTGGCAATGCAGTTCTTTTTTTTTGTTGTAGCTTTGTGAGGGATCATACCTTTTGTACTGGTCTTTTTTTGTTGTTGTTTTGAGGTTTTCGGTGGTCTCGACACCCTCACACAGCTCTGAGATTTACAACCAGTTCAAACATATTATTTACCTTCTGAACTGCAGCTATCACCCTCTACGTCAGCCAGTAGGTTACAAACCATGTTTCTCAACCCACAGAGCAAAACTGTTAGTGGACTCCAAGGACTGGGTGGAGAAACGACTCAAAAAGCTTCAGCTTCACGTTTTACAGGATTTAGCCGCAGCCTTTGTCCTGGGCTCCTTTGAAGGTGAGTATGTTTATTATCACAGCTGCAGCCGACAAAATTAAAGTTATAACCACGTCATAGCCAAGAGTTTGAGTCAGTGAAGTTTGTCGGCTCCCGTTAAACTCAGTACCAAAGAACTGTTTTGATCCATGCTGAAATTCATTTTATAGGACTGACCTGAAATGGCTCTGTAATTCCCACAATGCTGTTCACGCTGTTGCTATAGTAACCCAGGACATATTCCCCTGCATCTCTAGGCAAATCCTCTTCTGGAAATGTTACCTGGTGGCAAACACAAGCCCTAGATTGATTAAAGGACATAAATAGTCAATAGTTAATAAACAGATTTTTGCAAAGGAGACAATGGGACATTTCATGATTGCAACAATCATGAGTTTGAAGTGAACCTACACAGTAAGCTGTTTGCCTGGGTGCATTCCAGTCCAATGGTGTATTTGGTTCCACCTCGGTCAAATGGTCTGATTTTGCCCACACATAGGCTGCGTAGTCTTTATGGTGTTTGAATCCCAGCTAAGGAAAACAAACAAACAAACAAAACCCCAAGAGAATGACATATCTAACAACCCAACCAAGCATCCCAACTCCTTCAGGACTACTGCGAATGTTAGCAACAAATGCCCCCCCAAAGTAGAACAGCACAACCATGCATTTTTTGATTATTTTGAAATATATAGTTATGAAATAGAAGTTTCATAAAAAATACAGCAAAAGTTGCATAATCCGATATTTGTACATATCCTATAAAGTGGAAAATGTGCAAATTTAGGAGTGTCAAAGCAGTGGGTCAGCAATATCCCATGAATCTAAAAATAAATTAATTAAAAATATTTGCATTTCTTTTTCAAATGTACAGCCTTCAATAGTAGAATATCTATATGTAGAGATTGAATAGAAAATACAATAAAAAAAGCTTTCTATTCCATTATCAGTATGACAGCAGCACAGTCCAGCTGGCAGGTATCAAACACACATCAATCACACACACACACACACCCCATCCCTCTCGAGCACCGTGACTGAGCTACGCACCCCTGGCTCTTGCTACCTTCCTCCTTATTTAAGGCCACAGGAACATTCTTCCAGGTCTTCACATTCTTTTCAAAACCGGAGACACCGGCTCGTGCTGAAATACTTTGCCACGTTTATTTGAAGTATATTTGAAGTCTTTTTCATCTTGTTTGAGTTAATAAACGCCATTTTGATAACAGTACTCACTCATCACACTCTCTGAGATGTGACAGACAACAGTAACTGAAAATATGATAATTCTATTCTAAACATAATATTATATATAATATTATGTTTAGAATATAAAAAGTGTTTGTAGACTATGACTTTATGTGATATGTTTAATCAGATCATAGTTTAGGTAATGTTAAAGTATGCACCTATGTTTATATTTATAGTTATGCATTTTTAGTAATGTAACTACTAAAATCACAATTTATGTATAATGCAGTTTTATTAATGCATAATGAACGTGTATCTACAATGTTTTACATCATAACTAAAAACCTCAGTAATAGTCATACTAAAGTCATCAGTGAAGTTGACATTAACAGTGATGTTCTGTATATTATATTCAAGCATTCAAGATAAGTTAACAATTAACAGTTAACAGAATGTGTAGCAAAACTGGCTGAGAACAACTGCCATTTCCTCTGTTAAGCAATTTTGAGTTTCTCCATGGCAATAGGTAATGGTTGTGGCAGGTAATGTTAGAGTGCAGTTGGAGAAATTGCTGACTTGGTTGATCTCTTTTGAATGGACACAACACAGCAGATTGTGCTCTACATACGTGTGCCCCTCATATGTGTGCTCCACATACATGTGCCGCTGTTGGAGAACCTTGGGAGCACACTGAAGCACCCCGTTGAGCTCCCTGGCAGTTGGAAGTGGAGTGTGACTGACTGTAGAGGGGTTTATGACACCATTCTAGCATCACCACCTTCTTAATTACTGTAAAAAAAAAAAACTCAGGTTTTCCACCTGGTCCTTGAGTGTGGTCTTGATCTCTTTCCCCTTTCTCAGCTCTATCTGCATCTACCTTTATGGACCAACTGTCCAAAGACTCTCTGTGGTGCTGGACATATACTTACAAAACAAAGAGTAACACTCTTACCAGGTGCTGTCAGCTCCCAAGGTCAGATGGTGTGATTACCCCTGCATTACTGCACGTGAAATTACAGTATGTGTCCAGTAATAAAAAAATTAATGTTGACTGAGCAACCATATATTCATAAACACAGTCGCCGGTCAGGTGTAGAACCGGAGTAGGCAGCATAATGTTTGGCTTGTTTCCTTGAATATGTTTAAACACAAATTTGGCTGTTTGTAGAGCAAGGATTTGCACGGAATACAAGTACAACATTCTAGAAGCTTCTGAAAAGTTCTGGAAAGAAGTCACAGATTTGGAAGCACCTCATTAATCTCCATGGTGATATCATTTAGTCTTGAAACTGCTAGAAGCCTCCAGAAAAGTCCATTTGATGCTGTTCAGATTGACACAGGGCACATACAGGGTACATTGACGCAAGGCTACATGTGCTAATCCACAGTATTGCACATGAGTTGGGTAAATACTTGTGCAACTGTCTTCCTGCAAATCAACTGCCTTTGCAAAGCAAAGTTTGCACAGGAAAAGAGTTGAAAGGCCTAAGCAGCTTTAGGTTGACTGGAAACCTTCATGATTTATCGCCTGTGGTGATGCATTATGTTTTACGATTGTCCAGAAACAGGCACAGACTTGAGCTGAGATCATTACAGGCTTCCACATTACAGAAACCCAGAAAGGACCCATTTGAATAGCACGCTCATTGAGCTACAGTATGTACTGCAGCTGCAGATTGGTGAGATCTTGATACCCAGGTTTTCTGGAGTGTAATGGGAAACTTCGTCAGCCTGAACGGAATTAAGTAAATAAGCTACAATCATTAATGATATTAATAAATTGCTGAATCCACTTTAAAGAAATTATCAAGGAGTGAATTTGATCACACATCAACACAGAACATGTCTGATCTCGCCCTGTGCCCAATCACCACTTCTTCATCAACCACTCCCCCTGTTCTCAAGCACCTGCACCTCTTCCTTGTTCCCTGTTCTCTCTATTTAAGAGCCCCAGGTGCACATCTCCAGGGCTTCACAGCCGTAAGCCAACCTCTGCTGGTCTGTGTAATGACACCACTTTACCCTGCACTACTGCAGACAGCTTTGCTTTTCTGCAATTGCTCATTAAAACGCTCCTTCCTATTTTCACCACTCGTGTTTTGCTCTGTGTTTCAACATGTAACTGTACACAGTATAAAGTACAAGTGCACATTTTGGGGAATTTTTGGTCAATGATATGGCCGTTATGACTATTATGATCTAAATGCCACATTAATTACAGGAGTTTTACAGGTGATGTAACAATGACATCTGATTTACAGTGACCAAGAAATTATAAAACAATAAGAAGAAATGTCATTAAAAAAATACTATGACCTTAATCACATTCATAAAGTACTGAAGCATTTTTGGAGCAGAAGTCATGCTTACCTTGTAGAGCCCTACCCAATCCCAGGAGCTCCTCTGGAAGCCAGAAGCTATGGTGAATCTGGCTGTAGCGTCAGATACCTTAGTCCACTCCTTCTCAACCCCCAGTGTGACTAAGGGCAGATCGACCTTAAAGGGAAACTGCATTGAAGAGGAAGAAAGTTCAGAGGTGCTGACAAAATATGGCTTCTGCATTAATAACCTAACACTGTTTTGAAAAATGTAACTATTTGTCCCGCCTTGAGGGGGCGCTGACTCACGTGCAGAGAAAAAAGGGCAGAAACGGGCTTGTGGTCGCTAATGGTAAACCCCATGTGACTGCGGTAAAAGTGCTGCATCACTTTTGTAGCTCCGCCCAACCAAGAAGTCAGACCCCGTTGCAGCGAGGCATTGTGGGATGGAACAGGAGAACCCGTCCTACGGAGACGCCATAGGATGCGGTCTGTCCAAGCAGGTTTCCTCTTCTTTGCACTGAGAGAGAGAAATACAGCAAGAGAGAGAAAGAGAAACAGAGAGAGAGAGAGAGAGAGAGAGAGAGAGAGAGATGGACAGGGACAGAGAGGAGAGGGAGATTGAGAGATGCAGAGAAAATTTTTATAATTTACAAAAGAAATGAGAAAATATCTATGCTGTGTGATGACAGGCATAACAATCACAAGCACAGGGTATACACAAGCACACAGGGTATACACACCTTGTGTCGTACGTGTGCGTTCCCACGTCGAACTTGTAGGTGGGTGGGAAATTGAGCGGCCCTTCCGTAAATCCATCCAGAACAGACTCACTGCTCTTTGCCATGTTGAGCTGCAGGAACAAAACCAAGACATATGATGAGCACGAGTAGATCAAGGATCTTCAACAAGCACAAAACTGAGGACATGATGGAATGGAAGTGAAAGCTACTAAATAATGTGGTGGAACAGCACATGATGATAGAGGGCGATAGAGGGAACAGTGGTGACTTTTGTGAGTATCAGCTGCTCCTGCATTATGTGGTAGATGGCAAGAGCAGCGAAGTGCTGGTGACTAGATTGAGGTTCACCTGTCTTGGGTCTAGAAAGGAACACTGTAACTGTACACCCCCTGCTGGCAAGAGGGGCGAAACCAAAACCAGAGAGCAAGTGAAAGCTTCACCTGATCTTTCTCCCAGAGCAGGGACAGTTTATTGTTCTCGATGGCGCTCTTCACTACGTGGATATCGTAGCCCTCGATACGAAAGTTCAGATCACCAAACCAAAAAACAACTCTGAAGAAATAAAGAAACAAATCCAACGTTAGACTGTATTTTGCTATTAGAGCACCATTCTGATAAATGAAGCTAATTTATACTATAGTCTTGTGCTAAGAAGTAAAGAGAACAAAGGTTGCTAGTTGATGACATAGAACTGTTAATGTAAATATTCATACTTGTGCAAAATGTTAAATATCAACAATAATAACAATATATGTTTTGCTCTTTAAACATATTGATATCATTATTTATTAAATTCTGACACCACTTTTTTTTTCACTTTTGTAAAACTCGAGGGTGAGCTCCAGCTTAACCATTTCCACTTGTGGTCATAATGGTAAAGGTAAAGGATGACCAGTTTGGAGGAAGGGGAACCTAACTTAAACCATTATGAATAAAAGCACAAAACTGACTTCAGATCAGTGCTTAGGAACCCTGACATCCTGGGCTGCCATCATGCTCGCGCCTGTTTTCAGGTACCCACTCATGATCCAGCACGCCCACAGCGGCTCCGCCCTCGAACTGTTGCTGCTGCAGGATGCTCTCGAAGTCCTCCACCCGCTGTTCAAGGTTCCTCATGTGGGCTGGCAGGTGGCAGTTCAGGAAACACACGGGGTGACCGAACACCATCATCCGCGCGCTGACTCCACCCTTGTTCCCCTGTGGCACAGAGCAAGAGGGAGAAAGAAAGAGAGAGAGAGAGAGAGAGAGAGAGAGAGAGAGAGAGAAAGAGAGGGAGTGGGAGGAAGAAGCAGGAAAAGAGAAAGAAAAGAAAGAAGGGTTAGGAAGAGAAAGAGGGTCAGAGAGTGAGAGTGTGTGAGGAGACTCACAGAGGTTAAGATCTAATGGGGACTTATTAATAATACAGGAGAGATCGCAGGGGAGCGACTGGTGTGGCAGTGCTAAGACAGGATAAAACTGTGTAACCCTGTACTCCCTCTGAACACCACCACCACTACAGTGTTACTGGATAAAACTGTGTAACCCTGTACTCCCTCTGAACACCACCACCA
>JAOXYF010000015.1:1329999-1344234 GCA_028565775.1 Sternarchorhynchus goeldii | reverse complement strand
AGGAACGGGATGGATCTGTCAAACCACAAAACCTGAGCTGTGAGTTCGTCACACTGTGTTGAGATGCTCCCCCAGGAGACACGCCTTAGCCAAAAGCACGGATCAATACTCTGAAGCTCTGTTTACAGACCAGGCAGGTCTCCCATTTGATAGTCTGATCTGGCTGTCAGATTTAGTAATGGCTTTTGTCCCACAGAGGAAAAAGAGCTAATTTACACATTTAAATTTCAAAATTCCAGAAAAATTAAATCAATATAATTAATTTCATGAATCATGTAATATGATCTATTTGAGCAATAACAATTAAAATATTATTAATAATAAATGAATTTCAAATATTCTCCTAACACTAAATAGTTGATTGAAAGAACAGGATCCATATTATGACTTCATTTTATTAACCCAACATAATATAAACATGATTCAGCAAAAGTATTTGCTTTGTCTGGACAGGGACAAAAAAGCAATAAATGCGTGTTGGGTGTGGAAAAAGTCTCACCTAAAGCCATCATCTTCGCTGAGTGGTTTCTGGAGAGGAAGGGTCTTATCTGTGCTTGCAGGGCTTGATGTGAGGGCGCTCGGACTGGGCTGGAGACCTGGGCTCACCTGGATGTCTGATTCTGGCTTTGGTTTAGGGAGAACACCTGCATGGGAGATCCTGCTCACCTGTGTCAGAGGACTCGGTAAAACTAATGGGTTTCGCTGGGGGGTGGAGCTAAGATGGGAGGTGGGGCTAACATATGAGGTGGGGCTAACCTGGGAGGTGGAGCTAAGATTGGAGGTGGAGCTAACCTGGGAGGTGGGGCTAAGACGGGTGTTTTGGGGCTTCTGGGGACTAAGGCGAGGTTGGGCTGCCTCTGTAAAGGAGGGAGACAAGGGCAGGGCGTTGGTCAGTCCTGGAGCTGAGGGTAAAACTGAAGAGTTGACAGTGCTGGATGATTTGACCACAGATCTAGAACCCAGAGCGGTGGGCCTGGGTCTGCTAATACTAACAGAACCAGAGGCAAAGGACACGGGAGCCTGCTCCTGTGAGGAGTAGCCTGTCAGGTGGGTGTTGCTTAGTACTGGAGGGTTTCCTGCCTTCCCCGTGGGGCAGAGCGATGTGGGTGGGAGCAGGTTCGGCACTGTGGATGGGTGAAGCTCAGCTGCCCCTCTGGTCTTGTCCAGGAAAGGGCAGCTTTGGCTGGGCTGTCCTGGATCCATCAACCTCCGGGGAGAGCAAGCGATGCAGAACAAAACAAAGCAAAGCAACCGAAAGGTCACAAAAGAACAGCAATGAAGGACAGGAGGGAGATAAAGAGAGATTAAGATAGAGAGAGATAACGAGAGATTAAGATAGAGAGAGATAAAGAGAACATCATTTATATTAATAGACTAAGACTGTGTTAAGGGCTGCGTAGTGGTAGAGTGAGCAGCAGAAGCAGGGGAAGGTGAGTAGTGGTGATACGCCCTTCACACCCTCCCTCCCTCCTCCAGTCACACACTCAGATGATTCCTGTGTGACCATGTCTGAATGAGAACAAGGGGCTTCACTTCCCACTGTCCCAGCCAGAACGTCACTACTGACATCAGCAGGGATTTTTTATTTATTTTTTTGAATAAGCGCTTGCCGAAAACGAACTTCCTCCCTGCAGATGAGAGACGCCTGCCGGACACTCCTCCTCTGGCCTGCTCTACTTTCACGTTGCCTGGCAACGACTTTTTCCATGGCCCAACAACCCCAGCCAGCCAGAATCGTCAGTCCTTTTACAATCCCACAATTCCTATTTCAAAATTCCACACTTTTTGTTAATTTGTCGTCTAGTATCATATCTCTGATGCAGATTCACTGATCTGAAGCTAAAGCATACAACACAGATCATGTAAGGCCCAGATCAGCAGATTTAGACTAGCTGAAAAATAACAGGAAATAAAGACAATCAAGAAACAACATCCTTTAATTTATTCCAATAACTCTAGCATTAAGACTTGTCCAGAGAAGCAGACCAGCATGTTTGAAGTGATGAATCTCTCTGGCTCTGTCTACTGGAGACAGACGAACGTGTGAGTTTGCGCGCTGGTGTCTTGGGACAGATTCTTCATAAACAGACTGCGTGAGATCACGTGCACCAGAGTCTGACAAGCGAGAAAACAGTGAACATGATGGAGAGGACGCAAAGTCACCTCACTTTCTTGGATTCCTTAATAAAACGATAGATTCCGTCCTTATCAAAACAATACTACAGGAGTGAAACGATCACACGAAGCTGAGAGAGAGAGATGCTATTACGTAGGATCTCCATTTCCTGATTTACGTAATTAATATGAAGTAATTCATTTTTCTATAATCAGTGTCAGAATAAATAAATTAAAAAAATAAACCGTGATAATAATTAGTTACAGTTTTTAATGGATGTCACGTAGGTTTATGGTCAGTGAAAGAGACAATATCTCTTGGATCTGTCTTGTTCTAGTAAGACAACAGAAGTACAGAACTGTGGTGAATCTTTTCAGATGTAATTTGAATTTCGTGAGCGTACTCCATGTCGTTAACAAGGACCGATATTAGGCGACATATTGTTTGTGACGTTTTATAACGGAACACAATTCACTCATTGATGCCGTTTAGAATGAGGCGGAATGTGATTCTTGGTGTCCCACATGCTATAACGTGTCAGTCGGTAATGACGAACCGAACACTTCTAACATTCATAAGTGAACGGCCGAAGTTGGGGTTGTCAGGGTCAGCAATACCTGTCGGTTGTTTAACCAGGTATTATTGTTGTCTATTCTTTAGACAAGTATTATTTGTAAGCACACATTATTTCCCTAGACCGACCTTGGCTCTAGGTTATTCGCCGCATTCATTTGATTATCTTTTACAGCGATCACGTAATGAACCTGTACGACCTTAGACTGGGTCTCGTGCACAGCTGCCACATCCTCTACTCCAATATTTGACAGTCTTAGACGTTAATTAAAATACCGCCACGAGCACTTCTCTACGTATGCCAGTTAGGTATATAGACTAATTGCGTAGGAAACAGCCTACCTTTATAGGCGCCGCAAGGTGAAGGGATAAATCGCCTCTGTCTATCCGCATACTCCTGTTACCGCGGTCACGCCATCTGCACTTGGAAAAAGCTCAGTCGCGCTGTCTACGCTGGAAAGTTTAGGTGCGCGTCTACATCCCGTATTGCGGTAGCCCGTTTACGAAACGGCCTACGGGGGGAAAGCTGCTCGCGCTTTTAGTGCAGATTGAAAATCTATAGAAGATCTTAATTAAACACATCTTAGCAAGGTTTAAAACACCCAAATGTACCTGAAATAAAATGTGTTCTAACCTATATACAAAAGAGAAAAGTCTAAAAAGATATTGGAAATCCCACTATTATTAAAACATTATTCTAAATCCTTTATATTTATAAATATAATTTCCATAGCTACTAATTATAAGACTTTTTTGTATTTGTACAGTGAGAATGTGTAGAAATAATATGGCAAAGTGTGGAATATTTTTAAATAAAAAATAACAAAATAACAAAATAACAATACACTAATTACACTGTTATAAAATCTCTCCAACATATTCTTGAATAACGCTGCCCACGTACTCAAAATGTGACACTGAGATGTTTTTACTACAAGAATCTGTATTGAGCAAATTCAGTTCCTACTAGTTATATTTTATCCACTGGAAATTCCAGAAGGGATCGGTGTAGTTTCTAAAAACAATCTTGCAAATAACCATTTCCAAACTTGTAAACAACAATTTTGCAGTGACAGCGAAAAAAAAAACAATTTGTTCTCTCTCCAAAGTTGTCTGGGCTGCCCGAGAGACCTCGTTTATACGCTGCATTGGTCTGGAGGAGAAGCGCGTCACAGAGCAAGCGCGATGACAAACCATCATCCGTCTCGGGACGAACACGGATAATCGTCACTAAAATGTACGAGCTGTGGCGAGTTCAGAATATTCCAATTAAACCAAATACATCCTACGCAGACCTGTCTGCTTCGGTTCTCATTTTGCGTTGAGTAAGACGACATAAGTCATTGCTGCTGTTCAAAGTACGATAGCACGATTGAATTCCTACCTGACCTGAATGGATCAGCCGGTGAAAGTGTTCGTCCCCCGTGGAGACACTCATATAATACCGGGCCACCTTGCAGACCGGAACGATGACAGCTCCGTTAGTCGAAAAGTAACGAAATCCCCGTATGTCTTTATTACATATTAAATCGGTGTTTGGGGTAAGATAGACTATTAATGACGTAAAATTTCACAAGTCGACGACGCCAGTCGGCGTGGGAAATTGAATCGTCACTTGCACGAGAAATGTCTACATGCACGTGCGTGCTCTGCTGGACAGGATGCGCAAGAGGCATCACAGACCGCATCTGCACTGCAAAATTCAATTTCGTGCTTGCATCGTAGCCCCGGAAGTCAGTGACTTCATAAAGTTGTAACAGAAAATACTGCTGCAGAAATGCCAGTTACATACGCAGAACCATTTTGTTGTTACGGAGCGTTTTTCGGGAGTCAGGCTGCGGAGAGATTTCTTATGAAAACCCTACGCCGTTGATACTGAGAGCTGTGGCTTTATTGAACCAGTCAGTTGGAGAAAACCGCCAGTATGTAAATTAAAGACGAAACATTTGTTGATATCACGAATTAAAATATGGAGGTCCTTTCATTTACGTGGCAGAACTAAGATCTCCTTCAGCACCTTCCACCTACATTGATTGTGACAAACCGTAATATTTTATTTTATCTCAACAGAATATATAGTTACAAAACAGTGACATTCTCAATCGAACATGATACTCTGAAGAGAGTAATTTTTTACAGCTTTGGCAGAACTTAAACAGTGGCTTATTTGGCGTCGAAATTCTCTTGCAGGACTGAAAACCGAAGGTGTCTCCTGTCTGTTCCTGAGTAAGCACTCGTGTATACTGGCCGGCGGGTCCTCTGAGAGAGACACACGTCCCCGACTGCGTGGATGTCGGTCTCGGCGCTGTCCTAAACATTCTGAAGCACACAGCCAGGGGAAGCCCTTCATCAGCTCTGACCGCATTCGCTTCTAGTGTAGTTCATGTATCTCCGTGACAGTGCAATCCTAATACTATTGATACTGCGTCTATTTATGGAGGAGGAACTTTATGAAAATATTTTCTCTCCATATTTAGTGGGATAAGAAAACACTTTAAATGTTCTTGGTTTAAGTATTTTAGCTGTGCGCTAAAAGTTCTTATGGATATTTTTAATGGTCATTTGGAGTTAAGACCAGGCATCCATAAAAAGCATGCTCACTCTAGCCTTCCAAACCAAGCATCACAGGACCATAAAAAGTAATCTGAGCGAGATTAGTGAGATTCATACACATGTGTAACGTCACAGGAATGTTCTGATTGTGTGATACAGCTGTTTACATACACACACACACACACATCCTATTTGTCTTTCTCTCGATCACACACACACACACATATGCACACACGCACGAGCACGTCTTATTTCTTTCGTTCTCTCTTTCTTTGTCTCTGTCTTTTCGTTCTCTCTTTTCATCTCTCTGTTTCAGTCTCTCGTTTACACACACATCCTCTCTCTGACACTAATTGTATGATTATAGGTACTGGATTAAAGAATTGCACTTAATTTGTGTGTCCTCTAACTCACCTGTTGGAGTGTTTGTGAAGTTATGCAGTCTTCTTTTTGGTCTTAACAAGGCCCTTCTCCACCAGGCAGCGGTAAAACTCCTGGATGTACGTGTACACACACTTCCAGTCTGGTTCACGCATGCACAGCAGGTCATTAACATCTAGCAAGGGAGGACATCCAGCCAGTGTCCTAGCACACACACACACACACACAAAAACATACACACACACACATATTTACATACACATATGCACTCACACACACATACACAAATGCACATGTCAATGGTAGTGTGCAAAATCCACTCCATATGTTTTCTGTGTGTGTTTATCACAGTGGTTATGCAGGTTGCTCGTGGCCCTTACTCAGCGGTTTTGAAGGCCTTCTCAAAATTAGCCCTGCGATCGTATGGGTCCAGCATGCTGTATTCGAAGCCCTCTGGGAAGAACCTGTGCACCAGTGCGCAGAACGCCAGGCCATCTGCCCAGCTTGACGAAAAGTTCTGGATGTTCACACCCTACAGGGAGGAAATGTGTGTGTGTGTGTGTGTGTGTGTGTGTGTGTGTGTGTGAAAGGAAGAGAGAGTGCATGTGTGTGTGTACCACATCAACAAGGATGGTGCTCACTGGGAGAAAAATATGTATGATGCACAGAAAGAAATTCAAAGGCATAGGCAGGATCTGAAGCAGCACGTGTCACGATTACAGTTTAACACCCCTCCTCCTCCCCTAACTCACCTCATATGGTTCAGTCTTGGCTGGTTTAAGACCCACCCAACTCAACTTGAGCAGTTTGGTCATGGCTAGTTTTATACCTGTCCCTCACTTCATAAGGTTCAGTCTTGGCTAGTTTTAGTCACCCCTCCAAACACAGTCTATTTGGTTTGGTCTTGGCTAGTTTTAGACACCCCTTCACCTTATATGGTTCAATCCAGGTTTGTTTTAGACCCCCCTTCACCTCGTATAGTTCATTCATGGCTTGTTTTATATCCCCCGCCCCCCATAGCTCACATGGTTAAGTCTTGGCTTGTGTCCCACCCCCCCTCACCTCATATGGTTCAGTCTTGGCTCTGCACCAGTCTAACAGCATCTGCTTGACGTCTTTGGTGTTTGGACCGCCAAGTGCTGATCCCCGGTGAACTTTGACCCCAGTTGCAGGGGGGTGTGTCTGACTGCATGGCGAAGAGAGAAAAGTGAACTGTAGCACTAGCTAACCTGTCAAGCCGTCCAATGGAAAACTGATAGACCGGGCTGACTCCGCCCCCCAAGAGCACACCTGTTAGTAGCTCCTGGCAAACGTACCTGCCCAGAGTGTTAGTGGAGGAGCCTGCCAGTGATGGATGTAGAGACTTCACCTGGGCTGCTCGTTCACACCGAGAGAAAAAGGATACAAATGATCAACTCCACAGAACAAAGAATGAACAGGTATTTGAGACCCTGAATAACTGACCAACGGCATAACTTGTGAAATGACAAGAAACTGCAGAACCCCCCAGGAACTGTCCAGAACCCCTCGGGAACTGTCCAGAACCCATCAGGAGCCCTCCAGAAGCTTCCAGAACCCCACAGGAACTGTTCAGAACCCCTCAGGAACCCTCCAGAAGCTTCTAGAACCCCCCAGGAACCATCCAGAACCATCCGACCTGCAGCTGTATCATGTTAGCTCATAAACTGAGCTTGGTGTGTGTGAGCAAGGGAAAGTGTTGTGCAGGAACTTGTGTTCATTTGTGTATGAAACATGGTGTGAGCACACGATTACAGGAAGCCTGCTGTGTTTACATTAAGAGAAACTGATCATGTGTGTACATTAAGATTAACTGTGTGTTTGTATTGAATAACTGTGTTTATAAATATTGTGTTTCAAGGGTAACACATTGAGTTTGAAAGGTAACTCAATGTGTGTGTGTGTGTGTGTGTGCGTGTGTGTATTAAGCCAATCATGTGTATGTGTGTGAAGGGTGACACAGTGTGTGTATGAGGGTAACTGTGTATATAAAGGATGATTTACTGTGTGTGTGTGTGTGTGTGTGTGTGTGTGTGCGTGTTTGTCTGTGTGTATATGTGTATGTATGAAGGGTAAGTCACTGTGTTTGTGAAGGTAACTGTGTTTATGAAGGTTAACTTACTGTGTGTGTATGAGGCTAACTCACTATTTGTGTATCATGATAACCGTGTGTGTGTGTATTTGTGTGTGTGTGTATGAAGGTTAACTTACTGTGTGTGTGTGAAGAGTAACTCACTGTGTGTGTACTGCTGAGTACCGCTGGTACTTTTGGCAGGGTTCTGGCCCTTGTTCTGCTCTGCTGGGCTGTATCCTGCAGACATGCCTTTCTGACGCAGGCTGTCCTGCCGTGCTGCTCGATCTGCATCCCGCTGCTCTGCGAGCAGGACACACCACCCGAGGCCCCATACGAGGAACAAACAAGTGAGGGAAAGTTGGTGGAGTCATGACAGGACATTTCTCAAACCGTCCTGGTAAACAAAACTTCCAACAACAGTTTCTGCTGTTGTCTTGCCAGTAGGACCCACTCAAACCCTACACACAAAATCAGAAAAAAGCAGCATATGCCTGTGTGGTGTACACTGCCAGTCTGTGTTAGGTGGTCTGTGCTAGATGGTCAGTGTAATCAGTCTGTGTTTGTCGGTCTGCGTTTGTCTGATCTATTTCTCACCTCTTTTCTTTCTGAGCAAGTCTCTCAGGGCAGCACGAATCAGTCTTCTCTGCTCAAAATCCACAGCCTTGTCCAGCTGTGTAGTGCGCACACACACATACACACACACACACACACACAGTTAATGTCTAAGTTAAAGCTAATGAAGACAATACATTTATGTTCAGTTTAGAATGATTAATGTTCTGTGAGGCACTCAAAGTTTAGAAATGATAAATGGAGTCATTTTTTAAAAGCGTATACATGCACACACACACAAGCACACACACACACACAAACGCATACACCCACCCACCCACACACGCACACACACACACACACACATACACTCACACACAGTAACTGAACAGTATTTTCAGTCCAAAAAAGGCAGTGTAGCCCATAGAAGCTGCCTGTGTGTGTCTGTTTAGACAGAGTGATGAGACAGGACTGCTGCCTGTGTGTGTGTGTGTGTGGGGGGGGGGGGCGTGCATTTGGACAGAGTGATGAGACACAGCTGCTGTATGTGTGTGAGAGAGAGAGAGACATTCAGAAACAGTGTGTGTGAGCATGCAATAGGCTGATGAGACAGGGATGATGCCTGTGTGTGTGTATGTGTGTGTGTGTAATAGGACAGGGCTGCTTTCTCACCATGTCATTCAGCACTTGCTCATCTTGGATGGCATCCAGCTGCTCTTGTGATAGTGGACCAGCAGGGGGCGCTTCTTCTTTAGGAGAAGCAGCATCCATTTCTTATTTTTTCCCTCTTCCCTCTATCTGTGACTGCTGGGAAGAGAGGAGGAGGAGGAAGGAGGGATTAGAGGGTAAAGAGGAGATAAGGAGAGGGTGAAGAGAGAGAAAGAGGTAGAGAGAAGAGGGGAAGAATATGAGGTGAACTTCTTGTGTGAGTGGGAATGAATGTCTTTTTAATGGCACACAGAATTATTCTTCTGTCCAGTGAACAGCCCAGTCCCCTGAGCGAGGGGAGCCCACACACACCCAGTAGCACCAGGGCCGGGCGTTCAGATGCTCGTCTGAGCGCTGAGCTGGGTCTGCGTGAGGGAAAAGCCAGTCTGCAGCTCTTTTCCCCAGAGAGGGAGATCAAACCTGGTATGTTCCAGCTGCGCGGGGCCACAGGACAGGAATGCCTGGACTTAAATGGAAGAGGCCAGAGCCAAAAGCACTACCACTGGCACAGTGATGGCAGCGTAAACAAACAGTGTGTTCGTTTGTAATGAGGTAAACTGTATAGCAGCCTGCAGATACACGCCTGTTCTTTAAGTGCTTCCCCATGCAAACATGACTAGCTGGAATAAACACACACACACACACTCACACATACACACACACACACACACACACAGCCTGCAGGACAGTAAGCAAAATGGGAGATTCCAGGGTCACAGTTTAAAGTCTGACTTTATAGAAATCATTTGTAAAGCTTGTGTATCACATAAATCATACGTATTGTCATTATACTGAGGACAAACAACAATATAACAATATTTATGTAGCGTTCTCAGACTGAGACACAGACGACTAGTTGAGAACATTTAAAACATTAACATGAAGGGGAACTAACAATATAGAATCCTAAAGAATCCTAAAGAATCCTTTGACAATCCTAATGAATCCTAAAGAAAAAAACCTACACCACTATTTCATATATAAACCCACACAAACTACACCTCACATCTCCTACAGCACAGTGCCAAGACTTTTGTTTAAAAAACAAATACCAAAAAACATCTGAGAACTAGTCAGTTATTCAGAATATTATAATAGGGGTTTCAGTCCTGCGTATTAAAAAGATTTGGTCATTAATGAAGTGAATCGCTTCAGCTCACCTGAGTGGAGGAGAGGAAGGTGCTGAAACTCACCTGGCCAGTAGAACCTCAGCCAACTGTTGGCTTGGGCAGCTGATTGGCTGTTTGGGTCCTGTTGTGTGAGCTACAGTACTCACACACACACACACACACACACACTCACACACGTGCCCAGTGGTGCTCCGCTCTGCTTATGTGTTGTGTCACTGCTGGACTGTGGAAGTTTTTCAGCACCCAGGAGAGATGATCCCGCCCCGTCTGGCTGTGCACCAGGGACACGCACAGGACCAGGAGGAGCGCCGATGAAGAGGAGCGCCGATGAAGAGGAGAATGAAGAAGAACGAGCGCTATGAGTGAGAAGTTTGTACCTGACAGACCAGTGTTTTTTTTTTAACAAGACAAAAAAGCTACAGAAAATATTTTATTGAGCTGGACACAACAGAGCCACTTTCAGATGGTCTTTTAAATTTGACTTCAGATGTTTGACCACCTTCAGATGTTCGTGTCTGAAGCTGAACGTGTGTTTATGCTGTCATAATCCAAATGTCCTAGACCTGAACGCTTCTGCTTCTTACACGTGGCTGTATAGCGTGTTCTATATTTTAGCACATATACATAATAATTATATTAATGAAAGTAGTCTGAACTGCTGAGGACTGGGGAAACTGCTCAGGGGAGGAGCCACCACTCAGGGGTGGGGCCACTGTTGAGGGGTGGGGTTAGTGTTGAGAGTGGAACTCTGCCTTATTAAGGCAAAGCGGGGGAAAGTTGTTTCCTTGCAGCACTGCCCCTGTTTACTTAGAAGACATCCTCGGCTGTTCAAGAGAAACAGCAGATTTTAACACTCCACCACCCACAACCTTCTCTGTTTCAGATGTCAAGGTCAAAGTTTGTGTTTTTGAACTCACTGTTTTTACACTTTGACAATGACAGGCTGAGATGTTGGCATACATCTTAGTGAAGTGGGGGCCTTTAGCTCCACCCTGTGGTGAAACATGGTTAAGACAACATATCCTTAACAGCAGGGTGGTAAATTTATTCTTTGGAAAGATTCGGCACGTGTCATTTCACTTCAAACCAGGTGAAGTGTTTTTTTTAGCAGTCTATACAGATGTAGACAAGCAGCATCCATCTTGTATTTCTCCACACCTCCACTCTTTGACTGCTGGGAGGAGAGGAGGAGGAGGAGGAGGGGGGGGGGGGGATAGAGGGATGAAATTTTCCTGTCCATGTGTGAAGCAAAAGGCTCTTAAGGAAATTTATAGTAAATCTTGTGACACAGTGTGTGTGAATAACATAAAACACGAGACAAGCAATTCTTGAACCAGTATGTTTACTCGACTTCTCAATGATTGGAAAATACATAAATATTATAAAATAATTATTTACATATGATCACTTTTACTAATATGGGCAAATGTATATGTGGTAGCAGTACACTCAGAAAGCGCAGCTTGTCTAAATATCAGTGCAGTTTTATACTCCAGCTCCCCCATAATGCCCACCCATGACCTCGCCCTCGCTAATGCGTTAGCCACGCTGTGCTAGCGGCCTTCTGATCCCAGAACAGTTCCAAATCATGTTAGAGGTTATTCCTCCAACATTCTAATGTTGATTGTTGGCCAAAAAAAATCCAATAAAAACAAAACAAACAAGCAAACAAACCAAAACATGCAAACAGGCCAAATGTGAATGGGGAGAACATTCTAGAATCGTCTAAACAAACACACAGCTCGCCAGTGTTGATTTGGCCTATAAAAGGATCATTAAAACGAACAAAAACTGGTCACCAGCAAAACCAAAGTAAATATTGCCCCAATTCCTTAAAAAAGTCACTGTATCAACTGAGGTATTTAACTCTGTACCGACAACAGTGACCTCATCACCCACATTTACATTTATGGCACCTAGATAACCCTCTTATCCAAAACAACTTTACACATATGACTGAATACTGAGCAACTGAAGGTTAAGGGTCGTGCTCAAGAGCCCTACAGCAGCATCTTGGTGGTGGTGGGGTCTGAACCAACAACCTTCTGATTACTGTTTATAACAGCTTGAGCGCTAAAAGCAACTTGTGCTTAGATGCCCCACCCTAGACTAACACAGGCAACCCTCTGCCTGGAGGTCTACCTGGGTGCAGAGTGGATGTGAAGAGGGCAGGATGGGGCAGCTCCCAGAGCCCCGCGGCCCCTGTGCTGGGGCAGACATCAGCTGATGCTCACCACGCACCTCCAGCCTGCTCGTTTCCGGAACGAAACGTCTTTCTACACAGGTTGGTGAAACACAACATAGCAACCACACCATTGTAGCAACCGTAGTCATCCACTGACCTGGTGGAGCTTACCAACACCACATCTGGAGGCCAGGAAAACAACCCCAGCTGTGTGTGAGAAAATGGTAGCTAGCTAAAAATATATATAAATAAGTAATAAATAAATAAAATTAAAAAAACACAGTTTTGTCTCTGTTCCTGTAATAGATCTCCAGATCGTTTACCTGAGTGAACTATGGCTTTTGCCCCAGTTCCAGAAGAAAACAAACACACATGTATGTATTCATCCACATTTCAGTTATGCAAGCAAGAACATGGTCACATTTCTTTAAACAAATATTATGTCAAGGATGAAAGTCAGAACCATTACAATGTTACAGTCCATGCTGCTTCACCAGTCAGCAAAACAGCAGACTGCTCTTAATGGCCACTTCTAATCTAGTTTAAAATGAAAGCATATTCATTAAAAAAAAAGACGTATACTTCTATGTTCCTGTAGGTGGCGACATAACCACAGTGAGTGCCTGACCTTCCTACGCACACAGTCCAGCCTGTGACCTCTATTAGCTTTTTTTCCTGTCCAATAAAAGTACACAAAATAAAAGTCCCCAAATCCAACTGACAGTGATACTGCCTGGCAAAAACGAAAGCAAAAAATATCTGGTGAACAAGATAAGAACCTGGTAGGGAGGGAGAGAGTCGACAAACAAAAGCTGGAAACTCTTTTCACTTCTGCAGAGGCCACGCTGTGCAAACAATGTGTGAGCTGCCGCAGATACACTGCATCTAATAATACAGCAGCATCACGAAGACCACACACCACATACCAACAGCAAGAGGGTTTTAGAAACTGATTAAATGCCCTTTAATGCCTGAAAAAAGAATAATTCATGGCGAGAATACCAGCCACAAACCTAAGACGCACAGTGGGAGTATATTCATATTAAAATATAATGATCTAAAATGTGCCGTAGAGGCTGTTCAGAAGCCCCTAATGATCAGCCTGTGTTTGTTTGACTACTGGCTGGAGCTGTGAAGGAGCCCTGTATTCAATACCTGTATTCAATACCTGTATTCAATACCTGTTTCAAGTTCACAGCTTTATTTTCACAGGAAAAGTTATTCACCCTCAGCATCCATTTGCATCCGTATCCATATGCAAATAGCAAACACACACACCTTGTGCCTTTGTCCAAAATCAACTGCATATCTGTGCCAAAACGGAGATCCAGTGGTCTTGCCAGTCCGCAATTAATATAAACATAAGTTTATATTAAACCCCCACCACAACCACGGCGCACGAGGAACAGTTCCTACCACAACCACAGCGCACGAGGAACAGTTCCTACCACAACCACAGCGCACGAGGAACAGTTCCTACCACAACCACAGCGACCGCTGCATTTTCTTCATGACTTTATGTGTTCAGATTCATGTTCACATTACCCAGAATCCCACAGGTACTGCAGACTCACAGTGCAGAGGACAGTCAGTCCACGAGATGGTGAGACTGCAGAGTGTTTTGCATTTATGGAGGAGTGTGTGTGTGTATGTGTGTGTGTGTGTGTGTGTGTGTGTGTGTAATGTTTGTGCTACCTCATAAAAAAGGAGGTGATAATAAAAAGAGAAAAAAGTACTAACCACTGTACTAACCACTGTACTAACCACTGTACTAACCACTGTACTAACCACTGCTTTTTAGAAGACAAACACTAAAGTCAGTGGCAGTCCAGGAGTCCACTCTGTTCAGTCCAGCTTCTCATGTGTCTGAGTCACTGTCCTCCTGTCAGAGTCCGGGACCGTTTCTGGATGCAGTTCTGGATGCAGTTCTGGATACAGTTCTGGA
>JAOXYF010000015.1:1321942-1329261 GCA_028565775.1 Sternarchorhynchus goeldii | reverse complement strand
GAGTCACTGTCCTCCTGTCAGAGTCCGGGACCGTTTCTGGATGCAGTTCTGGATGCAGTTCTGGATACAGTTCTGGATACAGTTCTGGAGCTGACTCCAGAAACTGTTCTTGGTCGTGGTACACTTCTGAAGATTGTTCAAGATATGATTCTACATCGCAGTACAGTTCTGGAGATGGTAGTGGAGATGGGTCCATGTAGTGACACATTTCAGAGGATAGTTCTAAAGATGATTCTAGAGATGGTTCTAAACTTTCTAGAGACGCCCCAGACATTGATCCTGAGCACGGTTCTAGCTCCTCATGGCGCTCCCCCGTGTCGTTCATCACATCATTGCCGGTCCCGGGCGGTCCCTTGGCCCGGCGAGCGTCCAGGTATCCGGCGATGAGCTCCGAGTTCTGGTAAATGACCATCCCAGAGAGGGTGAGGGCGGCTCCAGCGCAGCTGAGCGCCGACAGCTGGCTGCCGAAGAGCAGCTGGGACAGGAGCAGGTTGCCCACCATGCTCAGGTTGCCCAGGATGTGCAGGGTGACGGCGGACGTCAGGCTAATGACGCAGCAGCTGGCCAGGTTGTAGAGCACTGAGCCCAGGCAGCTGAGCAGGATGAAACCCCACAGGCGCCGGTCGTAGTGCTGTGGAGCCTGCAGCCCCGCCCAGTTCTCCAGAACCAGCGCCGCCACGGCCAGGATGAGGAAGCTCGGCACGGCCATCAGGTAGAGCAGGAAGACCGAGTGGATCTTCTCCTCCTGCAGCAGGATACCTGGCCAATCATAGGTGAGCAAACAGGTCAGCATGTACACAGAGAGAGAGAGAGAGAGAGAGAGAGAGAGAGAGAGAGAGAGAGAGAGAGAGAGAGAATGAGAGACAAGTAATTAAACTACACATTCATTTCCTTATGAGGTAAATGATGTCTGAAAACTCCCCCTCACACACAGAAAACTACCCCTCCCTAGGGGTGTAACAATGCATCAGTTCGATCGATCCATCGACCAAACAGCAAGCAATTCGGTGTCATCGATGGGACACATAAACTTTAATGCATGCGCACGTTTTCCCTCCTGTTCCAACATTATCCGCACTATTTCTGCCAGTTCCTATACAGCACGTTTGCTGCTGCATCGTTAAGCGCTTTAATGTGAACACAATCAGCTAGTCGTCCGAGCAGGAGCAGGAAAGAAAAGACTACGGCGTAATAGAAAACATTATAATCCCTCTATAATCTATAATCCCTCTCCATTAGCTATAATCTATAATCCCTCTCCATTAGCTATATCAAAGTTTCAAAGTTTTATTAGTCACATACATAGTGATACACGGTACAACCTGCACTGAAATGCTATTTGACTGTCAAGTCCACAGAATATAAACTATGCAAAAGTTAAAAATTTACAATACAATAGAATATCCATATTACACAATATCCATGCTACTTTAGTTTAATTCACTTTATTTGATTGTATTATTGGTAAAAAAAAAAAAAGTCATTTATAACTACTAAATAAATAGAAGTGTACTTGTGTATGGTGTTTATGTACTGAGACGTTGTTCACTGATTATAACTACTGTATTTGACATTTACTAATACATTTACTAATAATTAACTAAACATGCTAATTCTAGACGGCAGTATTGAACCGAAATGAATCGTATCGCAGAAAATATTGAGGTACCGAAAAGCATCGAATCAGTGGCTAAAAGAATACAGGATGATATCGCAATGATGCTTGTGATTTACACCCCTACCCCTCTACCACCCCTCACTCCACCACTCTAACACCCCTCACTCACTCAAGCCATCTGACTTTAAATCGAGCAGTGAAATGTGACCCCAGTTGTCGACCTGCACGAGTATTTCTGGCTGATTCTGAAGCTCAGGGGAGGTTCAAGTAGCCAGACCTTAAGCGAGAAAAACGTTCTGCCTGTCTAATCTGCTAACGTTTTGCATTAAGTAGACTAAAGACTAAAGAATTTTTTCTTACATATAACTTATAGTGGAGTAATAATCGCACTATAAGCACATTCTATTGGATTAAATGGAAAACTTAATCAGCCGCCTCTAATTTACTGTACAAGCGCAATACTTTTAGAGGGCAGACGGTCGTAAAGTTCAACTCCTCCCCAAACTCTGTTTGTCCCCATAGCTCAACATTTTAGGCCAAGTTGCTGATTACGTCATCTAAACTGCTGAAAACATAACTTAATGCAGTTAATGCTGACAACGACACAGAGCAGGCCGAAATTCAGCAATCAGAATGACGCGTTCCTCCCGTTAAATAAAACGCCACTTCTATTTTTAGGAAATCTTTCAAATAAACGGGAGTGGTCCAGTCAGCGTTTGCTGTGTGACTCACACACCTCTGCCACAAACATCCCTAACCTTAGCAGTTGTGTGGGATGTAATGAGCGCGGTCAGAAGGTTTCATAGGGAAACGTAATTGGTGTATGATGTCAGAATCTGTCGGGTACAGGAAATAATTTCCGTTCTAGAATGCAATTGTTCGTTTTTTCCGTAATGATTCCATTGCATTTTAAACTAGATCCGAAATAAACATATGTGGCCTTAACGTAATACAAAATGAACACCGAATGTATCGTATGAACATTGTGACTGGCGTTCAGGGTGTTTTCGTACTCACTTTGTTGAATGCTCTTTACACCTCGTAACAACGTTGCAGCGAATACGAACAAACAGCCCGTCTGGTCGAACTGGACCTCGCCCATAATACTGAACGATGCTCCGAGGCAGATCGGCATCATTGCGGTGTATTTGAGGATGTGATGCTGCTTCCCGAGGACCAGGGACGATATAGCCAGTGTAAATATCGGCGTGGTCGTGTAGATCATCTGAGCGAAGGAAAGCTGGACGTAATTGAGGCCCACGTTTCCGAAAGCGATACTAGCACAGAACGTCAGGCTTAAGAGAAACACCTTGCCTTTAGCACTTTTCGGCAGGTCCGGTTCATCGACACCTTTGTGTCGGACTACCCAGTACTTGATCAGTCCGTAGTCCACCACTATTGCTGTTAGCATGTGCAAAGCCGACAGAAGCAGTGGGTATCTGAAATTGTACACGGCGAATATCCATTTGTTCAGGCTAGATATAGTCGTTCCCGTCACTAGCCAGACAAATACGGCCGACAGAAGGTGCAACATTTCGGGTGATCTGTTCGTCCTGCTCCCGGCGTCTCGGGATTCCTCACATTTGGAGGGGCCATCGGTGTTGATCATGTTCGCTTCATCTTCGCGTCTGTGGGGTAAACACATATTGAATTCGCATTTGAAAAACAGCACGTCCATATTTTAAAACATCGCTCTGAAATAAATGTTAAACTCCACAAAAAGCTGCTTTAGCTAGCTAGGAGATCCTAATACAGCCTCAACAACCTCTCCTGAACACGCTTGCGAATACTTTCCAGTATTTACATTAGCTATAGCAACAACGCTTGTTTTGTTGAGACGGAGAGAGGTACCGCCTGCAGAATTGTTCACACGTGCTATATTCACCGAAAAGGGGCAGATTTTACAAATCACGAGACCATCTAGCCACGCCAGTTTGTTTGGGCTCGGGCCACAGCGCTGATGCGCTCGTTCCTTGATGTGATAGGCTGTCTCGAAATATTCAAATATTACCAACGTGACCTGGCTAGCATTGTATTTCAGTCGTTCATGCATCAAAATGTAAATTTGTCCAAGAGCGTAAATAAAGAATGTGCTCTAGTGTTGCCGTGACCTACAGCTTATGCACCAGCCTTTTTCGTGACAGCAGGTCTGAAAATACGACTCGTGAATAGCAACTCTGACCGTGAAGTGACAGTCGGAAAAAAAATGACGCAGGGAAGCGCATCTCTGATGCTGCTTTTATGAAGAATGGATGCGGCCTACATCCGACTCTCTTATTCCACCCTAATGGTGGTTACTGTTAGATACAGCACCGCATTTCTCTTTTAGAACGATAATTACTTGTGTATTTTAATAGACGATGTCAATACAATAACGCTGTACTTTGGGATTTTCCTCGACAAATCAACAGACACGATCGGCACTTGCTTCTATTTGCGCGTGATTTAATGTTGAACGAAGTGAATATTCGTTTGTATGGTGTTATATACTAAATATGGTTATTACTTAGGACCCGATTAACTGAGCTACACTCAGCCGCGCAATTTAGGAGAGAAACAAGTCACCGGTAATCAGACCGAATTCTAACATCATAAAACTACAAGTCACGTCAGTCGACCTTTTCGAGCTCCGTCAGCGACATTATCAAATACATCGCAGTTTCTACAAGCTTACCTCGTTCCTTGCTCTGTTAATGCTGGGTGAGCGATCTTCCTCGCGCAGTCGCTTTTGTTGGTCATGCACAGTTGTTGCCGGATCATATGTGATCGGTAGCATACGTCATCACAGTCCCAAGTTTCATTCAAAGCGACCCTCGAATAGGTGACCCGTGCACGTGTCAACCCATGCTGGTGGTATGTGTGCAGTCTCGTTCGGTTAGGACGACATTCTACATTATTTAAACATGCATATTACATATAACTGTATCCGGTCTTGTGTAATGTTCCAGTTTGTCGAACCCATGAGTGCGGTGTTGCTGCTCTGTCAGGTGAAGTACAGGAACATTAAATATTTTAAACTAAAAACATTAAAACTAAAAAAAGTGGCGCTGTCCCACTTCAAAAAATCTAGAATTGTATTTTATTAATGGTTTTATTCATGGTTTGGTTGTTTTTGACAATCATTTTAAGAATTGTTATGTTCTAGCTTTAATATCATTTTTATGATTGAGGAACTTATGTCATTTAGTTGTTTACATTATTCAGTACTAGTGTTTACATTGTTCTTTAATATTATTTACATTTTTCTGTACTTTGACAATTATATGATGCTATGGTGCATGCAGTGGATGAAGAGAATAGAAGAAAGTCATAAAAATCACAGAGTATCTTATTTCTTTCATTAAAGACCAGAACATAGTGATTGTTTTTTTTACATTTTCATTTAAATGTGATATTCAGACAAAACTACACTTGGTGGATCCACGTTATATTCTAGACTACATAGCGAGATCTAAAGGTAAAGCAGAGATGACATCACTGAGCCCTGTACGCTCTCTGTGCACACGCTACATCCGTTCAAAAAGAGTCCCAGGAGTTCAGGAGCGAATGCAAATACGCAAAGTATGACAGAGAATAACTCAAGGCTGAGGTTAACTCAAGACTAGGGTTAACCAAAGGAAGGGGTTAACTCAAGGCTGGGGTTAACTCAATGCTGGGGTTAACTCCAAATACCAGGTGCTTGTTAACATCATGCATTAACCAGCCTGTTTCAACCATACCAGTTCATTCATAGTATACCTTTGCACATTAAGTTTCTGACTGGAAAGATTCCCCACATTTTTATGAGTGTGTTTGGACAGTAAACCCAGCCTACAGGAAGACTTGCCTGGGATAAGCTCCCGTGTTTTGCACTGGACTGCAGTATAACAGTTTACTGAAGAATAGCACAGTTTACTGAAGTACACTGCAGTATAACACAGCTTACTGAATTATTCTGCAGTATAACACAGTTTATTAAAGTATAACACATCTTACTGAAGTACACTGCAGTATAGCACAGTTTACTGAAATACACTGCAGTACAGCACAGTTTACTAAAATATAATACGTCTTACTGGAGTATAACAGTTTTACTGAAGTACACTGCAGTACAACACAGCTTACCGGAGCACATTACAGTACAGGGACATGTTCTGGTCTGTTGCCATGGCAAACCCAGACAATGGGAGGCCACAACAAACAGAATATAGTGTTTACTTGAACACACCCACATTGTTTGATGAAGCACCTGGAAACGATTGAGCTGAGTGGACAAGCTGAAGTAGGTTGTGAATCTGATGAACTTTGAACTCTCCAGTGCTCTGGACTTCTGGAACTGAACTTTGACTGAACTCCATCCAGCATGCACACAGCATGTGTTCACCCTCTGTATGAAGAGCCCTGGGTCACCAAAATTTTAACAATACTAACAATGAATGAGCGCTAATGGGAATCTATTTGCATAATAAAAGCCAGTTACTAATATATATTTTTTATCATTACTTCTTTGTAACACAGATGTTATCATCTATCAACCAGCCCAGATTAATTTCTATACCTTAACCCTCAGTCCCAGGTACTGAACACATGTCCTAACCCTCATGTTTGTCCAAACCAAGTGAAGTTATAAAACTAAGCATGTTGATTGTCACAATATGAGATCACCCTTAATACCACTGACTTCAGTTTAAGATCAGAGAGGTCAGTTCAAGACTGTGCTTTAATCAGTCTCAGCTCGCAGTGCTGGGTGGAAAAGTTCAGCAATGTGCCTGCTTCATAACACACCTGTCTCACCTCCCAACACTCTTCATAACACACCTGTCTCACCTCACGACACGCTTCATAACACACCTGTCTCACCTCACGACACACTTCATAACACACCTGTCTCACCTATTTGACATATTTCATAACACACCTGTCTCACCTCCCGACACGCTTTATAACAGACCTTTCTCACTTCCAAACACGTTTCATAACACACCTGTCTCACCTTCAAACACACTTCCTAGTTCACTGATGATGGCCAGGTGTGTTAGAGCAGGGACTCTACACCATGCAGTGCTGGTGTTCTCCATGGCAACCACCAGTACAGCTCTGCCAGCAACTGCGATCTGAATCTTGTGCTTATGGTCTGTGTGAACATCGGCTAAAACATCAAAACATCTTCAGCTAGTTATATGGGCAGGGCCTAGGGAAATCTAGCCAATAAGATTGAAATCTAAGCAAGGGGCTTTCTGCTGTGTCTGCCAATCAGACACAACTATTGCAATATAATCACTGAGCCCGCCTTCAAGCTCAGACCATGAACCGAACCACTTTTCCACTGTGAGGCATCAAAACCAGACAGAAGTTTCTCAGGATACAGAAATACTAAGCAGATTTACAAGAAATTCTGCAACAAACCAACTTTGGTTTCAAGCTGGTGTAAAACTTCTTTGCTGAGGTGGAAAATAATTTCCCCCAAAAAGAAAAACCTGAAATTATAGTAATTCCCTGTCACTGGCTGCTAAACGTCTGGCATGTTGAACTGGAAGAGATGCAAACAGTCCTGTTTGTTTTAAAACGTTCTAAATTCTGGGAGAATCTCATGCAGTTCTGCACTGGTCTGAGTCCGATAGTTGAAATGTAGCTCACGTGATCCTGAGGAAAGTGCTGGAGTAGGTCACACTCAAATAAATCTAATATACAGCAGTGCCTTCCCCTGCCACAGGATACACAC
>JAOXYF010000015.1:1309442-1316942 GCA_028565775.1 Sternarchorhynchus goeldii | reverse complement strand
TCATAACACTGCACTCACCAAAACAGGATTCACCCTGGTCTAAACTTACTCAGGCTAGAGTCACCCTGGTCTAAACTTACTCAGGCTAGAGTCACCCTGGTCTAAACTTACTCAGGCTAGAGTCACCCAGGACTAAACTTACTCCGGCTAAATTCAACCAGGACTAAACTTACTCCGGCTAGATTCAACCAGGACTAAACTTACTCACGCTAGATTCATGCTGGCAAGATTCACCCAAACTAGAGTCACCCACACCAGACTCATCCAATCTAGACTCAAGCAGGAAAATTCACCCAAGATAGACCCACCCACACCAGACTCACCCAAGCCAGACTTACCCAGGGTAGACTGACTCGATTTACACTCACCCAAGATAGGTTAATATACAGTATACTCACCCAGGCTAGCTTAATATAGACTAGATTCACCCAGGCTAGTTTTGCTCAGACTAGACTTACCCAGAGGCATGATGGAAATGTATTTGCCCCGGAACTTGCTATCGATGGTGATCTCCTGCCACAGGGTCCAACCCCGCTTAGATATTACATGATGGGCTGCTGCAGGAGGGTGATGACTGACCTTGAGGGAGGGGAGGGGGAGAGAGAGAGAGAGAGAGAGAGAGAGAGAGAGAGAGAGAGAGAGAGATAGGGGTAGTGAACACTGTAGTGCACTACACAAGGTTTCCAGAGAAACAGGACATTTCTGACAGAGGCTCATCATCAGCTGTGCAGTGGTCCTCTGTCTGAAACATCCTGTTTCACAGTTACTCCATGGAATAATCTATAGATATATAGATAGAGAAAACTATGCTTTTAAGCATGTATAAATAAATATATATTGTCAAAAAACTGACCTTAAACAAATTAATTATATACCTGAATTGAATTATTTATACCTGATTGATTTTAGTACAATGTTTTTGCATGTAAGAAAGATCTGAACCATTTCTATCGTTCACTATTGTCTCACTGAAGAGGTCTAATTTTGATACCTGATATTTTATGAACTTGCTCATTCCATGTAAGAGATCCTGATGTTTTTAAGCACTGATGATGTATATGTCCTTGCCTTACCAGAAACCTAGAGTTATGAATATAACCCCTCCCACTGCCCTGCCCACTGCACCTCCCCCATCCCACCCACTGCCCCTCCAGCCACTCTGAGATCTATCCAGGGAGGAGGGCTCTCCAGGGAGGCTTGAATACCACTCAGCATGTAGGTGACTCACACTCACTCACATTCAAGCAGCAAACTCCATTATCAGACCAGGCAGCAAACTCCATTATCAGACCCTCCCACACACACACACACACACACACACACAGGTCTCCTTGCTAAATGTGTTCAAATATTCATTACTTATAATTTCTTGATAAAATTGTTACGTTATTAATATTGTTACATCTGTTATTATCATTATTATCATTATTATTACCATTATTATTATCATTATCATTATTATTATTATTATTACCATTATTATTATCATTTTTATTATTATCATGCAAAAAAATCTTCATATAGTCATGCAAATAAAGCCATTTTGAACTGAGAGAAAGGGAGTGAGAGAGAGAGAGAGAGAGAGAGAGAGAGAGAGGGATAGAGAGAGAGAGAGAGAGAGAGAGAGAGAGAGAGAGAGAGGGAGAGAGTGATAGAGAGAGAGGGAGAGAGGCAGCTCCTGTGTGTGTGGTGGGTCAGACCTGCTCACAGATGGACTGGTATCCGTACTCTGCGAGCCGGTCGAGCTCGTAAGTCTCCCCCAGCAGGGGGTTGAAGGGTTTCCCCGTGCGGTGCACCGTGGTGGAGTAGGACGACACAGAGAAGGCAGCCACCAAGCTGAGCTGCTGGAGGGCGGAGGTGCAGAGAGCCGCCCTGTCCAGTAGCTCACTGTACTCCAGATCCTCCGTCAGCCTCTGCAGCATGGAGAGGGGCTCGTTAAAGTTCACCTGTGGGGCACACACACACACACACACACACACACACAAATGCAGCATGGAGAAGGGCTCGTTAAAGTTTACCTGCGGGGCACACACACACGTGCGCGCACACACGTGTACATGTACACACATAGACACACAAAACTTGGACAATTCTCTACCCTGAGATCTAAGATCACAGGAAGAGTGTTTGCAAAATAAAATAAATTAATAAAAGTTACAAAAAACTACTAATTAACATAGAAAATACAGTGATAAGATTAAGGGCAAAGAAAAAATACATGGAATAATAAAGTGAAAACACATTCAAATTCAAAAGTACAACAATTAACCAACAACCTCCTCAGGAGGACGTGCTGGGGGACAGTACGTACAGGCATGGGGATCTTGGACAGCTCCTTGCCGATGCAGTTCTTCATTACGCTCCACAGGTTAAGGGAGTAGTTGGGTTTATCAGGGATACGACTACGCCTGCCTCTCCGCTGCTGGAGGCCGTATGAGCCCGACGGTTCCTGACAATGTGCGCACACACACATACATACATACATACATATTAAACACACACACACACATTAAACATGGACACAAACACACATGTTAAAAGTGTGTATATCTGAGTACATGAGATGTGCACGGACTACATGTGTGGCCGGGCGTAAAACATCCTGGCGGAACAGAAGGAGCAGCAGGACTGACTGGGGCTTCCTGCACAAGTGTTCTTCAGGACAAACTGAGCATCAGACTCACAGAGTCAGACTGAATCAGACTGTCCTCCTGACACCAGTCACTGGGCAAGACTCCAGTCATGCTCTGGTTACCACTTCCTCCTATGTTTCTGAAGGTCACACACACACACACACACACACACACACACACACACACACACACACACACACAGGTCACACACAGAAAGTCTGAACCAACAGTTGAACCATGTAATTCCAGCTGAATTACAGTTCCTGAATAAAGCAAAAATTAAAAAATACTCAAACACTGTAAAATACTCAAACACTGTAAAATACTCAAACAGCATCAGTCACATCTGAGAGCCTCAGTTTCTACATCCTTATCCAATAAGTCCAAGACACAAATGAAAAGCAACTGGACAAAGGAAACCGGCTTCTTTAAAAAAAATTGTTTTTTAATTCACAAAGCAGAGAGGAGTCCAAGATGCAGTGACACTTTCAGGGTTAATGCTGATCTGACAGCTGTGCACCTCCCTCAGCTCAGGGGCCCCTGGGGCCGGAGACATCACTCTGTGGTGGGTGGGGCTTACCCATGCTGGGTGTGATTAGATGCAGGCACGGTGATGAAAGCAGGTGAATCCTCCATGGCATCGAAGAACTCTACATCTTCATTCTCATCGCTAGTGTCCACGTCCCCTGTGTGCTCAGAGCCCTCTGACAAAACACACACAGATGTGCACACACACACACACACACACACACACACACACACACACACACACAGATATTGAGCACCTAGTCCACTGGTTCCAAACTTGGGACTTTGATATGGAGATGAGTTTTTGCATGTCATTGTCTTTTTATCTGTGTTTGTCGGAGTACAGCTGATACATGTGAGGTTGTGTATAGTTATTCTCACATGTGTTAGTTTGAACTAGTGAGTGTATGTGTGTGTGTGTGTGTATTTCTCACGTGAGTGTGTGCTCGGCGTCTCTCTCCACGCTCTCTCCAGGCTGTTATGTTGCTTGGCTAGCTGCTCAATGGTCTCCTCCAGATGGTGGCGCTGTTCTCTCTCATACTGCAGCGCACGCTGCCACCTCCGGCTGTGTGCTTCTGCTAGGTCCACAAAGTCCCGGCAAGCCTGACCCACAAGCATCACGTTAGCAAGGCCTCTCCTACTAACACAAGTGTACAAACCAGCACTAACACTAGAGTAAAACCTACTAACACTAGTGTACAAACCAGCACTAACACTAGAGTAAAACCTACTAACACTAGTGTACAAACCAGCACTAACACTAGAGTAAAACCTACTAACGCTGACAAGAACCTGAACGGGTCAGCAAACCGTCGAGTGTTTTTGCACTTTCCCCCTGCACCACTGTGTTAATTGTACACTGTACGTTAACTAGTTCTCTAGCTATGGCCATTCGGATCTTGCAGCTCACACTGCCACTGTGAACATGAAGTGATTCCCCAGCTAAGCTAATGAATCTTTCACCAAATTATGATTGTGTGTTATTGATTTTTGTAAAGGAGGAGGAGGATATGAAGGAATAATGAATCATTAATACGTGGCTCGATTCATTAATAATGTACATACTGTGGCATGTTCCACCGGTCTGTAGGGAGTGATCCAGTAGGAAAGCAGAGAGAAGCATGTTGAAGATTCCCAGCATGCTGTGAGTCTCTCTGCAGACTCTATTTAGTTTAAAATATTATTTTGTATTTTGCTGTGTAGTTGAATTATGTGTATGTCCTGGTTTGGTTTTATTATTGTGTTAGTAAAGTTCACCATCTCTGAGTATTTTTACTCCTTGTTTATCCCCCCCCCCCCTTCCACCTTTACCAAGTGTTGAATAAAACATTCATTACAAAAACAACATATTCTGGTTCATCTTCCACACTGATGTTACATTGGTGGAAGAAGTGGGATTCAAAGTCACTGAGTTCGAGGAAATCAAGCAGTACGTCAAGCATGGATGGATGGCAATAAAGATCCCAGGAGGAATTGGGTACTGAGCATTAAACAGAAATAGCATGTTCTGGAATATTCCATATTCATGTGCCAAATTAGTAAGAATTCTAAATGATTTATTTCAGCCTGTGTAACAAATCTCTCCTACGTGTTTACAGTTGTCACTAAATTCATGCATTCCAAGTGATCTGATTGGTCCCCATGAATATGACCGAGAGTACTCATTTGCTTCAGGACTGGAACTTTTTCCTAGTGCTGGTAGGTTCTGTGGAGGGAAAGTGACGGAAAATGGGAAAACGTGGAGCTCCCACTGAAACTATAAAAAAGGAACCCATGTGCAACAAAAAGCGTATCTTACAAACCAATCCTTTATGAAGCTTTTCGAATGCACTCCTTTCGCCATCACACTGAAAAAACCAAATGCACTACGCCTTTATGAAGGAAATCTTTCTAGAATATGTTTTAAAGGATGAATCACAAACGGTGACTCACATTGATCATAGCATTGGAAGTAATGCGGAAGAGCGTGGCGCGTTCGTTGATGGTTTTGAGTTTGTCGGCTCCGTCGCCAGGTGAACGCAGGTCCTCTAGTTCGCTGAGCGAGCGTTGAAGGGCGGCTCCGTGTTTACCAATCAGCTCGTTACAAGTGCTCAGGTCATCCAGTTTAGTGGCCAGAGTCTTCAGAGCACCCTGCGTGAGAGCACGGTCTGACTGAGACACAGAGCCCTCATCTCCTGAATCGTCTGTGAGCAAGAAAAAGACAGACAGGAAGAAACAAATGTTGACTGTAACAAATGTTGGAGTTGACTGTAGTAAATGTGTATGCACTGTTCTGGCCCAGAGTGTGGCTTTGCACAGAGAGGTGCTTTATTAAGGCAGAATTGTTGTAATTTGTGCTTTCCTGTGGTCTTTTAGTGACACCTAGTATAAGCATAAACAAACCCAAACTGATCTTATTTTGATTCCTTCAGCTTGAATCCAGTCAACTCAGCTCAACTTAAAACTCACAAAAATCCAAACTCTGATCACTGTCATCTTCTCATTTTCTGAAAGTTATTCTTCTAATTGTTATGGTTTTCCACTAATTAATAACTAATTGCTGTTTACACATGTTGATGCTTATGAAGGGCTCAGGGTTAGCTGGCAGAGATGTAGCCATGTTTCCTGGAGGGCTTTATCGAGGCCAAACCTGACATGGCCTGCAGCCATGCTAGCTGTCCAGTGTGCAGAGAGCATAAATCTACACTCTGCACGAAACAAATATGCTCGGAGCTATGGTTCTAGGACTTCTGGGTTACAGGTGGAGGATAGTGAATTGTGTTGAGTAGGTGTTAAGCAAGGCATTGTTTGGGGCTGGTTATGGTTTGTGTTGCTTTATGGGTAATTTTCCACTTTGGTAGAACTGAAGGACAGTATTTTTCAGAGTGATATGAGACACCTGATGTGGAGAGTATAAATTTAGAATATAAATACAGAGTGTAAATCTAGACTATGAATCTAGAGTATAAATCTAGCCTAAATCTAATCTGATACTTGGAGACATCCATCCTGCTGTAGGGCTGGGTGCAGACGATGGTTTTAATAAGGACTTGATTGACTGATCAGACTGTAATATAATTTAATTAGATGGTTTTGACAGTTTGAATGTTGAATAATTATTTCCCCATCTTAGTTCAGAGCAGGATTGAGGATGTTCCAGAGGTACAAAGGTTTCTATGAAGTAATTCACAGAATTAAAGGGTCTGAGTTTCAGCCTACACCTCCAAACACAGTATTAAAACTGTTCTGACATATTCGATTGTTTCTGACCACTGAAGTGCCGTCTTTTTCTGTCTGCATTCTTGTTGCTTGGCCTCTTCCTGTCAGTAGTATGTCAGTACCCTGTCTACCTGTAATCTGTCTGCACATTTTCTTTGGATGTTGCGTGTCTGTAGTCTGTCTGTCTCCCTCTCTGCTGTAGTCACTTCGCCATAAGCGTTTCCAATGAATATGTCAGACTGTGCTTGCCAAGTCTTACTGTGTGTTTGTCCCTGAAAAGCCAGCTCTGGGTGAGAGAGAGATAGAGAGAGAGACAGCTCTGAGTGAGAGAGAGATAGAGAGAGAGACAGCTCTGGGTGAGAGAGAGATAGAGAGAGAGACAACTCTGAGCGAGAGAGGAAGAGAGGGAGGGAGAGAGAGATAGCTCTGGGTGAGAGAGGAATAGAGGAATAGAGGGAAGGAGAGAGAAGGGAAAGAGAGAGGGAGACAGAAGACCAACTGAAATGCGTCATCTTTTCTCTTTTTTTCTACAGCTATAAATAACCTAGCCTCCTGATTTTGTGAGCATTTGTTTCCAAGGCAACCTTGTTCATTCACAGAGTTCAGATGCTGGAAGGCTGTGTGTGTGAATGTAAGTCTGCATATCTGTGATGTAAGAGGGCTACTTGCGACTGCTCTACTTCAGCTTTTGAACACTGTCGTCACTTCCTGCACTCCTGTGTTTTCTGCCTCATCTTTGGAAGGTTATCCTTCCATCCTCTCAACCTTCCATCCTTCCATCCTTCCATCCTCTCAACCTTCCATCCTTCCATCCTTCCATCCTCTCATCCTTCCATCCTCTCAACCTTCCATCCTTCCATCCTTCCATCCTCTCATCCTTTCATCCTTCCATCCTTCCATCCTTCCATCCTCTCATCCTTCCATCCTCTCATCCTTCCATCCTTTCATCCTTCCATCCTCTCATCCTTCCATCCTTTCATCCTTCCATCCTCTCATCCTTCCATCCTTCCATCCTTCCATCCTCTCATCCTTTCATCCTTCCATCCTCTCATCCTTCCATCCTTTCATCCTTCCATCCTCTCATCCTTCCATCCTTCCATCCTTCCATCCTTTCATCCTTCCATCCTCTCATCCTTCCATC
>JAOXYF010000015.1:1284962-1307393 GCA_028565775.1 Sternarchorhynchus goeldii | reverse complement strand
TGCGTGTGCGCGTGTGAGAGAGAGAGAGAGTGAGAGAGAGAGAGAGAGAGAGAGAGAGAGAGAGAGGGGAAGAGACAGAAGGGGCAGGGAAGAGAGATTGAGTGAAAGAAGGGGAGAGAGAGAAGGTGATGGAGTGAGAGAGAGAGAGAAAGAGAGAGAGATTTTGTGTGAGAGAGATGGGGAGGGAGAGAGAGAGAAAGAGAGAACCAAATTTACACCTTCAGTTGAAATTTAGAGGTGAGAGAAAGATGGAGAGAGAGAGAGAGAGAGAGAGAGAGTAAATGTAAATGTACTGATCTGAACTATGGAGTGCACTGCTCTAGGTTCTAGAATGTACTGATCTGAACTATAGAGTGCACTGCTCCGGGTTCTAGAATGTACTGATCTGAACTATGGAGTGCACTGCTCTGGGTTCTAGAATGTACTGATCTGAACTATGGAGTGCACTGCTCTGGGTTCTAGAATGTAGATTCATATAATAATTTCTGCAATTTTGTCTAGAATCAATAAAGTCTTATTTTATAACAGCAGATGTACGTCAGCCTGCAGGTGACTGAACAAGAGAACAGCAGCTTCAGGATTAGCTCTAAGAACTAAACATGTGAAGAACAGAATCACAGTGACCAGCAGAAGGCTAAATACACACACACACACACACACACACACCACACTCACTCTCTCTCTCTCACACAAACACACACACACACACACACAGTGTTATGACCAAAAACCTCCAACAAAGACAACCAGTTTTAAAAAATGCTCAAAAATGCCCCAAATGTTAGAATAGAATAAAATATCACAATCAAAAGATACATTTCTTAAAAACTGGGCAAAACAGACACAAGCTGCAATGTCATTATGACATACAGTATCTACAGTACCTTCTGAACTCTATCTCCCAGAAACCCGTATTCTGCTGTCAGCCCCCAGACCCCCACAGACAGGTCGGTCGGTGCGTGTCTGCTGGAGCACAGGAGGAGGTGCAGGTGGAGAGCTGTGTGTCCCCAGCCGGTATTCAGCCAAGAGCAGGCAGCGGCAAAGAACAACGCTCCCTTACTGCACAACCATTCACCTCCTCAAACTGACGTCCTCCTCACACTGACGTCCATCTGCTCCCCTCCCTCTCCCTCTCCCCTCCCTCTCCCTCTCCTTCCTTCTGTCCACCCCCCCCCCCACCTCTCTACCTTCAAGCCTTCCTACACAGAGAGGGTGTAGAGGGTGGAGTTAACACAACAGGCTGTCGCTTCATTCAGTAGTATGAGATCATCCAACACACACACAGTGAAAGGCTGGAGAAAAGGAAATTAGTCAGACATGACTGTTACGTGGGGAAAAGCCACAGATCTGCCATAAGAACAAACCACACATTACAGCACTGCTACTAGATGATGATGGAATAACCAAGCAGTTATTGAGAGTAATCAGAGAGATCATCCTGAAATCCCACAGCACTAGTGGACCAGATGAAGCAGCGGGGAAAAGTGTTCCAGGTCACGCAGACAACGGGACGCAGCCGTCTGACACGCTGGGCCTGTCTCTGGACCAGAAAAACTGAAAACTGCCTACCATAATTACATTTAAGTGTCACTAAAGGAAGGGGAGGATTTCTGCCATGAGTAATTTTCTAGCACATACGCCATCTGCAGGCAAACTGCTGTAAATACAGCCACAGCTGAACAGGAGGACAGCTGTGATTCACAAGTGCACCACCCCTATAGGAAGATGGAACCAGTTAAACGGATCCTTTGAGTCTAACGCCGTCTTTCCTCCCACTCAGTTAAACGGCTGTTTGTCTAGCAGCGCGCTGGATGATGAATGAATCGGTGAAGTGCTGAATTTACACCGCAAGGTATCTTCACTAAATGAGCATCTTAAACTTTCAATAGAGAAACGTCTTCAATAGAGAAATGATGAGAGGATGGAAGGTGTGGTCCAACATCTGGCCTGACTTGATCTGATCTGATTTTCACTGTGTTCAGTTCCTGCCTGCTACTGCTTTGGTTAGAAGGGAACAGTGTTTCTTTTCAACAGAACCACTGCTTATTTGCTGACGAGTTTAGACTCGGTCAGGAAAAACAAGCAGGCAGTTTTGCTTCTGTAAGCACTGCTGTTAACTCCACCTGATTAAAATAAGAAGTAAAAGTAAAGCAGAAATGGCCAGAGTTGATGGGTCCAACGCTCCGAGACGAGAGCCGTTTCACAAACACCCGTCTGAGGTTCTGCAGCAGTGAGAACGTAAACAGAGCTTCACGGGATGGAATGTGTGTATGATTACTCCAAAAACCAGGCTAAATCCAGGAAGAAAACCACAGGTATAAATACCGTTCAGACCACTGGCATGATAGCACAAATATTACATTGGCTCTTTAACATGCAGGTCTGTTAGACTGATCAGCAACACTCCTTCCCAGAGAGTTCAGTTGCAATTCTAATCTTATCCATTTCCTCCAGCCAATCAGCACTGCCTGATCATAGTGTAGGTCTGAGCTGAAAACACTGAACTGAACATGACCTTGCAAATTGTGGACACAGGCCCTCACCTGATTGGTGCATCATTTGAGTGGCGTTAGCTTTGGCCTGCTGCAGAGCAGAGACCCACCGCTGGCACTCCCCCTCCGAACTGGCCTTCAGGTGATAGCTCCGCCCCCCACTTGTGAGCACCAGGTGACAGGTGTCACCCACTTCTATGTGTACCGTCGCCAAGGTGATAGTGCCACGGCAGGTGTGTGCCATTTCTGCTTGAGTCCTGGATACACACACACACACACACACACACACAACTAATTATTCACCCAGAGGACCAAACACGTATTATGGGACTTATTAATCATTTAACCGCTGCACGTAACAAGCGCTTAAGCGCAGGTGTTGAATACAGGTTGCCTCTCTGTTACTGCGAGCTGCGGCATGACACGGTTTTTTCCCTGTCATAATAAAGCTTACAGCTACGATGCACCTCTGGCTTCAACGGTAGACGAGAATAAAGAGTGACTAACATACGGGGTTAATTAATTGACATGACATCCACATCTATGATGCACTTGGTTATTCTATACCACTTCCCAGTAGCAGAAAAAAATTCTGAAAAACGACTTTTGTTGAAATGCCATCAGCGCCAGAACAAATGAAAAACATTACTGCAGGCCATCAGTACAATCAAAAGCATAAACGCATGGCGGATGTTTAACCAGTCGACTCTTTCTGTCCGGACCGGAGATCCTGAGCAGTACCTTACTACAGACACGCTAATACGTGGTCGGATGTGAGCTTAATAAAACGCAAGGAACTGCATTGAAACTTTTCCAGTAACTCAACGCGCCTCACCCCAAATAATGTCTTACTATTACTGCTATACCAAGACAGGCCACTGCTCAAAATAGGCTGCATTTAGTCTACTGTGGTCGTTAATAACGTATTCTTCACAGAAAGGCGCTTAACCGAAAGAAAATAGATGTCAGAAAAATAAGACAAATTAAACGTGCTACGGAAAAGCTATTTGGGTAGAGGCAGCTGTAAAAGTAACCTACTACGTATGACGAAGCTCGGTTACCTGTAGTATGACAGAAGGCCGTTCCTGAGGACGAACCACCGGCGCTGGTAGCCCTTCAGATAGTTGGTCCATTTAAAAAGCCAGCCTTTGTAGGTATCGGGACCAGGACCTTGTACATCTAAAGGTACGGGTGACGGCAGGCTTTTTACTAGTTCATTCATTTTCCTAACGGTCTGACGCCGCTGGTTATACTAATATGTAACCTGACAAACAGCTGCGGACGGGACTGTTTTAAGATGCGATGTGTCACCGCTGCAGATCCTGCACGCGACATCTGCTCTCCTCATCCACCTTACTGGCCGGCGACGCTACTGCGCGATGCTGAGCGGCTTTGGGACAGAAAGAAATATTCCTGGCATCCTGAGAAATCAGTATCTCTTCCGTTATCAGAGGCGGGGCTTACAGTTAGGAAAACGATGGAAAATGTATTGTATGTGGGGAAATGCTGTGTTCTGCTGGGTGACGTAGTTAGATCGCGAATATACGACGCAAAGCGTAGACGGTACGAATTCTGCAACGTGACGTAAATTTCAGTAAACCTAAAGAAGACAAATGCAGAACATTCAAGATCACGAGTTGGATCTAAGCCGCAAATTTACGACACAGCATGAAATCTTAACACAATCTTGCAGTTACAAGTACGACTAAATGATAATTTACAGAAGACGACAAGATTTTAGGTCTCCCCGTCTCCTTTTACTGTGACAGCGGAAGGTAGCCGCGTGTCATTCAGACGACATTCAGATGATGGCGCCACAGTAACAAAATATTCTGCAAATAATGGCATTCAACAAGTACAACACCGTCCGTTGGGAGGAAGCTTTGAAACGTCAATAGTTTAACCCTCACATCAAAAATACGGTATAGTATGAATGCCGAGGCACAAACTTCAATGCGTCTTGTTTGCCATTTCCAGATTCAGTTCTTCTTGTTTTTAAATGCGAGGTAAATTCCAAACTTTACCCAGGTTTGGTCCGTGTTTATATATATATTATTCAGAAATACAAAGCAATACACAATTTTACAACGTAACAACAACCACCAGGGGGTTACAGACATTCAGATGCAATATTTCAAAGTATCATAATTACACAAATAAATGTAAAAGAGTACATAAATCAATAGTTTTAGTTGCTTTCATATTAGTTGGTTTTTGATTAGTGCATCGACATTTGTGGATATACCATTTGGCTAAATGTATAATAAGATATAAAATTGTTTTTTTCTTCGCAGATGCATAGTCAGTGAAGCCAAACAATACATGTTCACAGCAAAAGGAGAAATGTGGTTCAATACAAGTAAAAACAGATTTGCAGATACCTTCCCATAATTTGGTAGAGAAGTAGGTAATAGAGTCTTTTACAGGTGTATTACAAATAGACAGGATGTCACAATATTTGAGAGCAAGCAGTTCACATTTCTTTATGTTCAAGTAAAATCCAGATGCAGCAGAGAAGGTATTTATCAAATCAATAGATAAAGGTATATGAGAGATCTTTTAATAATAATGTTGCATCATCAGCCAGTTGGGTGATGATAACTTCATTGCCTGAGACTGAGATACCTTTTAATGGACTAAGGTTTATTGAATCAGTGAGTAGCTGAGTGCAAAGCACAAAAAAAAAACAAGGCGATATGGGGCAACCTTGATTGACCCCGTGTTCAAGGAAGAAACGAGGAGAAGTGCCAGCATGCGATCTGATTGAGCAGTTGCCATTGAGCTGTTACCATCTGTATACATTGTTTTAATAGCACTGCTAAAATATGAACCAACACCCAACTTTACTAAAGCATGGAATATGAATTTATGTTCGATTAATTAATTAAGTAATTAAGCAAACAGATTGGATGCCAGTTGTCAATGAGGAGTAGATCTTTCTTTGGTTTTGGTATTAGAGTTATGAGACCTTGCGTCAAGGTAGGAGGAATGGATTTGTTGCCTATAGGAGGAATGTTGCAAGCTGATTGGAGGATGTTTTATAGCATTCAGAAGTAAGACCATCTGTGCCTGGGGACTAGTTTGGCTTGAGGTGTTCAATAGCACATATGATGTCCTGTAGTGTTAGACTTCAAGAATTGACAAGCAGATTCTTCGTTGTATTTTGATTCATATAGTTTGGTATAAAAATCTGAACAATATTTAGCTGTTTTTTGAGGCTTGTCTGTGATGTCATCAATATGTAGTTTTTGTATCATGTTATTTTTAGCATGAAGTTTTTCCAAGTTTTATTCTGCTCCCCTTCCTTCATCTTCTACTTCTCACAAAGGCCTCCTCAGCCTTTGATCTATGTCATCCAATTTGTTTTGCAGATTAAGTGATGTTCGCTTCCAGTTAAATGTCCGGGTATTTTTTTGTGTTAATGTTATTTCTGAGATTTTCTCCTTCAACTTTTTTAGCCTTAGTGACTGAGCTACTATATGGTCTCAAGAATTTTGATAATTCAACTTTTAAGATTTCCCAATTATTACAATTTTTTTCTATTAAAGATTTATTCCAAAAACATGCAATTAACAGGTGAACATTTTTAGACACATCATGTTTTAAAATAGAGTTGTTCAGTTCCCAATTTGAACCTCTATGGTGAAGATTAAATTTTAGAGATTTGTATTGAAATTGCTTTGTGGTCTGTTAAAGGTGTAGAGAGGATATTGACATAACATTGTTGTGAAAGCAATTGGATACCAACCAAAAGTCTGTACGTGATGGACTAGGAAGTGCTTTATTGCTCCAAGTATATTAACTCATGTCAGGATTTTTTTCCTCTCCATACATCAATTATATTACATTAAAGTGTATCAAGTTAGAGGCCACAGAATAGTTGGCTCGAGGAGACCATCTATCATAAAAGACCATCCAGAGCAATGGTAAAGTTCCCATCATTATCTTCGCACATCATCTTTGATATTTAGAAAGCCAATGTAAAAAAATGAGTTTCTAAAGCATTAAGCAATACATCATGGGCATTGTACTCATGAGTTAACTAGCAAGATTACAGCATCACTGGTATTAATAATCAGAATAAAGGAATGACCTTTAGGATCTCCTTCAGAGTGTAAAGTGACCCTGTTGAAAGAGTTCTTCAAAATAGCAGCACCTGCTGCTCTTTCTCAACCATGTGACAACCAAATATCTTCAAGTTTGATTCGTGTTTATCATCATCAAATCCATCATTTTTGCGGAACATTTATACGCTTTTTCTCCTGAAAATGTCAACACGCAACAGACAACTGAGAGCTGGGATTCAGTTTCTTTTTTTAATCCAACATTTTATACAGGGAGAGGGCCGGTGAAAACAAAACGGGGCACTTGGCATAAAAAAAAGTTTGTTCCACGATAAACATTTTCCACAAACTCAGTCTGTACATTGAACATGCATGACACTTGTATTCACCAACAGCTCGCAACCAGAACAAAGACCACAAAAAGGACGAAAATAAAACAAACTAAAAGAAATTTTTAGAAATAAAAACCAAAATAAAAAAGGGTTACAGAGGAGCGCAGTCCCAACTCCTGTACTAACATTATAAATATGGAATTACAAGGTTAAAATCTTTTGCATGGAAAAATGAGGTGGGGTAATTTCCATTGAGGCCATTCTTAGTATGGTCTATCCCTCCTCTCCTGACGGTGTTCTCCCCTGAGAAAAAACACAAACACCACCACACCAAATTACCAATAAATCAAATATCCAGTTGCAGTGCAGAGCTCTCTGGGTCATTTACAGCTTACAGTAATTACAGCACAGAACTTTAATATCACATTTCAAAATGATTTATTACCATCAACATATATTGGTGTGCAATAATGTCAGAACACTGCAGTGTTGACCTACAAGTTCAAACCCTTTAAAAGAAAGTCCAAATACTACAGCTGGTTTACGAATAAATATCATTAAAAAAAACAAAAACAAAACCCACTCACTTCATGTCCATCATCTTGCCAGGTGGTCCCATTCCCCGCCCCCTTCTTCCCATGTCATCCATGGGCGGGCCGCCTCGGCCCCTCCCACCGAACCCGCCTCTGTCCATGCCACGTCCACCTCTAAAGCCACCTCCACGGTCCCCACCTCTGCCCCCGCGGAAGCCGCCGGGGCCCCCTGGTCCACCGGGGCCACCCCGGTCCATGCCACGGCCCCCCCGCACGCCGCCTGGGCCCCCACGCCCACGCTCACCACCTGCACAAGCACAGCACCAGCTGGTGAGGACACATTCTAGCAGCTTCAGCAATCATGAGACGCTTCGTTGAAAGAGGAGGAGAAGCCTTAGAATTTCTAATGCTTTGGTCCTTGAATCTAAATTTGGCCCTGCTTTGGTCCAATCACACAAGTAACACATCAGTCAGTCATCAAAACTAGCCCTTAGTGAAGACAGATCATTTGTAGTGGTCATGAGGCCTTCATCAGAACTGAGGAAGACATGGCCTGCTGAAGCAGATACCAGGAAAAGCAGATACCACACGCTGTATTTACCTGGAGGGAAAGGAGGGGGTCCAAAGCCCTCGGGTTTGGGTGCCTTGCACTGGTTACACTCCATCCGCCAGGCAAAGTTCTGGTTCCCACAGCCACTGTTAAACAGACAGAAATCAATAAAGGTAAAAAGGTGCACCAGGACATATTTCACAATACCATATTTCAGTCAACGGGACTACATAGGGCTCAGTTTAAAGGGGACCACTCGCGAGTTCATCAATGCTACTTCAAAAAGCGGCTTCACACCGTCCTAAACAAGCGTCTCCTCACCGATTGGGTAACGGCTCAGCTTGGGCTGCCCCAGAGCACGGGGGGTGTAAAGTCTGCCCCAGCCACATTTCGGTTCAGGACTTCAGAGAGCTTCCATTGCTCTCAGTAATGTGCACCTTGAGGAAGGGCACACTCAGGTGTGTTGAGAAACGAAGTGATGTACAGGTAGAGAGACCGGCTCTCTGTAGGAGGGTGTTTTCAAATTTTCCCAAAAGTTCATGTCATGACTTCACTATTAAAAATAGCCAAATGTGACATTTCCTTTTCAAGACGAGGACAAAAAAGGGACGTAGACAAAACTAGTTCTGCCAGATGGATTCGTCACGCAAGTGAAACACCTAAATATCCACAGAAATCAGGTGGAATTCTAGTGATTAACTACTTAATTATGTGATTAATGAGAGATCAACCATCACTTCCCCATGGCAACAGTGAGTTTAATATAGTCAATAAATGTAGCTAGCAAGATACCTACACAAGCGCTGCCAGTCTCCCGCGCGCTGTGTGTGTGTGCTCTTATGCGTTGGGGCACTGCCAGTCTCCTGCGCGCTGCTGCGTTTGTGTGATTGAGAGTATGTGTGTGTGCGAGTGCTCTTACGCGTTGGGGCACTGCCAGTCTCCCGCGCGCTGCTGCATGTTCCCGCCGGACGGTCCTCCGCGGCCCATCCCCCGCGGGCCTCCACGGGGTCCAAACACGCCGCGCTCGCCACCGCGGCCCATCCCACCACGACCCATCATCCCTGCGGGGGAACCAGCTCCTTACTGGTTTCATATTTAACATATTCCCAGTAAAGACTGGAAAAACACTCCTTTCTGTGTTGCATGCTAAAGCATCCAGAACTTGACGCGTTTGTTTAAAACCAGCTGACCATAAAGGGCACCGTTTACCTCCTCGTGTCATCATGCCCCCGCGGTCTCCTCTCATGGGCATGCCCCCACGCATCATCCCCATCGTGGGCTTCCGACGTGCCATCGACACCTTCAGCTTCTTGCCCTGGAAGTCTTTACCTGGTCACCACCACAGGAAGGCATGTTTACACTCCACACTTGGAGAAAATGGTAAGACTCTCAGAAAGCCGAGGTAGACTAGGTGTGTTGCTTGAGACTACGGATCGCTGGTGTACAGACTGTCCATCTTATATTTAAATGGAAGGGGAAGAAAGCAGAGAAGCACCCACCATCGAACCACTCCACAGCTGCCTTGGCAGCCGGAGGGTCCTCATAGGAGAGGGTGGCATCTCCCTTCGGTTTGCCCGTCTCCTTGTCTGTATAGATGTTTACGGCAGGAAGCCCAGTACGCTTGTTTATCTAGAGAAACAATATACAGCAATGTGTTTAAACAAGGTTAAGCAGAACGAATCATAAGGCCCAGGAGACGTTATGAAACCTGGACAAAGGGACCGATATTCAACAACTGCTTGTGACGGTGTCTGTACTTTTAAACTCACATTAAAATGGCATATAAAATCAAAGATGTATAAAAGTCATACTGCTTTTAAAGAGGGGCCTGCACCACGGATCCACACACACAGTCCGCACCTTGATGATGCCACTGTGCTTGAAAAAGTCTGCCACTTCGTCCAGCGTAGCGTTCTCGGTCAGGCCGGTGATGTAAATAGTGCTGTTCTCAGAGTCATCCTGCTCCTCTGGACGGCCTTAACACGCAGACGGCAATAAGCATCCAGCAAACCAGAAGGGCACGGAATAAACCGGAAACAAAACCTCACAAAGCCTGCACTTACCCATGTCTGGGTCTGGTCCTGACAAACACAAGGGGGGAGGGAAGAGAGAGAGAGAGAGAAAGAAAGAGAGACAGACAAAGAGAGAAGTTAGTCTGCACGCCTCACTTCCTGTGCACCTGACAAGACTGTGCTACCAACTCCAGGTAAATGATTTCCCAGGTAACCATGTCACAGGCACACTGGTCCTCTGAGCATTCAAAACCGAGAGAGGGAAAAAAGCACAACCAGCGTGTTACACTCCACAAGTAGTGGTCTGAAGTTTACAGGCAAAAGTATAGCTAATTCAGCTACTCTAAACATCCCATAACCCTAAACCTAACTTTTTTTTGGTTTTTTTGTTTTTTTTTTTGGCAAGTGTGCCAACAATAGCAAAATGTTCAAAACCTCTGAAACCCAGGATTCCAAATTGAACTCCATACCTTAATTTCATAGGAAATACATCAATCAGTACTGCCATTGTAATGGATAGTCAGCTACAATTAAAGTCTACATATGTAAAAACACTTGGGAGTAGGAGTTTTTTTTGTTTGTGTTTGTTTTGTTTTGTTTTACCCATAAACACTTTTAACCCGTCAACCAATGGATAATCGTTCATGGAAAACCTTAAAATTTTACTCAGTGTGCGTCTTTGCATGGCGTTTTCACAAGGAAAACAAAACTCCCCTCAGTAACAATCAAATTCCCATGAAAGGTGGAAGCACGAAGAACAAAAACATTCACTTTGTGATCTAGTGTATATGCTCTTGTAATTCTCGTTAAAACTTACCACCAGGCTTAATGAAGCCACCTCTGTCTCCAGCGATGCTGGGGGAATAGGCGGAGATATGAAGGCGATTTTCCCTTAAACAGCCACTTCAGTACCACAAAAGGGGGAGTTATGGGGGAGACTGTACAGTTCTGGCCCTACAAACCCCCCCCAACAAGGCATCCTTAACCCCAACTCTAGTTACAATGTCTCTAACACTAAGACTTGTTTGAGGGGGAGGGGGGGGACGATCTATTACTTCTAATGACAATTTTCGTTTAATAAAGTGCTTTGCATATCAGTGGCTGAACAATGACTAGGTTCTAAATGTTTAAAAAGAACATAAGGACTGGGGTGTTTATTACCACAGGGCTGGAAAACCCTGAGATTTAGTTTTAAATACACAAATACGGGAAGATTTAATTGTTTCAGACGCAGGCCAGCTGCCGGGCTACGGCATACTTTTGGGGGTTTTTAAGTCATACTGGGCAAATGAAAGCTTAACAGGATGACTGCTTCTCTGCACCAAGGACACGAGCAGCAGCCTTGCGAGACTCTGCTCAGTACGCAGGCAGCGCCTGCTGCAAAGAAGGACCATCGGTAAATCTGTGGCTGCATCTGAAACAATCTGCTTACAGAAACCTGGTACAGGCACTTTCAGTCAAATGGAAAAAAACAACAACAAATAAACAAAAACAAAAAACAAGGAATACCATAATACACATGTTTTTGTCTGTTTACAAATGCCTTTAAGATATAATTACACATAGTATAAAGGCTATAGAAGACATTTAAAAATTACCATTACAAGGTTTTATGGGGTTTTGTGTTGCTAAAAAAAAACAACAAATCTTTTGCTTTCCCCTTGAGTGCAAAGACACTTGAACCACGTCTCCACTTTAAATGATGCCACCAACACTTTGCCAAGGCTGGCCCACACTGAACTGAGCAGCAGAACTGTATAAGCACTGCTCTGTTAACATGGATCTCACTGTTACCTGTAGCGTATAAATGCGACAAAGCATGTTAAAGGGAAAAACCGCTCATGTTCACTTCACAAGAGACAAATGCAATAATCACTTAATACAAATATTCATTGATAAAAATATTACTCCCATAACTCAGAGGGGGGGAAAAAGAAAATGGATGCAGTGTGTGTGTTAAAAGGGGTCAAAACTGGGGAGAGGAACCAAGCGCCAACTCCTAACAAAGCCAGAGGACCCTCTCTTAGCCAAGAGGACATACACTCTTCTAATTTGAGTGATTACAAAATCAGGTTCAAAATCAAATTCAGACGTACGAGGGGAACACACTGAAATGGTATTTATGGACCAGTTTGTTTTCAAAACACTGCATTCACTTTCAAATACCACCGGTTCAAAACACTGGATTATAAGTAAATTCTGAGAAGAAATAAATTCGATACCCTTTTGGAGATATTTTCAAAAGCCTTACAACCTTTTGCACACCCTTAATCTGGAGAGGAATAATCAAAAATATATCTGGATATCATGCCATGTTAAGCCTTTTCTTTTTGCCTGCAACACTTCCAAAATAGACTTCAACCTACCTACCTGTAAATAAAGTGGCCAGTGCTGACCCTGTCTTGGTTATGTGGACTCCATATTACACAGGTCATTGTGTACATCTAACAGCATAAGGCTGTAGAGTTAGGGCAATTCCCTAAGACTCTTAAAAAAAACCCCAAACCACCCAAAGATCAATCCCAAAGAGGGTTAAAGCTCACTAACCCTCTACATAGACAGGCAAAGCCAATCACTGCTTATGCCTAGAGAGTCATATTTAACTTCATTCATAACTCTTCATAAAAGAACTCCAGGACTCATCTAAAGATCTGTACAAAATTCCAGCCCTAACACAACCCCTTACCTTAAACCACGTGAGGAGTGAGACACGTATAGAGGTGACGTAACTATCTTGTGGTATTCTGTCATAAACTTTAAATATTTTTCTTTGCCCCTACTGTTCTACATCTGGCATTCTGGAAGAAGCCATTTTATTTCTCACAATAGAATGTAGTGCTACACTTCACTTCCTACAGGACAGAACCACACTAACTGTGGAAACCTCATTCAGGTTCATTTAGCACAGCTTTCGGGACCTGCAAGGCAGTTCACAGCTCCTGTGTTGGGGAGGAGAGAGTGGTGAAGCAAGTTCACACGAACACACACATACACACTTACCCCACGCCTCCACGATTCATGCCCCCACGCATTCCACTGCCTCCGCCTCCTCGCATCATGCCCCGGTCAAACCCCCCGCGGCCACGCCCACGACTGTCCCCACCCCCCATGCCACGGCCCTCTCCAGAGCCCCCGTAGCCAACAGACTCCAGGCCCGAATAACCACCCCCGCCCGTGCCGTTCTGGTGGTCTTGCCTGTAGCTACCTGCGAGATCAAACACAAACACAAACACAAACACATTCAGCTCTGGACTGTGTTCACTGGCACAAGATATTACAACTAGAGATACGCCAATACATCAGCCAGCAATCAGTACAAAGGTAGTTACCACAGCAACTGCATAACTAGCCGTAGGCTGGCTGACTAAAGACAGCCAACCGCTAAAAGTCCTTAACCAACAATAACCTGAAGCAAAACTCAAAAACCATGGAAACGCTTAGAAGTTTTGATCCACACTCATTAAGAGCATCACTAACGTACCATACTGACTGGGTGGTTTGTACTCATTCTGGCCATATCCACTGCCTCCCTGCTGGCCATACTGACTGGCAGGAGGTTGCCCGTAGGAACCAGAGGGAGGAGCATAGCTGGTGGGTGGGGCCTGCTGTTGCTGGGGCGGGGCCTGTTGCTGGTATCCACTCTGCTGGCTGTAGGAGCTCTGCTGTCCATAACCTCCCTGCTGGCTCTGGTAGCCCCCCTGCTGCTGCGAGTACGATCCCTGCTGGGGCGGTTGGGAGTAGGAGTTCTGTTCATAGCCAGAAGGCTGACTACTAGCGCTGTAACTGAGAGGGAAGACAGAATAAATATTTAACAACAAATAATACTGCATGCAGTAACTAGTTCAGACAGCTGGAGCTGCTTGTACTGATTGGCTGTTCGCGCAACACCTTCATTAATACTCAATCAGCCGTGTTGAAAACAAACAAAACAAAAACAAAGACCCACAAAACTGCCCAGTGATGTCACCCTCCTGAAATCGAGATGGATCATTTATTTCGAATTACAACAACTGAATAAGCGGTCAGGCCGCAGCAGGAGACGGCTGGGTACGGCGTGTACCTGGGAGGAGCCGAGGAGGCAGGCTGTTGCCCGTATCCAGGATACGCAGGCTGGGCTCCATAACCGGCCTGGCTGCCGTACGAAGCCTGGCTGGCCGTGGACGAGGCGGCTGCGGCCGCGGCGGCGGCGGCGGCGGCGGTGGATGTGTCGTAGCCTCCTGCCCCGTAACCCTGCACGGACTGGCCGTAGCCCTGAGACCCTGCTGGAGCTGCGCTGTAGCCTCCTACAGGTGCGGGAAAGAGGTTCTCCGTTTAAACTTAACGATACAGGGTTAGGGTGGTCGAAGTGGCAAACGTCCTGTTTAAGCTCCACTAAGGGACTCACCGCTGGCTGGGGGCTGCTGTCCATATGAGGAACCATAAGCTTGCTGACTGTAACCCCCAGATGAGCTGCTGGTCTGGGAATACGCCGAATCAGCAGGTTGGCTGTACGAGCCGTAACCCTGCTGCTGGCCGTACGACTGCTACACAATCAGAAAGGCATTACGGTCAGGACACGGTCACAGGGAGGCACGGCACACGGGTCAGAGTGTGGCAGCTGGGTGGGGGGGTGTGTGTGTGGCAGGGGGTGCTTTACCTGGGCACCTTGCCCATAGCTCTGTGAGGGCTGGGCAGCATAAGAGCCATACCTGCACAAAGAGACAGAAACACACACACACACTTAACAAAAAACAACCGTAACATATTACAATGACAAAAAATATCCCAGGTTCAGGGACTTCTCCAGAACCAGTATGCACAACCCAACTGGAGAGTCGAAACACAGCAGAGTATCTCTAATCTCCAGTGCTTATAAACCTCAATTACACAATGACTTGAACCAGGTTCAGGCAAGAAGTGAAATCAAAACATGCTGTACAGTTTTCCGGCCAAGACTGAGCAGCACTGCTTTACAAGAAATTTAAAACCATGTCGTCTTACCCCTGTTGGCCTCCAGCCTGTCCATAACTGTTGTAATCTGAAACAACAACATAATATTAGGCTGCGTTAAAAGAACCAACGTTTAGTTTTCTGTCAAGGCCTCGTCACTACGTTCTCAAAAACAGTAAGAAATACAGAGACATAATCCTGTTTTAAAAAGACGCCCAAAATACAACCACATCCAGTGAAAAACCAGATCAATTTCATTGGGAATTTTGACACGTTGAACGACACCAAATTGTACTAAGGACTAAATCTCAAAAGGAGTTACTGTAGATGGCATTTTCTAGTTACACGAAGCATATTCAAAGAAAAAGTAGTGGCAGCTCACTGGTTAAGGCACTAGTTATCAGAAGGTTGCTGGTTTAAGCCCCAACTCTGGCAAAGTTGTCACTATTGGGACATTAACCTTCAATTGCTCAAGATGTTCACAGTCACAAATATAAGTCGCTTTGGATAAAGGCGTCAACCAAATGCCTAAATGTAAATGCAACGTTAAAGACGGTTATGATCAAGAACACGTCGTTGTGTTGGTGTAAACACCCGACCAAAGACTCGGCAACAACCGTCGAAGATGTTGGGCATTTCGTTTACAAAAGCGTCTTACGGTCCCAGTCATTTATGATTGTCTAGAAGCACTACGAGGCACTCAAATGTGCAATCAACTACAAAACTACAATCACCCAAACATATTCGTGTGATTTAAACTTTGAACACGACCGAGTCTAACTAAGATCAGTTTTCAAAAAGTTCTCTAATTTTTCGTTTCAAACACAGATGCTGTGTGCTGAAACATCACACCCCGCCTACCGGTGGCAAAGACAAAAGACCGTATCCAAAACAAATAATTAACTGTTAGCTAGATGCACATGCACTGTATGTTTAACATAAATTAAAATCGACACTGACTATAAAGCAAAAATGTAAAAAAAGAGAAAATACCCTTTCTAATGCCAATAGTAGTTAAATCCACAACTGGTCCGTTCAAACCACGTGAACGGTTTAAAGCAGCCAAACACAAAGCTAGGTTATGTAGCTAACCAGCTAGCCAACGTGTCGAGGGCCGGTAAACCAGGTGGATAGATACCGACACAGCTACCGTTAGGTTAAAAACTGAATACGTATTCGACACCAAAGCAAACAGACCAAGAATTGCATTGTATTTACAGTATAGCTCAAAATTGTACGTCGGAAAGAATAACGGTCAATTATCGACCACCGACTCAGTTAGGTAACCTAGGTTAGCTTGCTAGCTAACTAAAGGTTACACTGCTAGCAGGCTAACTACAAATCACAGCACGGGAATAATAACGGGAGAGTTTACAGGCGTGTCTAACTGATCACTGCCTAGTACTTATGTCTAGATGTTTCTCGCGAATTCGTCGTTTTAATATATAAACAACACATTCGCTCACAGCGTACCAGACTCTACATTTAGCGGTTATTAGACCATCTAAGATCGTTACCACGCACCGGTCGAAATGGAAAAACTAGCCGGAGGAGCTAACTAAACGATGGCGTTCTGCAAGAAATACTAATGCATAGAATTAGTATTATTAACTGCAGCGACCCCAACTAATTACTCTTATACCTTTGATATAGAATAAAGGAATTTTTTATATAAAAATGTTTTCCCCCCCCCCGCAAATGTTAATTTACCTGCTGCAGACGCCATTTCGTGTACTTGCTTTCTGCCCAGTAGCAACCGAACCACAGCGCATGCGTGAAGATGATCTTCAGGCGCTACCATTCGCATACAACAAAACCACTATGGCTATAATGAAAACTTTACGTGAAAAGAAACATTCGCTTCTACAACTTTGATCAGTTGTATTATTATACTTGTCAATGTTAATTAAATGCTTTGTGTTTAGCTTAAGATGTTTCTTAGAATGTATGATGAATGGAGACGTCCTTAAAGTCATTACGGGTAACCTACATTTAGCATGTATCGACCGAAAATGGATGTTTGACAATGCTAGATATAACTTTATTTGCAAAGCTGATTTCATATTAAGAATATAAATCTTGTAGGTACATATATTTTATAAATATTTATTTGTAACACCAAAAAGCAGTAGGCCTAATTTTATTTTCCTGTTTTAAGATGCTTGATCGTAAAATGATGCAAACTGGCTACATGATATGGACGGGTTGGACTTCTCGTACAGATTTTAAAATGTTCTCCTAATTCCCTTGCAGGATCTTTTTACTGATTATTTAATTATGAACTGATTTCATGTGTTTGTGCGTCCATCTCGTGCAAGGACGCCAGTTTTTCAGTGCAGGCCACCGAGTGTTGACCTTTCACAGAAATTTCAATGAGCACTGAAATAAACCTAAACGTTTAAATAAAGCCTTCAAATGATCACCTTTCAAAGGCTCTGATTGAAGTCTCTGAAGCGATACCAGACTGAATATGTTTGAGATGCTCCCTTGTCCTGTAAAAACGTGCAGAGCTCCGTCTAAACTCTGCTTTCACCTGACAAATTGTGAGGAAAATGATAGCAAGATAAACTAATGAATACACTAAGAAATGCTTTCGCAAAATTCTCTTTCCCTAGTTGAAAGCCAAGCTGGGTTAAGGTTAGCAAAGCTGTCTTGAAACATGAGTGAAACAGACTTTAAAACCACAAACACATGACCTTTAAGGGTGTGCTCTGCATTGAACAACAACAACAAATCAACCTTGGTTGCCGGAGATCTAGTACCTGTAGAGTTTTAGTTCCAGACTTGATCAAAACAACTGCTGCAGTTGCCCAAAGTCTTCAGTTGTACCTGCATGTTAGATCCACGTGTATTAAAACTAAACTCTAGGTAGTTTACCCTGCTTTAAAGTACTGACAAAAAAAAACTACAATGGGAAAGATGAACTGCTAACAGGACTCTGTTTTTGAAAATGATGCTTTAATACCATACTCCATGAAAACTTCAATGAAAATTCTATCTAGTTATGACTGACTAATGCTGTGTAGTGATCCTTTTCCCCACTTGTAAAAGTTTACCTGCATCATCACAAGTTGTGTGTGTCTGCGAGTGTAAGAATCATGGATAACATGGCTAGCTGAAGTGTTTGCATCTCATTATAGCATACAAAACTGTATTGAAAAATACTTATGGCACTTTTGAAATCTGATATGATGTAAAATGCTTGTGAATAAATAAGGTTATCAAATAGGACTTGTATCTCTAAATATAAATATGACAGTAGTACCAATTCTGACCCAGTATTGGTGCACTTGAAATGAATGGGTGCATCTATGGTAGGAGGTGTGTGGTTTGCTGATCCTGCTAAAATCGGGTGGGGGTGCTCATCCATCCACTGTGTTTACTACTGCTGAGTCAGTGGAGGAAGGTTGTAGTGTAGTGGATCACAGTAAGCTATGGATGAGCTCAACACTGAGGCACCCTGCACTGGTCACAGTAATCCATCCTGCTCGAAGACAGAGGGCAGGAGAGAGAAGTCAAAAGGGGCAAATTTGACACCTGTTCCACTGTAGAATTTATTCTGAAACTCCACCCTGCAGATGAAGAGAGAGAGAGAGAGAGAGAGTAGAGATGATCAGGAGGGGATAGAGAGACCGAAGAGAGTGAAAGAGCATGTGTGTGAAAGTGAAGACTAAACAAGAATATTTTAGAAGTAACATGATCAAGCTGTTAAGGTATCAGTTCAGATGGAGTCTGAGGGAAACGTGGCCCAGAATGAAGGTAGGAGTGGATTACACTGCATTGTAACTAAAGACGTGCCAATCCCTATATTATGAAGATAAATACTACACTAATGAGATTATAGCATAAGGAGATGACTGGTAGTCAACTCATGAGTGTTGATGTGTGTGGTGTGTGGTGTGTGTGTGTGGGGGGGGGGTTAAAAAAAACATTTATACATGTCTGTGACGCTGTGATGCATGGTTATATTTGAGTGTTATGTGTGTGTGTGTGTGTGTGGTAGCTCAGTGGTAAAGGCACTTGACAAGTAATCAGAAGATAGCCAGGTTGCCACTGTTGGGCCCCTGAAAAAGGCCCTTAACGCTCAGTTGCTCAAGGTGTCTTCAGTTACAATTGTAAGTTGCTTTGGATAAAAGCATCAGCCAAATGCCATAAAATGTAAAATGTGTGTGTGTGTGTGTGTGTGTACTGACCAGTGCAGACGTAGTGCATGCAGAAAGGCGGAGAGCCCCTCCATGAGCAGCAGGATGGAGACAGTGAGCAGAGTGAACACGCTGAAGACAGGAGCCAGTACAAGAACACCCAACCTGGAGCTGATCCTCAGAGCCACACGCAACACCATCGCCCACAGCACCTCAGACAACTCTGACACACACATACAGCAAAAACAGTGTAAAGAACACTCATATTTTACAACTTTAACATCCCTTTGTGTGTGTGTGTGTGTGTGAATACTGACGAGCGTGAGCCAGACTGAGAGCCCAGAGGCGCAGATAGGACGCTGTGTTAGAGATACAGCCCAGGCAGTACTCAATAGTGTGGATGGACTGATGGAGGAAAACATCCCCAAAATCAAACTGCAAGCAAATAAACACACACAAGTAAACATAAATAAACAAAAGATCTCCATGGTTACATATATGGGGTGTTGCAGGCTGTATCAGGGGTGTTGTGGGCTGCACTGGGGATGTTTTGGGCTGTATTGGTTGTGTCCTGGACAGTGTTGGGTGTGTCCTGGACTGTGCTACAGTGATACAGGGAGTTTTGGGGTGTTCTCAACTGTGTTTTGGGACTGACCTCCTGTGGAAAACTCTCACGACCAAGGGGCTCATCGAGACCTTCCTCCTCATCATGACCCATGGAGGGCGAGAGATCATCCTCGCTCAGACGCCGAACTCTCTCATAACCCTGCACACAACGCCACCCACAGGTGCTGTGAAACTCTGCTGAACTTTACCACCAACACTGGCTTCCATATACACAGCTGTTCACAACAGAATAATAACACTTGTGAAGGGTCAGTTTATGCTGTGCACTTCAGCTGATCAATGCTAGTTTTATTTTGCTGAAGTGTAACTTTAAGGCAAACACACTCACACTAGAAGAGTTGTAATAATGAACAGGCACGTACACAGACCCTGTGGACACCCAGGCTCTTGCCGCCATGGTGCAGCCAGTAGAGGTAAAGTGGTTTCCCTAGCAACAGCACTGGAACACACAATAGGGCGACAGCTACCAGGAACACTTGCAGTCCTGCCTGTAAGACACACACACACACCATCACTGGAGTACAGGTGAAAACCAAGGACACTCAAACACACTCAAACACACACACACACACACACACACACACACACACACACACACACCTGACCAGGGTAGAGTGGTACAGCAGTATTTCCCTGCATTAGAAACATGCTGATGAAGTGGATGAGAATGCTGGGAGCATCGCGTGAATCACGTGAGGAGAATGCCAGCCATTTGTAGAAGATCATGAAGACCAGGTAACCAAAGAGACACAGCAGGAAGAGCAGCTCGGGTAGAAACAGCAGGTAGAGCTTAAACTTCTGCCTGAAGTGCCTGAACACAGAAACATGGGGAGGAAGAGACCTGAGGCAGGGCTACTGTACAGAAGGCCAAAGGTGCCAAAAGACCCATCACAGGACAAACAGGGAAGCTAATATAGATCAATCAGCATAGTGAAGCTAATATACAGCAGCTAGCATAGGGAAGCTAATATAGATCAATCAGCATAGTGAAGATAATATACAGCAGCTAGCATAGGGAAGCTAATATAAATCAGTTAGAGCATCGAGCCAGTATACGCACAAATGGTTAAAGACACTAAGCACGACGCCGAAGGTCATGTGCACGACTCCGATGATCACAGACATCTTCATCTTGTAGGAGTTGAGGAAGACTAGCCGATTAACTGCCAGGTTCCATATCTGCACACAGAGTAGGGCGAGAGCGAATTAGGTCTATCCACACCACTGGCGTGGGGACCTCTGCTCTCAAACGGGTCTGGATGCCACATACTGGGTCGATGCCGAGCGGGTAGGGGCCAGTAAAAACACCCGACACGTTGGGATCAAGCGCAAGCAAGGCGTTCGTCTGCAGCGTTTCGTTTCTGCAGGATGTGAACACAAATGAGGAAAAAGCTTTTATTAGCAGGTCATTTACAGTATCGCACAAAAGTTGGAGGCGGGAAAATGATGTTGAACGCAATTTATTGGGACACCAAATATGTATTTGTACTTGGAAGAGCCCCAGGCAACGTAAATCTGTGTTTTATGTTTAATTATTAATCCTTTCTGTTAATTATGTTATTCTTGCTCTCCTTGGTACAAGAAAGTGTGAATACCTTTCTGCAGTAAATGACGAATACATTTAACCAGATAGAACCATTTTGAACAATCTACATAGAATTCACCTCTGTTATTCCATGCGTTCGTGTGTGTGTGTTTATGTGTGTGTGTGTGTGTATGCGCGCAGCTTACGTCCACTGCTGATCCCTGAACATGGCCTTGATGTTCCAGCCTGAGCCAAAGATGTTGAGGGGTTTGGAGAAACAGTCATTGTAGATGAGGCCGGTGTAGATGGAGAACAGGCCCATCATCAGGATGATGTATCGGCCCTCATAAAACGGACTCCACATCTTGAAGCAGCGGCACAAAGCAGAGCCAAGGCAGGGACAGAAAGGCACGAAATTAAAGATTCATAATAGAACCGTCCTTTGCACAGGAATAAAGTCTTCCTTCTCTGACCTCATTTCCTGAACGTCTTCTTTTATGGTTCTTCTCAGTCAGCACCATCCACAAGGCAAAGAGCGTTATGACAACGCCGTGGCCGACGTCTCCAAACATCACCGCAAACAGGAAGGGGAAGGTAATTATGGTATAGGGGGCTGTGGATAGAGATTAAAATTTACATTTAATAATTATGATTAGCAGACATGCAAAGCAATTTGAATATTCAAGCAAAAAGTGTAAATCTGTTCTTCAAAAATAGCACATGCTCACAAGTGAAAGACTACGTATTTCTACCACAAAACTGCTGCTCTTGATCTCTTTAACACTACACAAGAACTGTTTCAGTCTCTCCTTCTGAGCTGAAGCACAGCCTCCTGACACAGACAAGGGCATCGAACACGTGTGTCATCTCCTCAACGAGGAGCAGAGAGCATGTGGAGAGGAGGTTCAGCCACTAGGGGGGCGCCGAAAGACGGCCACGCACACCTGGACTGGCTTCCCTGTAGTCACCAACGCCGTACGCTTCAACGATACTCTGGAAGCCCGAGGTGAACTTGTTGCTCCTCAGGAGAGTCGGTGGAGTTTCTTTACTCGGGATCCGGTTCACAAAAGAGGGGACAGTCGCATCTCCCTTTCTCTGTCAACATTTAACGAAATCAGAGATTTCACCATAACATCACTCACTCAGGTACTCAGTCACATTTTCATTTTATATAAATATATGAACATATCGATATAGTTCAGAGCAAGGTTCTCCACTTCTGAAT
>JAOXYF010000015.1:1242147-1264862 GCA_028565775.1 Sternarchorhynchus goeldii | reverse complement strand
AGCAGAGTACTGCTGTGAGAGAGTGTGTACTGTAACCACGGCAGAGTACTGCTGTGAGAGAGTGTGTACTGTAACCATGGCAGAGTACTGCTGTGAGAGAGTGTGTACTGTAACCACGGCAGAGTACTGCTGTGAGAGAGTGTGTACTGTAACCACGGCAGAGTAGTGCTGTGAGAGAGAGTGTGTACTGTAACCACGGCAGAGTACTGCTGTGAGAGAGAGTGTGTACTGTAACCACAGCAGAGTACTGCTGTGAGAGAGTGTGTACTGTAACCACGGCAGAGTACTGCTGTGAGAGAGTGTGTACTGTAACCATGGCAGAGTACTGCTGTGAGAGAGTGTGTACTGTAACCACGGCAGAGTAGTGCTGTGAGAGAGAGAGTGTACTGTAACCACGGCAGAGTACTGCTGTGAGAGAGAGTGTGTACTGTAACCACAGCAGAGTACTGCTGTGAGAGAGTGTGTACTGTAACCACAGCAGAGTACTGCTGTGAGAGAGAGTGTGTACTGTAACCACAGCAGAGTAGTGCTGTGAGAATGTGTACTGTAACCACAGTAGAGTACTGCTGTGAGAGAGTGTGTACTGTAACCACGGCATAGTGCTGTGAGAGAGTGTGTACTGTAACCACGGCAGAGTAGTGCTGTGAGAGAGAGTGTGTACTGTAGCCACAGCAGTGTGACATACTGCTGGAAGAAGTATGATGTGATTTGATTGGTTGAAATGAGCCTTGCACCAAAGGTTAACTGATGTGTTCAAAAGTAACACTGTGTGAAGAGTTGTGAAGCAGTGCTTATGATATAAGACAAGTGTGAAAACTAATAATGGAAGTGAAATGTAAAAGTGGTTATATTCATGAACGTGTACACACACACACATATACACAGGGCATTTTTTTCAAGTGTAGTTTCTCAGGACTGTAAATAGCTGTAGTTTCTTCAGCCACATGCAAGCAGCTGAAGGGAAACGTGGTCACAGTGAGCATTTCCTGCAGGACGTTTGCTTTCATTCTGGACTCACAGAGACAATGGCTGAGTTCCCTGCTGCCTGAAACCCGGGAAAGAGTGACGCCCTCACCCTAAAGACACCACCACCCTGAAGACACCACCACCCTGAAGACATTTAGTCCTGCTCACTGCTATGACAGCAAATACTAACCAGAACACATTTTCAGTTAAAGAAACATTTTATTTGCAAATTAAGTCAAAATAGTGTCACAAGGTTCTCACAAGGTGCAGACTGATAAATTCATGGCTGTTAACTTGACATTCCTCAAACACACTCACACACACATCAGTCGTTCATTTGAAACACACAAACACACATACCAGTCTCTCATCTGTAAAAGCTGCCACCTGTTAATGGGACCAGTCACATTTGTCAGTTACCATCTGTCAGTCTGATAACCTCCCCACACTGAACCCCCCCGATCCCGTCTCCTCTGGCACCCAACTCCAGACCCCATGAAGAGAAACTCTTTAATCAAGCTGCAACACCTCTTCTTGACTGACACCTTCCCCAGTTTGATCTACAGTCGCAAAGAAGATAAAGACGGCAGCTCTTATCTACACAAGACGAAGTGCTTAAGAAATAAAGCAACAAAATTATAAAGTACGTTAAAATGCACTCATTTAAAAGTCGGGAGCACGTGGTTCCTCTGCAGCGTAGTTAAACCACCCCGACATCTCCGGCCCAACGTCTCCAGCGTCCACCGAGTGTCGGAGTCCCTGACGCCCACGGGTAGGATGCTTAGGCAAGGCACGAGCGGTACGTTGCACCGTGACATCTGGAGTGAAGCTGCATGTGTCTGCAGGGCTCTCGGATGCTAAAGAGGAGAGTTCCAGATCCGAGAGCTCCAGGTCCTGCCTCCACGCCTGGGTGTGTGTCAGAACCTTCACAGTTTCAGTCTACTGTGTTGATTTCTCCCTCCATTCTGTGGAGTCACCAGGAACAGTCAGTTAAAACAACACACACACACACACACACTCAAACAGGAGGAGCTGGATCCTCTGGGTAGTTTGTTGCCGAACACAGAAATGAGTCTGTGAGTGTCTCTCCAACAGCAGATTCAGTTTTCAGGCCGTGAGGGTTTCAACGAGGCGCGGGTACAACACGGACTCCCTGTCCACCACCACCACCCCCCTCCCCCACCTGTGCTGCTCTCGTAAAACCCCCCTCCACCGCTCACACCTTGGTGGCCAGTGTCTGCGCCTCGGTCTTCTGGGAGGACAGGGAGCTGGGAGGGCTTGCATGCAGAGCCTTCTTCAGGCTGAGAAGACACAGGCACTGCGAGCGAAAGCGTAGGTCAAAGAAGGCGTAGAGGAAGGGGTTCAGGCAGCTGTTGACGTAGGCCAGGCAGGTGGCGTAGGGGTGGGCCAGGAGCAGGACGCTGAGCAGGGTGCAGGAGTCCGGCGCCAGTCCCAGGTAGGACAGGGCGTCCATACTCTTCACCACGTGGAAGGGGGTCCAGCAGGCAGCGAACACCACCACCAGCGTGGTGATGATCTTCAACAGACGCCGCTTCTTCTGGTCCTCCTTGCGCAGGCGCCTGAAGTGGCGCGTGACGGTGCAGCCGATGAAGCCGTAGCACACCATCATGGCCAACAGGGGGAGCAGGAACCCCAGCGCAGTGGAGGACATGCTCAGCCCGGCGATCCACAGGCTCTCCTGGCCCGGCCTCCTCACTACCAGGCTGAAGTCCATAGCGCAGGAGGTGCGGTTGGTCTCCTTGTCGTCCATGGTGGTGCGGAAGATCAGCGTGGGTGCCGCCAGGGCCCCGGACGTCAGCCAGATGGCGGAGAGCGAGGCCTGCATGTGACCTCGCGTCCGCAGCTGCGCGCTGGACAGCGAGTGAACGATGGCCAGGTAACGGTCCAGGCTCAGGCAGGTGAGACAGAACACGCTGGCGTACATGTTTAGCAGAACCACGTAGCTGCTGATCTTGCACAGGGCCACCCCGAAGGGCCAGTGATAGCCCAGAGCCGTGTACACGGCCCACAACGGCAGCGTCACCACGAAGGTGAGGTCGGCCAAGGCCAGGTTACCGATGTACACGTCTGCCGCTCGCCGCTTGGACTGGGCCTTCCACACGGTGAAGATGACGATGCCGTTACCCGAGAGACCAAGGATGAAGATGAGCATGTAGAGGATGGGGATGAGGGAGTAGGAGGGCTCCCATTCGTTGAACTCACACGTGTTGTTGTTCTGGGAATCGTAGTCGTCCTGGTAGTCATAATCGCTCATGTTATCCATGCTGTTTGCTTTCAGCTTGCTGTGGTCTGACAGATGAATTTGCTCCAAAGCAAAGTATTAAAATCGTCTCTGTCTGGAAACAAAACAAATCAAAGTACTGAAAAACTCGTTTCTGTCCAGAAAAAACAAGGGGTTTGCAAGCAACAAAAAGCAGGAGAGTCAGTTCTCAGAGACAGGAGATGCTGCTGTGATACGAGCAGAAGGCTGAATGTTCTCACAGACGGACACTCCGCCTTTTAAAGCACCGCAGCCTCTGACCCCCCTCTCTGCGCCTCGCGCCCCGTTTACCCCTCCTTCTCCTCCTAGTCTCGCGCCCGAACAACTGCTTACTCTACACTCCGCTAGTTTGCCAGAAATTTACATCTTCGTTAAATGAAGGGGGAAAGCATCTTTACAATTTTATACGTAAATGTACGATGGAAAATATTTTTACGATACCCTCTGCGCTACACTTACAAATAAAACAAAAATGACACTACTTCCCTTGTTGGTCTCTTTTATTTTACTTGTATTTGCGTGAAATACATTACTAACTGGGCAGAAACACTACAAAAGGTTTGCTAATAAACTTTGGTAAAACATTCATTTAAAGCAATATAAATGTATAGCGCATGCTATATGAAATAACATGTAGTTTGCTATTTTAAATGAACCGAAATGGATTCATGTAGTCTTTAGCGTGATTGTCAAATCACATCCCAATCAGAGAAAAATCGATAGGAAATTTCTGGATTGTGGTCAAAGTGATAAACATGAAGAGGGATTTACGATTCTTGTCCAAACAAGTCGGGACTAGTGGTTTTGCTCTATAGAGATAAACTGAAATCATAATAGATGGCCGTAAATGCGTGAACGACGGTCTATTCACAATCAAAGAATAGAACCAAGCTTCTTAATTTCCATCCCAATGCCCGTGGCAAAAACATTACACTCCTGGAAATGTCAGTTTCATACTTGCCCGTGCAAGTCTACAAAACGTCTCGCGACGAATCTTAAATAATGTACCGAGAATCTGAAGCATTTTTAAATTATTTAATAAGATACTGGCATTTTAAGAAATCGTACTCTGCTTTTAAAGTTCTGGACTACTTCAAATAAACATAAGAGAAAACATTCCCTTTTTCGGATTCCGACAAAACATTTCCTGTTTCATAACCAGACTTTTAAAACAAATTATGTAAAAACACTAATATGTGTCACGTCAGGTTTAAAAATCAAAGCAAGTTAGTTTTGTCTACACTTGTTACTAAGTCATTCAACACACACACACACACACAAGCACGCACGCGGCTGTGACCCTTAATTTGGAGGAGAGGCTCCAACAGATCCCAGGAAGGACTACATTAATCTCGGAGAGGAACAGCAGAAATACTGCGTCGCACCCTCAAACTCCCAGACCTCTCTCTCTCTCTCTCTCTTTCTTTTGTGTGTGCGCAGTGTATGTGTGTGTGTGTATATATATATATATATATATTATCTTTAAAAACAGTTTCTGTAGGATACTGATGGTTTTTCTCTATGTGTGTGTGCATAAACCTCCTGTGTACTCTGGTCTTGTCTGGTCTGATCCACACCCAGAGTTCTGTTTCTGTTGGCCAACGCTGTAAAATATAGAACACTTACAGTCAAACAACCTGTATTACCAACAGAACATCAACAGTAGTGAAATAAACCTTAATCTGCTCTGGGGCTTTTTCAGTGCTTTGTTAAACTTTTTTAAAAAGCCTGGAGATTCACACTCAAAGTTGCTCAACGTAATTTTCATACACTGCTCAAAAACCAAGATCCAACTGAAAATCTTTAAGTAGCTAGAAGCTGTGTGTGTGTGTGTGTGTGTGTGTGTGTGAAATGCAGCTGACTGTTGGGGGATAGTTATGTGCCTGTGTGTCCATATTTGTGTGTGAAGCACTGTTGGGCTGTTGGAGGAGCATTGTGTGTGTGTGTGTGTGTGAAGCAGGGGATAGTTGTGTCTGTGCTGGTCAGGGCCTCGGCGCCACTGATGGTGCCCTGCTGATAGATGGGGCAGGGTGCAGAGTGAAGCCTCCTGCCTGCTCCTACACATACACACACACACACACGTATACTCACATTCACGCACACACACACACACACACACACACACACACACACACACACTCACATTCACGCATATATACCACACGCACACATTCACACATAAACGCACCCATGCAAACTCACACACAATCCCACACACTCACATTCACGCACACATGAACACACTCACATACACACTCACATATAACCCCCCCCCACACACACACTTACACACTTTTTGTATACAGGCACACACAAGACCAATGACATACACCACGCCAAGTAAAGGGAAGCCATTCTGACCAAAACCTTCTGGGGTGCAGCGCTATTACAATTAATGGACTTACTGCTCACGTTGAGGCTAAGGGGAGTCACGGCTAGCCTCATGTACCCCCCCCCCCCCGCAACAGGACGACAGTTTCCCATGACTAAAGCAACGGTCTATTTATAATAAGCTTTTATTTCTAACGATTTACAGTGTATCAGAAGAAAGAGGATGTAATACCCTCTGCTGTCTAAAGCACGTGCACCATACTCCCAAACACGCACACACAAAATCACCGCCACCTGGGGACTCTTATCGTGCACCATTCCCCTAATAGCACAGATAAGCAAATTTGATGAGACAAATGGTATCGATTTGCATTTTACGACACAACTAATTGTTAACTTGATCTTATCTTCTGACAGAAAACTTTTAGCTGTGTAAAGTTTCATAAATGATGATGGTTTTTTTTTTTGTTTGTTTTTTACCAAAAGAACCATTCTCAATACTTAGAGGTCTGTCGTTTTCAAATCAGTACTGTTTTTTTAACATTATTTGCATTATTAATAGATTTTTTTATTCAAGTTTATAAAGTGTTATTGGTGGTTGGGTGTGTCAGAAGTAAAGCTAGACGCACATGAAAATCGCCAAAAGCGCTGTCGTTTTGTGACGTTTCGACAAGACAAGACAAACCACCAGATCCGTACCTGCGTTCCAGAACTGACACGGATGGATTTAGGGCGCATAATGAAACACTCGTCATTTCTTTTGCCCCTGATATGGGAATTGGTGTTATGTTGTTTACAAAGCATAATGTAGTTCTGTAAGATCCCCTGTGAAAATAACGTTGATTGTGAGGTTGGACGCGTTTTGTGTAGTTGGTTCATTAACACACTGTAGCGGTTCAGTTGGTCTCCGGTCCTCCAACATCGCTGAAAAGCCTCAGCACGTTCTGTCGTGCAGGTTTGCGCGCTACTGTATGTGAAGCGCTTGAAGTACAGTTGTATCTAAACCTTCATACCTGTCTACTTGCTCTATCACTTCACTTCTGATCACAACGATAAAACCTTAATAAGAGCTAGCATGCTATAAAGAGAGAGAGAGAGAGAGAGAGAGAGAGAGAGAGAGAGAGAGAGGGAGGGTGAGTGAGTGAGAGAGAGAGAGTGAGAGAGAGTGAGAGAGAGGCCTCCTTACACTGCCAGAGGCTTTTGAACAGCTGGACTGTGTGCACAAACACTTTGATGTGTTCACAGCTGACCTTGACACTGGAAACTATAGCTGCTGTACCCACTGCACCCACACACACTTGGAGTGGGGTGGAGGGGGGTGGAGGGGGGTGGAGTGGGGTGGTATGGCAGGTGTGCAAAAGCAGTGGTGGAAAATAGGCTGAGCAGAGTAATAAAGAGTAATGCAGAGTAATGCAGAGTAATCTTGCTCTACATTAGATCAGATAGCAGAGACTCTGGGGCATGGTAGGAGAACACAGGCAAACTTATCACACTCTTCCTCCACCTCAGTCTCAGCCTCCACCTCAGTGAAGTGGCAAAGCAGCAGTGAACTGGTGTGTGTGTGGTGTTCGAGGGGTCAGACTGTTTGGTGTGTGTGGGGTGTCAGAGGGGTCAGACTGTTTGGTGTGTCGGAGGGGTCAGACTGTTTGGTGTGTGTGGGGTGTCGGAGGGGTCAGACTGTTTGATGTGTGTACCCCCCCCCTTCTCCTGACTAGGGTTAGTAGTGCTGATTTTTGACTCCACTGACGTGTAATCAGTCACAGACATCACACCTCCACAAACTACATGATACATCAATAAATAGGACCAGTAAAGTGATTGATCTATTTTTCCATCTACACACAGTGAACACAACAACACACCACAGCTTCTCCCATTCACACAAGCAACACCATTCCAAAGCCACTCCATCAGTCTAGTTCAGATATACGTACATCTGCAGTGTACCTTGTGGTCTAAGATAATTGTCCTGACTAACATAAACTACACAACTCGACACCCCACGTTAGAGGACTGGCAGGACTGTTTAAGAGGGGCATCCTGGGAAATGTAGTATAGTGGATTAACACAATAGATTTGTCATAAACCTATACAGATAGCAGAGATGAACTAATTTACTTTAGTTACTGTTCAGTAACTACATGAGGTGTTTTATAAAGCAGTGAATGCAGCGGTGTAGAACAGCCCAGAGTCCTGCCTCACTGTCTGGCTTCTTCTAAGCACTCAAAAGCTCATCTTCTCCCTCCAAGTGGGGTGGTGGGTGATTGGCACCAACCTGCTAATAGGCCCAGCCTTGCATGACAGACAAACTCACGCCTCAACCCCCCCCCCCCCCCAGCCCTACATGGACTCTCCCAAATCACATTGCGTCCCAGGTCTGCTGTCCTGCTGGAGGTGTCAGTGTTTGATGTCAGGGTTCTCCAGAGCTGGCTTCAAGGAAACATGTGGGCTGAACACTGATCTGAAACGTGTGATGGTTCCGTGGTTCTCTGTGTCGCTTTCGACCGAATCATCAGATCTATTTAGAAGTTATTTAATAAGCAGTTTTAGAGCCGTAGCCTCTAGTGTTTGAGTGGTAATCTTGTGGAAGTAACTCTAATACGATGTGAATGTTGTCATGGGTTTGATGGGCCGTATTGATAATGTTGTTACATAGAAGGAGTTGAGACATGAAAGCACTGCGTGTGAGAAGAGGGTAAGAGTTTATTGTTCAGTGTATTTGTGAGAAATAATGTTTGTGTATTTGTTGATTAGCTCTGGACCCAGTGTGTGAAATCCACTGGTCCAAAACAAAGACACATTAATAAACCTGAAATGGTGTCTCTTCACAGAGACAAAAGCAGGACGGAGAAGAAAAACATCATTAAAATGATCTGCAAGGAGGCATCGAAACACCTGCAATTTTCCTGGAGACAAAAACACTGGTTAATTTCAGAGCTTGAACGTTATGGGTTCTGTGCTGTTCCACTCTGTCCTGCTTTAACCTCCAGCTCATAACAGAGGGAAGGAACGAACTGGACGTACTTTAAGGTTGCAGGACTGGAAGTTAGAAGTTCACAGAATTCAGAAATTATTGTGCTAGAAATACAAGTAATGATAACTAGTGTGGGCTTTTCCCTGAATGATGAAGAGTGGTCTTCATCCCTCCTCCTCCTCTTCTCTTTAGTTCTCCTCAGCCAAGGTTAACTCCAGCTCCGACTCCAGCTCCGACTCCAGCTCCAGCTCATTCCTTTTACCGTCACTGTACCAGCGATGACCTGTGGCACAGTGTGATTCCTGTCAAGATCACTGGTGCAGTTTGATTTAGAAAAACCGTCAGTATTTTCAGGTCTAAAACCAGGTCAGTAGGTCATGTTACATGTTACAGATTAATAATACAGTGGAATACGCGGTGTGGAGGAGGTTAATGTTACAGTGTAGCACACAGGGGTGGAGGGGGTTAATATTACAGCCTGCAGGGGTGGAGGCTGGTGTAAAAATTACTGCCACACATCAGTGTGGCAGTAAGATTGTGATGAGTTTTCAAACCCTGTTCTCTCTCTCTTTCTCTCTCTCTCACACACACACACACACAGACACACGCGCACACACACACACACACACACACACACACACACACACACACACACACACACACAAAATCTCCCATGGCCAAGCCAAATATCCAGACAAACGTTCACCTGATGACTCCATCGGATGCTAATCAAGCAACCATACATTGTTTTAACCATAATGGATTTTATCATGGAAGATCTATCTCCTCCCCCCCCACTCTCTCCCTCTCTCTCTCCCTCTCTCTCTCTCTCTCCATCCCTCTCTCTCTCTCTCTCTCTCTCTCTCCTCTGTTTCCCCAGCTGTGCTTATTAACAGTCAGAATGCCTACCCCAATTAGCCTGGCTGAAAGACGACCTGCTGCTGCTGGGGGTGCTGGTTTACCCACACCATCTTTGCTGTTTATTTAACCCTCCCTTATCTGTAGCCCCCAGAGGCCTCTGCTGAATCAGAGCTTGTAAGGAACCCCAGACCCCCAGTGCTTTGTCTGCGTTTTGTGTTTCTCTGCCAGTCGATTTCCTCCTCCCGCTTTACGGCACTGTGTCAGTGGGTGAGGAAGAGCGTGGAAAAGCACTGTAAGGAAGTTAGTGCTTAGCTGCCGCCCTTGAGTCTTAATCATGGGCCTTTTTTAAATGCAGAGCTGCATGACTGAAGTGCGTCCAGCCCCCTGTCATCTCCTCCCCTGAAGGAGAGTGATGTGCACTATGCTTTGACTTGCTCACTACGTTTGTGTGCTATAATAGTTGATGACCTTCTGGGAGCTCAAAGCCAGAATTAAACTATTCTTCAGCCTGAGGGTCAATGTTCACTGCCACACTTTGGCTTGGACAGGAAGTGAGATCTCTAGCACCATGGTGACCGTCAATGATGTAAACACTTCCAGCTTGTGTTTGCGCATCACAGAAGGTAAAGATGTTTCACCTGGAGCCATTAGCTTCCCTCTCTGTGTTGCTGTGTAAACATTTGATTCTGGCCCCAAACCTGTGTGTAAGAGGGGAGATGTCCTGGTCTGTGTGTAAGAGGGGAGATGTCCTGGTCTGTGTGTAAGAGGGGAGATGTCCTGGTCTGTGCGCTGTGTGTGAAATCACTCTACATTTATTCATAACTCAGCATCCAAGGGCTTCACATTCAACTTTGTTAAAAAAAAAAGGTAAAAAAGCCTTGATCAGTCTGCAAGATGTTGCCTGTCTGATGCCACAGTGGCTACCCAGAATCCCTTGAGGCCATGCAGAGCAGAGCACAGCAGCAGTGCCTTCTGGGCCAACACAGGAAGAGGGGTCTTGCTGACAGGAAGTGACCTCTATTCATACCCATTCCACCAGGCTGGGGAGTCGGGATGAGCTCTAAACCAGTGTTGTGGTCGTCCATTATTGATTAGACCATTGTTTGTCTTCCTGTTGAGGGTGAAGAGTGGTGGCAGGTAGGATTTAGAGTGGGAAACACAGATAATGAACAACTATGACAGTGAGGAAGAACAGACATGTGCTATTGTTACTGATATAACTCAAACCTCCAAAGGGAACCTCTATTTATTTATAAACAAATTTATTAAGAGCTCCAGAAGCTTGCTGGTGACAGGACACGGCGGGTCGTTGTCTTGCTCTGTCCGTGTCCTGCAGCATGGCTGTCCTTCTCACTCCTCTAAGGACGTCTGCTTAGGTCCCTGTCCTAGCGGCACTGCCTTCGGGGACACCCCAGCTAGACGTCCCCCAGTGCTCTCTGGAAGACGGCCTCGGTCTGTGGAAAAAAGCACAGGGCACCACCTCCACCTCTCAGAACCTGGCTGTGTGTCTCCATGTCTCTGTTCTTCACAATATGGACCCACTGGATCACTGGAATTGTCCAGTCTGAGTGTGCAAACCCCTCTCCTCCCAGTGCCACCAGAGGAAGAGAGCCTCAACCAGGAGCCTGCAGATAAGACCTCCCGCTTCTGTGGACAAATACCACCACAACAACAACAGCAGTAAAACTTCCAAATGAGAGCAGGAGGCTTCCTCTGTCTCCAGGTCAGCGCGGGAACCCGGGCTTTATTTACACATCCGCTAGGAATTCCCTGGTGAGATACGTTCACCTACACCCAACACATACGGGACATTTCTAGGAAACGAATGTTATGCACTGATCTATATAAATTCTGAAAACTGAACCAGGTTGTACAGACAGACAGACAGACAAAGTCACTGATGCATCAGTCTGTAGGTCACAAATTGTATTAGAACATAAGTGCTTGTTTGAAATAATTTAAAAACTGATAAAAACTGAGTCTGATTAAAAACCAGTTTTTATGCGTTAGATTGAGCTTATTTTTTTGGTCTTAGACCTGTGCCCTTATTCTGTGATACATAAAAACATGAAGCCAATACTGGTATTTCATTACTGGTATTACATTACTGGTATTTCATTACTGGTATTTCATGCCGTTACAAACTTCAAACCAGAGGAGGGATTCAATTCAGTTCAACTTTATTGTCATCATACCAATACAGGGCTGAATTGTATAATGAAATATATCTGTGCTACAGCTACAGGACAGTTAAACAGTGTGAAGTGTAATAGAACAGAGAGATATAAAAACGTTTAAAAAATGAACAGAATAATATATATATAAGTTTATACAGTAAAATGGAATGAAATGGACAGAAGGCTGAAGCAGTACAGTAATAGTAAATATAAAGAGTGAAGGTGATGACGGTGTGCAAAATGTCAAGTTGTGTAACTAGAACTGTGCTTAGTATGTATGGAATGTTCAGTAGGAAACCCACTCTGGCTTATCAGGACCTGTGAAGGGGGGTGTGAGGGTGGAGCTGTTTCAGGTTTCAAACGACCACCAGTATGAGGAGAGGAGAGATCCAGGAGAGATCCAGGAGCAGGGCACTGGACTGGTGTCAGATCTCCTCCTAATGGATGTGTGTTTGAGGAAACTCCATAATGCATGACGGACATAACAGACCTACTGCACACACACACACAGACACACACATATGCATGCACACATGCACATGCACACGTACACACACGCTCACATCTAGACACAAAAACACATACACATAAACATAAACACACAAGTCTACAAACACACACACACACACACACACACTAGTGGACTTGCAGGGTTTGGAACACAATAAGCTGTTGTAGTGTAACATCAGTGACTACGTCTGTCATATTACACTGAGTCTACATTAAAAGGGTCATGGATATATACAGATACAAACATTCACACTTTCCTTTCTGATACACAGACATACTCTCACTCTTTTTAGGAGACACACATAGACACTCTCCCTCTCTGACAGACACACACACACACTCACACACACACATATTCTTTCTGATACACAGAGACATACTCTCACTTTCTTTTGGAGACACATGCAGACACTCTCTCTCTCTCTCTGACAGACACACACACACACACACACACACACACGTTGTGTTCCTGGTTCCATGTCTCTGATTAAAGCCATTTCCTTTCCCTTGGCATTTCTGTTTTGTTTGTTGTTTTTTCTGCTTCCTAGACCTGGTGTCGTTTCAACCATGTAGACCTGGTGTCGTTTCAACCATGTAGACCTGGTGTAGTTTCAACCATGTAGACCTGGTGTCGTTTCAACCATGTAGACCTGGTGTAGTTTCAACCATGCTGACCTGGTGTAGTTTCAACCATGTAGACCTGGTGTAGTTTTAATCTTGCAGTCACACAAAACATTCCAAATATCAAGGTGAGTTAACGTAGGTTGTTCTAAAAGGAACAGCACTTAACAGAAACATCAGCATGACTATCAGTGACTTAAACCCAGCAGTGACCATTTAGCAGGTTCTCATTAGTATAATGTTATCACCTTCTCATTAGAATAATGTTATCATCTTCTCATTAGCATAATATAAACCAGTACTCACCAGCATTCATTTACATTTAGTTATATTAACTTAGTTGCTGTAGCTTTCAGCAGGGAAAAGGAGACTTTGGAAAAACAGACCAAACTAATCAGACATGGAGCTGGTCCCCTGAGACCAGCCCAGCGGGAACTCCTCTGTGCTATCAGCATAGTGCCTGGGCCTTCCCTCTCTCCCTCTCTCCTTCTCTACCTCTCTCTCTCTCTCTCTCTCTCTCTCTCTGGGTTCTGCTGAATCTTTTTTCTCAAGGCTGCTGGCAGTGTGTGCCCATCACAATCATGTCAGTGAGAGTGTGTGTGTTTATTCTGTATCTATGACCAAAGTTTCCTCAGTGAAGAAGAAGATCGGAGACAGCAGAGCAACAATGACAGGAAAAACCTCCAGATCACACACACACACACACACACACACACACACACACACACACACACACACACACACATACACATACACACAAACACATACACACACACACACACCCACTACTTTAAATACTCAACAGAGTGTGATGGATTCATGTTTACAGTTTTGGAGTTCCACATCAAATGTACTCCCAAATGTGGTCAAGCCAGAGACCCTGCCTGGAAGAGGAGTATTCCTAACACCACAATAATTCCTAACACCACAATAAAGTGTTCAAAGGAGAAGAGAATGCTTTTCAAACTCACTCCTCTGCACTCGATGACAGTCCAATTAAAAGAGGCACATGCTCTACAGGTCTCTCACTCAAACCCGTGAAATCACCCAGAGAGGCTTCCGAGTGGGAGTGGCTAGGCGGCAAGGAGATGACTGAGTGGGCGTGGCCAGCTGGGTTAACCCCTCCTGCATTACAGGCAAGGCTTGAACACTGATGTTGACTGACAGTACGATCTAAACAGAATCCACTGAGGACAGAGGAGACGCAGGACAGACTGTTGGTCTTGCTGTTGGAGTTGTCCTGCACAAAGAGCAAACAGGCAAACCTGCTTCCTGTCCAGTCTTGATGGTAAAAGCATCTGTCTGTTTGACCTCTGACCTCAACTAGCTTCCTGCCCCACATATGCTCAGACAGACAGCTGGATTTATCCTTACAGTATTCAGAACTCTCTCTCTCTCACACACATACACACACCTGCATGGATACACATTCAAACACATAAACACACATATATGGATGAACACACACTCAAACACCCAAATACACACTCCTGCATGTACACACTCAAACACACAAACACTCACAAATGCATGAACACACACTCAAACACCCACCATGGAGGTGCAGCATGGTGGCTGTATGGTGTAGAAAGTGTGAAACAACTCCATATCTCGCTAGCTGGAGACAAGGTTTAGGGTTAGGGGCAGGTTTAGGTTTAGGGACAGGTTTAGGGTTAGGGTCAGGAGAAATCAGGGACGTTCCTACCCCGGCACCCACTCCCTCAGTTCTGACATCATCAGGAAGCTCACAAAAAAGACTGTGTCCCCCCTATGCATTTACCAGCTCCCAGCAGGGTGTGTGTCTCTTCCCGAGATAAACGATGAAGGACTGCACTAGCACTAACGAACAGCCTGTCAGAGACTTACTAACCCTAACCCTAACCCTAGATTAATGAACACAGGCTGTGAGCTCTGAATCTGAGTTATGAGGTCAGACCAATGTAATCGTTGAACATCAACAACATTAAATCTCATCACTGGCAGAAATGTTTCATTAAAGTAGATTAACTGCCCGGGCGCCCAAGCCGGTTATTGCACACAACATTTGGAAGAAATAAAACTGATTCTGGGAAACCATAATATTTGGAGGATTCACAGAGAAGAGCTTTTCGAGAGGTAAACGACAAAGGAAGAGACAGAGGGAGATACAGACACTTAGAGAAACAGAAAGAAAGACGGAGAGAAAGGAGCACATTAAGTATCCAGAGGTCTTTCCCATCAGTGAGGTTTTTTGGGAAGGTTGAAAGCTTATAACCTGAGTCCCACCCTCCATATATACATGTGAGATAATCCACAGGACCAGATGGACTATAAACAGTCTAAAACAGCGATTCCATCATGGAGTTTCTGGGAACTGTGACTTGATTTTGGGGCCCTGTCTCGACTGGCTCCCGGCTGGATGGTGTTACTGCGGTTAGTCGTGATCTGCAGTCACAGGCGTCCTGTTTCCACAGACGACGTACGGCTGCGTTCAGACCGACAGATTTTTCTCAGCGTTCAACCACCGTGTTCTGTACCGCCTGTTCCTGAAGCACATCAGTAGTCGCTTAGAAAAGACGCGTTCTCATCACAATGCCATAAAGGAGCATCTTCACAGACGACATTTAAAAATAAACACATAAAAACACAGAGGGAGAGAGAGGATAGAACAGATCAGAGAGGATTCGGACTGGGGTACCAAACTACCCTCTCCACCCTTGCACTGGTGTGTGGGGTTGAGAAACTCCAAGCACATGACACAAAATCTCTTGAGTGTGTACATATACACACACAAAGAATGCAGAATCTCTCACATCGGTCAATATATACACATACACACAGAACTCAGACTCTCTGGCCGTAGTTCATATGACTCTCCTGCCACGTTACTGAGCCTGACACACTGCTGATTCAGCGACTGCAGCAGATCTGGACGGTGTCCTGACTGGACAAATGAGCAGTCATGCCATGGGTGACACGGGAAACTCCAGAGCTCAAAGACTGGATGTTGACTAACATCCTCTTACTTAACTGACAAAACAGAAGGGCTCCTATTTGGTCCAAAAGCACCTGGACACAATGAATAATGATATAATTGTGTTATTTATATGTTCTTATACGGCTACAACATACCTATCGACTCATATCTCTCATTTGACCCTAACAGGTATTCAGGTCAGTGCCGAACACCCAGCTATTCCATCAACTGGGTTAGCGTGGGGAACTCAGCCTGTCTTCAGGTCAGTGCCACCTATTCCATCAAGCCTTTAGTTCTTAGCTGAGGTTTCTCCTCAGATAAAAGCACAGATCCAGAGGAATAATGGATGCCGTTGTGGAAAACTGGGATATTGGGATTATAATTCATGTGCTCACTATGAAACTCCACCATTTGATGTCGAGGTCTTGAGTCAGAGTCTTCTCAAAGTTTATTCCTCCTTTCCGTTCACGAATTTATTCATTTTTGTTTGCTGAAACCCAATTTGCTTAGTGGAATCAATCATAAAAAAATGCTTCAAATTAAATGTAACTGATTGTAATGTAAATGTTTTTGTACAGAAAACCAGCATATATTAAATATAAATTCCATTGTAATTAAGGGAACAGGAGGAGGTGTAAAGATTAAGTCAGACAAACTCGGAAACTCTGCCATCCTCCATAGATGGAAACACAAGACAATGACTAAAAGCATTACAGATGGCACAGTCTGGTTGTACAGGGGATACTAACAAACTTTATCCTCAGGCTGAGCCCAGAGATTTTTATATTGTGGTAGGTGTATGGATATGAAAGGGATGTGTTTTGATGTAATTACATAGTTCTCTGTCCTGACTGAGATCGTCTGTAGGACCCAGTCTTCTAGCTAGCCTGCTGGAGGTCTATGAAAGTTATCAGCATGAGGAGTGTGTGTGTGTTGGGGGCGGGGGGTGCTTACATCCGCTCACGGTGCAGGAGTGTCTGGGAAATATCAGAAAGGCAGAGAAAGAAAAAACAGAGGGAAAGAGAGTGAGAGGGAAGGAGGGAGAGAAAGAGGGAGAAGGAAGGAGAGATGGAAAGGAGGAAAGAAAGAAAGAAAGAAAGGAGAAGCAGCTTCGTTCACATGCAAATCTCTGCGGGGAGCTGAAAGAGGGACAGAGCAACAGGTGTCCTGCGAGGATGGGGGAGGACGAGGCCAGACAGAGCACTCTTTCACCTCCCTCATCCCTCGCTCTGTCATTCAGCCTCCTCTCCATCTTTCCTGAGAGCCTGCCTGGCTCAGCACACCCGTGACAGACAACACACGCACAGACAACACACGCACATCCAACGGTAGCAAATTTAATCCTGGTTAAAAAGTTCTTATTACTCTTCTCAGAAACATTATTTGCATACACAGGAAAGTAATTTTGTGGTGAGAACAGTGTAAATACAGAACAGACATGGAGAAGTGAAATAGTGTGGGGTTAGGGTTAATGTTAGGGCCTCCAGAAGCAGTGAAGCTCAGCTCGAAGCTTCTGACAGGCCTCACCTTGTGACCAAGGCCATACATGGATGCTTTGTGACATGGAAAGAAGGAGACGAACATAAAATCTCGATTCAAAAGCACTACATGTGCATCCACACAAAGAAGTGCCTTTTAAACACGTAAATGTGTTGTGTTCCTGGCCATGCCATTTACAATACGCAAAATACGTTTATAAGAACAGAAATAGTTTTTTTTTATCTTAAGCAACAAAGGACAATTTAGCCTTGCATGCAACAAACATTTAGTGTCAGTAAATTAGGAGCATAATTATAAAAGCAGACGTGTAAAACTCTGGTACATCCCTCCCGACACTGGATGGACCTGTGCTGCACGCCACACACCGGGCCAGCTGTCCACCCCCCAATTAGCATGGGATCCGAAACAAAAACACAGCAAACAAACAAACAAACAAACAAACACATGGAAATTGTTTGCTACTTCAGATCAGCACATCTGTGGATTGTCTTATCCGAGATCCTTTTCTTGATTTATTATACAGCAGATGAGAGATCGTCTTCACTCAAATACAGGGGCAAATACAGTTCAAGCAAAAGACAGAAATATCCCAAACATCAGTCTCCACTCATCCCAAACACGTTGTGATTGACTGGAGTGAACCAGGTTCACTGCTCACTGGAATTTACTTTCACATCTATTATTTCAACAATCTGAAAGTCATGGCATTTGTCTCCAGCTTAACTTACATAAGGAAAAAATTATGACAGATTTAAAAAAAAAAGTCAAACATTCCTTGAAGTTAAATCTGGTTGGTGTAAAAAAGAAAACTCCCTACAACAACTGACCAATGAGTAACCATGTTATTAGGTTGGCACAGGGTCCAAGCTGCATCGCCCCTGTCCTTCTGTGGTTTTAAAGCATCCACATTTTGAGTATTTCTGCCACCCTGCTTTTAACTGAGACTGTTTGCATCTCTCCCAACTCTGTACAAATTGCTATAGTGGTTGGATTTACTTGCACAGACTCATTTAGGCAGTAAACTGTAAACTTCAGAGCAGCTAAAACAGCATCAATCTTTGGTCTGAGTTATGAAACACTGAACCCTGTGTTGTTATGGATATCACAAAAGCACTACTTCTTCTCTAATTCAGGCGCTGGGTCAAAGAAACAGCCCAAGTCTGCCCCCTAGTGTCTATAATCTGCCTGCAGCTCCTGAATCAAGCAGCCAGTGCTTGGTGAAGGGCTAGGAGGAGGCCATGGCTGGGGCTCGTCCCAGCTCGAGCCATGCCCATACCTGCTAAAATGCTCTGCACTGCAGTCTCACCATCACACAGTGATGTTTCAGAGACTTCAAAATGAGCTGCCTACACCCAGAGGCTTATGAAGTTTATAAAGTAAAAGTCCTCAGCAGGATTGTGTTTCTCTTGCTTGGATTTACTTTAGATTAAGCCAGCAGGCAGGATTAATTAGTGAGGCCAAAACAATCATGGCAGGGCTTTTATTTTTTAAATGTGAACTTCTACACCTCTGGGTGAACTTATGCCCATGAGTGTAGATAAGATTTTCCTTCATAGAGGTAACCACTAATGAACTTGGTTCATATAAAAACAGACTTTACATTTCTTCATTAAACAAATGGACAGAAGAGTTACAAAAAAAACAACCCCCCCACCCCCCACAATTCCCATGATTGCTTCCACTGCATTCTGGGAAGTGCAGTCCAGGCAAAGTGGATGAGGTCACCTGAGAGTAGGACATTAGAGCTATTCTGGCAGCTATGCTGTGGTGAACAGGAACCTCTTCACACACAGTCAGTAAACATTCACAGGTAAGAATGATGCCAGGAACACGTGATGTAACCCTGGACCCCCAAAAGACACGCCCCCTGGGACATGCTGCTAGAGAGGACACCCCCCCACCACCACGGACTCTAGTTGCTTCTCTCTCATTTGCACTCTCCCCCTCCCTCTCTTAATTCCTCTCCTCTTCCCAATCTACAGGTACGTATCATGTTCTGTACTACTCAGACTCTGATTTGACCCTTGAAGGGGCGTGTCCTTCAGCAGCAGCTGCGGTTGGCTGATAAAGGGCTCATAATGCAGTGGCGGATTCTCAATGGCCGTCCCAAGTGAGGAGGTCGGGCTCTTCCTTCCTTTTTTCTCCTTGGCGGCTTTGTTGGCGTTCTTGGTCCCGCCCCCGGGCGGGGGGGCCGGCTGCTCCTCCACGATGGTCGGCCGCTGCTGCAGGTCCTGCTGGCTGTGAGGCTCAGCTACCATGATGGCTCGTGCGCCGTGCATTCTGGGAGGGGATTTACAGTGGAGGTCACCGTGTGTCTCTTTCCAGCGACGTAGCTGGGACAGATGCTCCTTCTCTACATCTCTCTCCGACAAGGCCAACTCCATAACCTGGGGGTGGGGGGGCATATATATAGAGATAGATAGATAGACAGATAAATAGATAGACAGATAGAGAGATAGAGAGAGAGAGAGAGAGAAAGAAAAAACGTGGAGTGGAGTGAAGGTTTACCGTGTTCTGTGATTAAACCAAAAACACCTTCCTTTAATGATTGAGAAAATGGTTAATAATTACTTGTGACATGTGAGCTAGTTTCCTGATCACCACACTGCAGCAAATAAGCAAACACTGCTACATTCAAAACCAAAGGACACTGTGGTAAGGTAGATGTTCTACTATTCCTAGTTTAAACTAGTATTTCACAAGTTTGCTCCACCAGTGCAGTGACACAAACTGTCCACTAGATGGAGACATGGAGATCTTTTCATCAGACTTGTAACCTGTGATTCTTATCTTTACTAATGGAAGCCAGGCAGAATGTGTGTGTGTGTGTGTGTGTGTGTCACCTCTCTAATGAGGAAGACCTCCTGCATGTAGCGTGGTTCTATTGCACGGAGCAGCTCCATAGTCTCATACTGCCCCGGACACGCCTTCAGTTTCTCCTGGGATCCCAGCATGCATTTCAGCAGGACCAGGCCCACACGGAAAATGATTTTTACTCCTAAACACATACACACACACACACACACACACACACACACACACACACGAACACACACACACACGAACACACACACACACGAACACACACAGTGTTATCTGATGGTGTGAAACACACTGTCCTGTGTTCTCTCAGCTGTGCAGGACTGCACTAGATTGAGCCTGTGAGTGAAAAACACAGTGTGTGTGTGTACGTGCCACTGTAGAAGCCCCACCCTCACTAAAGAACATATCCCATACGCGTAGCACGGAGGCCCAGGGCAGCGTGCGGGAGAAGGCACACATAAACCACTCGGTCATGTACAGAACCGGCTCAATCTTGTGTTTCTTCAGGTGCCGATGGGCCACAGGAGACACCCGCTTCAGCAGAGCACAGAGGATCTCCCCATCCAGCTGGATCGCTTCCTGTAGAGACACGCCCCCCAAAGACACACAAGCAAACACACAAGAGGTTTACAAGTAGGGATGTGCAGATCAAGTACGTTTACATTATTTAGCTGACACTTTTATCCAAAGTGACTTAGAATTATGACTGAATCCATCTTCAAATGGGGGTTAAGGGCCTTGTTCAGGAGTCCAACAGTGGCAACGTGGAAGAGGTGAGTCTTGAACCGGTGACCTCCTGGTTAACAGGCTGTGCTCGATAACACAGGCTGGCTCACCATCAACCTAACGAGCTGAAGCTTTGTTAAGGAACATGTCCACTTAGACACATGTCCAACAAGACACACCTCTGACTCATCAGCAAAATGCTTTTCTGCATCAGCAAATTCACCTGTGTGTGTGTGTGTGTGTGTGTGTGTAACACCACAGAGGACCAGCCTTCACTGCACTGTTATTACTGTAAGGGTACAGCTATATCTTTATTGGTTAATCAACAGCCTAGATGAGACAACTGTGCAATGAAAATAAAGACAAGGAAGAAACATTGGAAAGTGAGTGTGTGTAGTAACAGCAGGAGTATAGTGTGTGTAGTAACAGGGACAGCAGGAGTATAGTGTGTGTAGTAACAGCAGGAGTATAGTGTGTGTAGTAACAGGGACAGCAGGAGTATAGTGTGTGTAGTAACAGGGACAGCAGGAGTATAGTGTGTGTAGTAACAGGAGGAACATGGGGTGTGTAGTAACAGGAGTGTGTTGATGGAGTGTGTAGTAACAGGAGTGTGTTGATGGAGTGTGTAGTAACAGGAGTGTGTTGTAACAGGAGTGTGTTGACGGGGGGGTGGCAGGGTGAGCTCTCACCAGGCCTGCACTGTAGTACCCAGGCAGGTATTTCTCACAGATCTGCACAAGAGTCCAAAAAGCATCCTGAGAAATAAAACACAAATGTATAAACAAGTAAACAAACACACATGTTCAGCAGGATAAGGACCAGTCTGAAACGAACACGCTCAACTGATGAGAAAACTTTGCTTCTTATGGCTTGTGGAAGTGTGTGCTGGTTTTTCAGGTGTTCTCTGAGTCTTCACAACTAGGCGGTAGCTGTTCTTGGTGTAGTCATATTACTGCAGTACTCTGAATGTGTGTTTGGTTCATTTGCTGTTCTGGGATGTTTCACTATTAATTAGTAAGCATGAAGAAATTGTGCATACCAGCAGTTAAAGTGAAATCTCATTACATTTAGAAACAAACATTTCACTAGATGGCAAGAGTCCTTCTGAGACAATGGTTCACACACTGCAGGGTCGGTAGTACATTTTTTCATGGGTGTCTATGAGTTGTAGTCTATAAAGTGTATTCTCTTAGGTGGCTGTGTGAGGTGTACTGGCATAACCAGGCTGGCAGCATGAACCTCATTGGTTCTCTCTGTTGCTAGGCGCTGGGGGCACTGACCTCAGCAGGCATGTGCATGAGCAGAACTGCTGCTATGGGAGCCTGGGCTTGGCAGTAACCCTCTTCTGGCCTGTGCAGGGTGTAGGCCTTCAGCACCCGCCACAGATCCTGCTGCCTGCACGCATGCACAAGGTCATTACCAGTGGCAGTTTGGCAGATGCAGCTCAGAATAACTGCATGGTAGAGATGGTAGTTGCAGTATGAGAGAAGTGAGAGACAGAGAGAGAGTGAGAGAGAGAGAGTGTAAGGGACAGAGAGGGTGTGAGAGAAAGCGAGAAGGCGTGAAAGAGAGAGAGGGTGTGGAGAGAGTGAGAAATAGAAAGAGAAATACTGTAGATAGACAGATGGAGAGATAAAGGGAGAGAAGGACAGCTCACCCATGGCCTCCCCGTGCCATAAACATCTCATGGAAAGGGAACTGTCTGTGAAGGTCCTTCTCAATCACATCCAGCCACTTGGGATCTCCAGCCTGGCTGTCCAACTCCTGAAACAGACGGGCCCTGTTTTACTGAAGTAACCAGTGACCAAAGCTGAAACTATCCCGTTGTACCACAGGCTATCCAAAAGAACACCAAAACACGGGAGAACAAATAGAGCCATTCGTTTAGGAGCAGTGCGGCATGTTCCAAACATTACCCCACACACACACACACACACACACACACACACACACACACACACACACACACACACACACACACACACACAC
>JAOXYF010000015.1:1208509-1226164 GCA_028565775.1 Sternarchorhynchus goeldii | reverse complement strand
GGGTGTGTGAGTGTGTGTATGTGTGTGTGTGTGGGTGGGTGTGTGAGTGTGTGGGTGTGTGTGTGGGTGGGGGGCGGGGGGGGGGGGGCATTCTCTGTCTCACCGCTGAAAACGTCCTGCTTAATTTTAGCATCATGCGTAAAGCTTATGGCAGTCTTGCCCCTTCTTAAAGTCTGGAATAGCTGGGAAAGAGGTAAATAAATAAATAAATAAATAAATAAACTCCGCAGTAATCATGATTGGCTGAGCCGAAGGTGTTTTGAGGGCTGGGCTGAACAGATGGAAAGTCACATGTCCTGCTCTCTGCCCTTTGTAGAAATTTCTCTCTCTCTCACTCTCACACACACACGCACACACTCTGCCACCAAAGCCACTTAGAGAGAAGCAGAAACAGGAACAGGACATGCTAATTACATGCTAATAACAGACAGGCTGTTGGACCACATCCCCCACACATCCGACGGCCGACGTTCACAGATCGCCTGAGCGCACCAGCTGGTGAGGTGAGCCAGGAGATGGAGCAGACCACCTTCAGCTGATCTCTATACCACAGCACGGCCCCAGAGGTCAGCGGGACTAGATCTACACTCCTCCTGCAGGAAGCTTGGGGCCAAGTGCTGATGCGTCACTAACATTTAACGGTGTGTTTATACTTGCAGATTCAAATGAACCCTGGAGGAACCTTTATGTGTGAACACAGGGAGTGACGCTAAACTCCAGACGCGAGGCTAAACTCGGCGCGAGAGAACAGAGCGCGTGCAGCGGAGGACTCTCTCCGTTATCCGTTTTACCACCTCATGCTGTGCTAGTAAAAATACCACCACATTTACACCTTATTTTGATTACACTGTAAATCAGAGTGTGAACAGTAAGCAAATGAGCTAAAATGTAAAATGTTTAATTTTCTTGTTTGGTGGAGACCATGGGAACTGAACAAGTATAAACACACACAGCACACACCCCTCCTCTCCGCGCATGGCTCAGACCCTCCACACGTTTCAGAACGCCGGACAGGTCCAGTTCACACGGTCCATTAATTGAAAACATTAATTACATTTGAACTCTTAGGTCCCTCATTTGAATTATTTTATTTAGATTCCATTTCAATAATAATTCTTATTTGCCCAGTTTTACTCTATCAAAAATATGTTTAATTTTATAACCCTGTTGATTCTTCACAATGTCGTTTTATTCGAGGCTGAGCTTTGCTGAATGGCAGAGCGATTATCGGGGAGCGATTGGCCTTTCAGACAAGCACGTCTGCTCTCTGGCTGCGTGTCTGCAAGGAGGAGACGAGCTGCTCAGATCATCTAACATTCGACCCCAGTTTGAGAGACCCAGCCTGTTTACATCAGCCCAGTCCTCACAGGGGCCGGCGAATTGGTTCGGCATGTGTGTCTTGCTGGGGAAACCACAACGGTGTGCTGCCAGCAGTCGTGCTGGTGTGTGTTACAAGCACAGCGTTCCTGTGTTATATCAGTGTGACCTTTAACACCAGGCACAAGTGTTACCACAGAGGTGAAGTTTGCAGAGAATGAAAAATATGTGCTGGGTGTATTTTTACTGTTTGTAGTGCAGCAGGCCAGCAGTTTGCACCCAGAAACAGTATAAAATGAAGTATTCTGACCAATTGAAGAATATAATTAAAATGAAAAATAGCACACACACGTTCAGACAGCTGTTAGAGTAGGCCATCTTTAAACTCGTTCACATCCCTGCCGATCCACGTCCGGCGAGGACTAGCAAGCGTCACGGAGCAACTAACTTATCGCTCGTGGTAACCCTGCAGGAGGAAGCGGCTTTGGCCGGAGCCGCTGTCCAGGCGTGAGGTGCAGGTGTTCTGGAGGTCAGTGTGCGCGCTGGCACTCCCGCGGCCGTCTCCGTCGAACGTGACGGAGCAAGAGCATAAACCACACCACCAGGGAGACCTCGCTGCCATCAATGCACTACGGCAGCACGCGAGGGTCAAAAGACAGCGTACGCTAGAAAACGCGTTTGATATGAATAGTATCGATACTGCAGGAAGTGAGCATTGTATTCAAAATATTCATAATTCATGCATTTTACACTAGTAAGGAGCATCATAATGCCTTCTCTCCCGACCTACCTGTCACTCAACACCGCTCCCTCCGCCCCCGGCGGAGCGATTGACAGCTGGAAGGGCGTGTTAAAATAATGCTGCTGTTCATCTGAGCGGTGGACCACCTCTCCACCCCGGACAACCAGAAAGCCCGAGTCGCCAAGGTTACACGTGTGGATCCGGTGACTCCTTCGGTCCAACACCACAATACAGGCTGTGCTGCTTCCTGCAGGGGACGGAAGGAGAGGAGGAGAGAGGAGGAAGGGAAAAGAAAATGGTTGTTAGGCACAAGCCCACAGGCTCAGATAGTTCTGCTCTGCCCCGGACTACTGGAGACCCAGAACACAAAGCTACCACTGCCTGAACCACAATGCACCCCCCCCGCCCCCCCCCCCAGTCCATGCCTCATACCCAAAGAGGCTGAAGACGGCATCCAAGTGTCGTCAAAGATTAACAGCACCAAAGTGAGGAAACGGGGCACACACTGGGCCAACGGCTAGAGCAGTGGCGTGTGGCAGCTCTGGTAGAGTTCCAGACGTACTGGTGCTTCGTTTTAATGACAAACCTACTGTTGGTGGTGGTACATGCTGTTCACTTCAGTCACGAAGATATTTTGATATTAAAGCACACAAGCACAACTTGGACTAACCACACTGGAGGCTATGGAACAGTCAGCGCATGACACACACACACACACACACACACACACACACACACGGCATTCTGCCGACATTTCTTTATTTAATAAACCAAAGCAGTATGTAGATGAGTCACCAAATACGGGTGAGTCACCAAATCTTGTGTGTGTGTGTGTGTTTGCGTCTCCTGGAACAGTGTAATGTGCTTGAGAGTCTCTCCCCTGAAGAGTATGTGCATGGGTATGGGTGTGTGTGTGTGTGTGTGTACGTATACATTTGTGGGTCTATCCCCTGAAGTGTGCATGCTTGGGTGGGTGCATGTCCTCTCTTACCCAGCAGGGGGAGCTTGTTCTGGAGGAGCTCGTAGTAGGCGGAGGTGAGAATCCCCACAGGACTGGTGGGGACGAAGCGACCTTCCCTCACCAATCGCTCGCACGTCCGCATCAAGGTGGCAGAGAACTGTGAAGGATCCACGCCGTAATCTCGCCATCCACCCACACCATCCGCTACGCCTGGAGGCCACAGGGAAGAAGGGGATGGAACTAGGAGCTCTCTGAATCACTCTCTCTCTCAAACACAAACCTGATAGCACTACTTTGTAATGCAAATCAGTGACAGGCAAGTCTTTGCGATTGTGACTGTAGAGGAATCGTCTCTGCATGGCATCTGCAGGCCTGTGATATCACAGGCTGCCCCTCCCCCTCCCCTCCATCACCCAGGAGGGGAACCATCACCAACACCTCCTTGTTTGACACAGGAACCAAGCACATCTTTCTAAAGTACAGGGAAGAGGTGGCTGAGACATGCTCTCAGCACTTGTGGCCAGCCTGAGCAAGAGAACAGTAGTATAGACCCCTCCACCCGTCTCCCTATCTCTCCATCATACGACTGTAATAGAGAGCCGTCGGCATGAACAAAACATGACTGGATCACAACCTCACTGTCATTACGTAACCCCAACACAACCCATAAATGGGAACTCGCAGAGAAGTGAAAGGATTAAGAATGAATAAGTGACGATGCACTGGTTCTTTTCTGTCACGCCACGTTTCCTGACATCCTGACTGAGATGCTCTGCTAAACCTGTTGACTTGACTGTGTTCACAATGCCTTCTCTCAGGGTTCAGTAGCTGCTCTGCCAGACAGTAACAGCTACTGCTGCACTAAGTGAAGGCCACCAGGAAAAAGCTCAACAAATAAAACAGGACCATTTTATGGGTCAGGGTTTTATATTTTGTTGGCAAGATGATCCACATTGAGTGAAGTATGAAGTGAATGCAGGAGGCTGTTTTTGGGTGAACTGTACTCGGAGTCAGGGCCAGCGATGTTCCTCTGGTCTATTTAAAGGCCTGTCTTTCACAGGACATTTGCAAAAGGCCTTAGAACTAATTTAGCCACTTTGCTGACAGTGACAAATTTTATGCTGGATGTACTGCAGTCCAGCTATTCTAGACAGGTCACAGCAGGTTAGCACACGCGCTGGTACTTACACGTGCGGCGCTATGCGCTGCTGTCGCACTTTTTCAAGCATTCAAGACAGAGACCGACCGAACGGACAACCGCGTGTCAGGTCTCAAAACCTGACCACAAAAAACTTCCACACCGCAGCGGATTTTCCCTAGAAAAATCCATCCGTCTTCCAACCCCTCTCTCGCACTCATACAGGCGTGAGATTCCACAGGGAAGACCATACAAGCAGTCAAACCACGACTTTCGCAACACACACACACATCAATAAGGCTGCACGCGAGGGAGCTGCTAACAGTACAGATGAGCGTCTGCCTTCGTAAGCCCTACTGATCTGCCTGCTGTTAGACACCACAAACTCAGTACGACAAATGCATGTAAGAAAAAGGTAAACGTTATTTGATTCGAGTTCATAAATATTCTTCAAAGCACCAGAGTATTTCAAAGTATTTTAAGAGAGACTTTCTTGAGGACCAAGAACGCCTCACGCGCTCCGCCGCGGAGCTCGCCACTGGCTCTCCTTTCCCACGTGGCACATATATAGCGCAGACAAAAGCAGGTTATGCCGGAAGCACAAATTCAACGGGAAAGTTCCTTTGTTTGATCACGTAAAGAGAAGCTTTTAAACGATCTACAAAGACTGACAGCCATCGTTTTCCTGAATGTTAGTGATCACAGCAATGGTTTCTATTAACGTTTGTTTTGGAATAATAACTAATAAGAACAAACAAGTCTGTAAATGCAAATAGCAGACATTACTGTGCAAGATGTTTTATAATAGGACGTGTGTGAACGGCTTTCCTTCCGATATGCACGAGATGTCCATACAGCTTGTCCCCGAGACGGCGGGAGAGCGCATTGACAACTTAAGTGCGCCGGTGGAACGTGGATTTGTTCTAACATGGCTGCCTCCACACTCTACCATTCTGACCTTTAAAAGAAACCCTGGTAATATTAATTTGAGTAGTGCCACTATATAGCAATGTGGATCACAAACAATTGACAACAGTACAACAGTAACACTTACAACAGTAAACCACTTTTCGCCTTTGCGACATACTTCTGCATTAGCATGAGTTATTCTTTAAAACGTTTATAGCATACATTTGCAAAACAAGCAGTTGGAATTCAGACATTAAGCTGCTACATTTCGTCGTAACACAATGCACCGAAAGAAACAAAAAAAGTTTTTAAAAGGGCATTATAGCTCGTTTTCTTTGTGATGCAGCGAATGTTTACACTGAAATCGCTCACGTTTTCGCCGCTAGTTGCGCCGAGGGGGCTCGTCCTCGGATACTTTTAGGTAAAAGGTCAACAGAACTCCACTCTAGACTCATGCCACGGTGATATTTAACTTTGTGCTTAGTTTTACTCAGGTAATACAACGGAAAACGAAGAAAGGGCTTCACTAAGCACATGCTGGTAGAAAAAAAGACGGATGTTATTTCAGGTGAGGATAGCCCTGACGTTCCCGTGCACTTATCTATCCGACTAGCTAACCCAGCTAGCATAGCTGTCTTTTACATCACGCTGGCAACACCACATGCTTAGCTTTATTGCTTTAACCCATGAAGGTCATTCTGATAAAGAGAAAAGAGACGCAGAAACTCGTGATGGTTCGGGAAGGCTTACAGCTTTTAGGCAAATGCATCTTAAAAACCAAATGTTTTTAAAGTGTCCTTCGATAACAATAAGCAGAACAATGAAATCACCCACCGTAGAAAAAAGCGGTATGCAAATGTAGCTCGTTAGTTAGCGAAAAAAAAGTATATCAACATAAACGACATCAATGGCACAGGGACCTACTTACCTAAAACGTCTGCGGATCTGTGCCGGGCGATGAAGCAGGCATCATCGCCGTAACACATCCCTTTTTTCAAAATTCCCTTCCGAAAATCTTTCCCGAAACCGCAGCTCGCTGTGACCAGGCTATAATCCCGACCATCTGTTTGAGAGAGTCCACCAAGGACAGCCCTGGCAACAATCCTTCCATAAGAAAGTACAGATAACATCCCCTATGCGCTAGACTAACGTATACCCGCTAACCCCTTCAGTAGCTATACCAACCGTGCCCGTGTTAACCGACAAGGACCGACGCCTCTATCTACCAACATTCGGCTGCAGTCGCCACTTAGGAGTCCAGCTACACAACCTGATGAAATTATTTAAAACATCCGCCGCGCAGTAGTTTATCGGAAATGTGCCTTTTGGATAACGTCGATCGGGTAAGAGAGAGAGAACTCGTTTAGGTTTTAGCTGATTTCACTGCCAAAGTTCCTCCACATTGCCCCATCCCATCGCATCTTTCCGTGCTCTCACACGCTCGCGCACAAACACCCGGGTTCAGAAGAGTAGATACGGGTCCTCGGGTCTCGTGACCTTCCTGCGTCACACGAGCGTAGTGGAAACGCAGGTCTCGTTCTGCACTATAAGGTTTCCGAGGGTATGCCCAATTTACAAGTCAGGCAGTCAAACTCTTTCCGTGATAACAGTGGAAAACTTATTTTTCATTTTATCGCCAGATTTTTCTAATGTTATTTGTGAGCATAATTATTTATTGACATCTGGTAAACAAAAGTACTCAAAGTATAGTTAAACAAATGAACGGATGTAATTATAACACCACGAAACCTCATAACCACCGATTAACCACTTACAATATTCTGTTTTTTTTGTAATAGTAGTCTGATTAAATCTTAGGATACAGCGAAAGTCTGATCTCAGAACGGCTTTAGAACCATCTTTTTTTTCTTGTTACCCAGAATTCCATCGCGCCCACTTCCTAGAGACGAACGACAATGTACGGTTACCAAGCATGGCCTGGCTATTTCGGTTGTTTATTCTAACGATCTGCGGAAAATATTTTTGCAACAATGATGCACATCATGGAAAACCCAATGCCACAAACGAAACATTCGTTGACTGGGCCAGAGCTCTTAATGTTACGGCGCAAGATGAAAACGCTTCCTCGTCTCCCATTTCAGCGTCAACATTCCCCAGTGAAACGGACGTAACGGAGACGGTATCCATTCTTACCACAAGCGCAAACTCTGCCCGCTCCGGCACCTCACTGCCTTTGCCCCTTTCTGGTTTCCTAACTCCACCTGTAACTAAAGGTATGAACATCTGATGGTCGAGACTAACTATGTAACTAACGTTGTGTAGGTTAGCCACACAGACACAGATTTAAGATGGGTGTAACATCAGTTAGGATACTGGCCATAGTGAACTATTTAGAACTTCGTTAGCAAGCTAACTTAATAGTCTGTTTCCAATTTTAAATGCAAAACTATTTAATATTCGGCTAACATTGAGTCCACTGCGCTGCTCCACTCCAGTGTCTGATATGTGCCCGTGTAACGTGAAGAGCGAGCGCTGTGAAACAAACTGTTGCTGTGATCCCGACTGCTCTCAGGACTTGGCCCTTTTCACCCGCTGCTCGGTTCCGAAAGTCGTGTAAGTTCATCAAGACAAAGTAAACAAGTTTCTCCTCAGCTTTTACAGCTTTTAACCTTCTTCTGTTCTAAATAAATCAGATTAGCACAAAAATAATAGTAATGATACTTTCTTACGCAAGCATTATTCGTGTGTCGCCAGCGGTGAAACTAAACTGTGTAGTCAGGATACAGCCCTTTACATCCTTACCGAAACACCGGATGGGTTATCCCAAGTGCGGACGTCACTGATGCGCGAGGTCAACCCCGACGTTTTTTGCATAGAGTCTGCTAACTGTAAGTGCTTACTAGTACATTTAAATTCATAGTTATAGTATTTAGAACTCATTTGTTGATTCCATGGCAGAAATCCTTACGCAAGTACATTAGACCTAAGGAATCTTGCATATGCAGTTGAAGTCGAACCCCTGCAAGTCCAAGTATAGGTGCACCAATCCCAGAACTACAGCTAAATGTGTAATTGTGCTACACTAGTTCCTGTATCCCCAGATTACAGTCATTGTACTGTCTGAATCAACTGCTGTTCTGCTCTATAGATGAACAGGGTATGTCGTTTGTCACACCAACAATACCTACGGAGAAGAATTTTGATTATCTGTTCAGTCATTTTGTGGGATTCTTCTTTGGAGCCTCTGATGGCCAAACCAGCACTCTACAAATTTCTCCACAGGAAAACTCCCCAGGATACCAGGTACAGCTTGCACCGTCTCTAGAAGCTCTGCTTGTCTTATGACTCATTTTAAAGAATTTTGCTTCTTTGTTCATATCTGAGAGTTGGCTGCTTTTAAAAGCATTTTCAACTTGGCACCATATGCATGAATGTACATCACAATCCTATAGATCCAAAGCAGCGCACTTTAGTGTTTTACGTTCTCTAACTCACCTCACTGAATTCATCAAGGGTTTTAAGCTGAATAAGTGCAGAAAATCAAAGCAAACCCTAAACGGTACACGTCCCTGGTCCTGCAGCACTGGAATGTACCAAAACCTGCTTTAGTGGTTTCACTGAAGAGGTAGCAATGGAAGGGCTCATGGAGAGAGTGACTGGAATTCACTTTGGAATAGTCTTTTTTTTTTTCATAGCCTGTGCTCCACATCATCACATCAGGTTTTCAGAAGATTAGTCAACTTTGGTTGGAATTTTTTACAAGCAAGACCTGCTTTTAGTGCACAACAACCCACAGTTCTGATCACAAAACTCCTACTACTGACCGAACAACAGACCAACAGATGATGTTGACATCTAGGTGTGATGATCGTTGCTCTAATCGAAGCCTTGTGTGTCCCTCAGTATGGGGACATCATCCTGACAGAAGATGACGATGGCACACAAGGTTTCTTCAGGCTTCCTGGGTCTGGAGTGACCGCAAACTGCTTCGACGCAAACCCTGCAGGTCAGACACATCACCCTCAGCACTCAGTCACACACAGCACTGCCATGATGGAGAACACTACCCTTATCAGTTATCCCAGTAGGGTTTGTTTGTTATAGAAATATACTCAGACATGAAACGGTCTGAAACAGAGATGCGGCTCCACGGGAGCCCTCTGACCCCTTACCGCATGTCCTGCTGGGCTCTGTTACCACGGCCACCATGTCTTCCACCATCTCCTCACAGCATTTCTGAAGGAGCAGATGAGCAGGTGCGTGAGGAGTTTTGACTTGATGCAAGACTGCGCCAGATTAGACGCCTTGAACTTCAGGACTTACAGAAGCTTCCGTGTTTTCTCAGTGAGTCTGCAGGGCTGAAAATTCACAGAAACACTCGTGACCTCTTTAATGGGTCTTGTTTAGTCAAGCAGAGACTCAGAGCTGTCTCTTTTCTTTTTTGTTTTGCAGGGGAAAGGCAAAGATGCCACCGTAAGAAAGTTATCTTCGTTAATTCATAGACAGGCTTTTCTTGCTTGTTTAGAATTGCTTCTTGACACACACACACACACACACACACACACACACCTCCATGGACGACAGGCTTTGAGGATGTAGATATATATATATAGTGTCTAGTTGATGTACAGGATTAACATAATGGGATTAGCTACACGTCCACACTGGTCTTTCTCATTTGGGCGGTGTCTCTCATAGCTGGTACCCGTGGAGCTGCAAGCCGTTACCCTGCAGTCCCTTGAAGGCACACAGACGCTGGTGGACCAGGCCCCTGGTTCTGCCTATGAGCCTGTGTTAACAGAACCTGCTGAGGTCTGCCACCATGTAGTGCTGCAGGTGAGCTTTGACAAGGCGGATTTATCATCAGAAAACTGCAAAAATGACAGTGTGTGTTTTTCAGATATAATGGCACTGTCTATTTGGCTCATTTGTGAAGAACAGTAATCCTGCCAAAATTTGTAATTAATGTACTAAAAAGTATATAAATGTATTTAGAGTATGGCTCATCTGTAATGCAATTCCTATGTGGTATGTCCTATTATATTTCTATTAGACACATCTGTAGTGAAACATTGATGTGTTGAACACTGTCTGTCCTCTGAAATGTGCCCCAGGTCAAGTACACGGTCCGGTATGGTGAAGGTGGGCAGGTCGTGGGTGTGATGGTGGTGTTTGTGCTGGGAGCTGTGCACAGAAGAATGCTACCCATTCAGCAGCAGTTTCAAATAGTCTTTGTTCAGGTGCACATCAGTGGTGAACCGTCACATTATTATTTGTTAAATAATGACTATGATGGACTTAATCATTTGGTGTATTCCATCTATCTAGGATACCAGAAGTGATGTGCTGCTCCGCTTCAGTGGCAATCCTGGTTATGTGGTTGGACTGCCCCTTGTGGCTGGATGGAGAACTGCAGAATATCCTTTTCCAAAAAACTCTTATGTGTATATGTAAGTTCATTTATAGATGAACCACCCCATGCCTTTAAATGTGTGCCTCTGCCCCAGAAACACAGGCACCCATGGGCCCCTGGTGTTTGCTACCCAGTGCTTGATCTTTAAGAGTTGGTTCCTGTATAAATTTCCCTCATGCCTTTACTGTGGAGAACTGAGTTTTGGGTCTCTGTGTTTTGCTAGTGTTCTTTTCTGCACATAAGAGCAAGTGGTATGTCATTTGACCGTATAATCCGGTGAATCAAGAACAAGCTAAAGAGAAGGCCTTTCCACAAGCCTGTCCTTGACACCCACAGCAGGGGCGTGGTTTGCGGGACCGACCCGCAGGGCAGTGTCACGGTCCTGCACAGCTCGGCAGACCAGGACTGCCTGCTCAGCTCCCCACTGCGCTCGCCGGTCCTGTTCGGGAAAGACATGGTTTCAGGCTGCACTTTTAGGTACTGGCGTGGAAACAGCAGTCGCTGTGAAACAGTGGAGGGCTAGGCTTGCTTGTGTGTGTGTGTGTGTGTGTGTGTTTCAGCAAGCTCTGTGTTGCCGTGGTCAACACCGCCGCTTGAGTCTGATGCAATCCACTTCTGTTCCCCTCTGCAGCTTGGAGGATGGAGCTAACTGTTCATTAGTGTCTGAAGCCCTTTTATGGAGAGTGAAAGGCCAGAACTTCCCAGACTATGTGGCGTCTTTTGGGAACAGTCTGCCTCAAAATTCCATGGACTGGGTGCCCATAGAGAATCAAACCACATTAACGGTAAATCGTTTACTCATCTCACCTCTTCCTAACCACACGCAGAGCTTCTCTTAGAATTTTTTGTAATTATTTTCTGAAACAAACATCCAAGGAGGAATGAATTATTACACTTTGTGTACTGTTGTATGCAGAAGTGGGTTTTTAAGCAAGAGGAAGTCTTTTAGACAAATTTCTCAAGTCTCATAGTGAAGCAAACCAAACCCAGATGGCCTGCAGAACTACTGATAGGTTGAGAAATTGCTGTTTCAAATGCTCTTTATGATAATGCCTAGAACACACTGGGATGCAGTATTCCACTGTCCTATCATCTTGAAATAAGATGGACCAAGTATGGGACCTTGGTGAACCCCCAAGCTCAGATTGTGAGCGTTACAGAAATAATTCAGACCAATACCAGCATTTTGGTAAGTCATCCTTGGTTAACTTTTGTTCCAGGATTGTGTTTGGTTTTTCTGAACATGTGTAAAATTTTAATGGCACTTTTTCCTCTCAATCTTCTGAACAAATCATTTAGTTGTAAATCTTTTTCCACAGCCATCCCTGTTCAGTATTACTAGCTCTGTGAGCTTTATCGATGTTTCTGCCGCCGCCATTCCAGGCTTTCGAGCTCCTCCCACCATCAACGCCAAGCTTCCCTTCGACTTCTTCTTCCCATTCGTATGAGCAGAACGTGGCATTTCTGAGATACCGTACACAAGCTGTACACTCAGAGATATAATCACCAGCGGGTTGCCAATCACAGCCTGGGTTTTTGGATGGCTGTGTCAGACTCTATTGACCTTAAATTGTTTTCAAAAGAGCAATATCACTACACCATTTCACTTTGAGACTATTTTAAATGTTTTAAAGAACGTGAGCATGTCTTGAGCTCTAACTCACCCAAAACACAGTTAGCGGCTATTTTATCACTAAATTATTCAGATGAAGTTTAATACATTTTTCATAAAATTGTTTTTAATGCTTTCTTTTTATTATGCTGTACATTCTACTACAAATTATAATAAACAATACTTTTATAATGACTTTACAATGCATTATGTATTTTCTCAAGACAAATATTTCAGAGCAAGGCAAGGGACTGTTTAAAAGTGCAACTGATAATTTTAGTGCACAATAATTCTGCAATCTGACAGCATAAAGGCTTTGAAAAAAAACTGCCATAAAGGTGGAAGAGAAGCTAAAGAAGTTCCTCTGTTTCCCACATCCCATCCTGGTGCCATCTGGCCAGACGCTGTTCATGAGCTCCAATGTTTGATTGCCTGCCAGGCGTCGTCATGCCCATCGTCCTCGTCCGTCCTCAACCACAGACTCAACGCGATACTTGCGGTAAACAACCGGTAATACAAACCCTGGCAGGTGTGATTTGTGCGCTCCAGGACTGGCACAGAGGGCTGAAGAACTAGAACCTGGCTGGTATTGGAGCAGAAGAACGTTGCCCTAAAGACACTTTCGTTAGGTGTGCTTTGGGTTCCCTTTTAATTAGGTGTGTGCAATGGGACCCATTCACAGTGACTCGTGTAGATTCAAGCAGGTCTTTAATGCGGGGAGGGTGAGTATGTAGACTGGACACATTGCATGACTCTGTAGTATCAGAAGTCTATATTGTGTTGCTTTAAGAGGCTTCGTAGCCTGCTTATCTCTTCCTCCTGAAAAAAAAAGAAAAGTTTGGTTTTTCAACAAACAGGGTTGGTAATGCTGTGTCAAATCAGAGTGTTGGTAAAGCCGTATCTAATAAGTGTTAGGAACACGTATCAAATCAAAGTGTTGGGGAATACCATAACAAATCCGAGGGTCCACAGTCTGCTTACTGCGTCTTCTAACCCTAACCTGGTGAGGAATACACTACTCATGCCGTGTGAGCCTTTCCATTTATAGTTTATGCTCACCATTCTGGATTGCTCTGCTTGGATCTCATTGACTTGCTGGACAAGGCGATTGTTGCTCTCTTTCAGGATCTGCATTTTGTGATGGGCTCGGTTCTTCACCGACACCAGAATTCCTGCAGAAGAGATACAGAACAGACCTGCCTTTTGTCTGCCATGGCTGAACAGAGCTCAGGAAGATCTCATCCCTGGAAGGGCTGTTTAGCTTCAAAAATATGATGTTCTTCCAGAAATGTCTCAGTTTTAAGCTACATTAAGATAAACTGAACTGTTCTCAGGGGCAGCAGAAAACACACACAATGTTTGGAATCCACACATGCATTATTAAAATCCTTTTGGAAAAATGTTTACCTTTGGACATCCTGGCTAAGGAAAAATATTAAGATTGGCTGACAGGTGTCTTATTTATTCATTTTCTTGAAGACACCACTAACAGAAAAAGACATGGCTGTAGCAAAAACCATCTAACTGACCAATCATCTAACGGTATGTGAGGGTCTTATGTTAGAAGATAAATAAAATGACAGTGAAATGCTGTTTTGATACGAGATGAAACCCACCAACGTGCCTGGTATTAGAAAATAAAGTGTTCTTTGTGAGAGGACATCTCTTACATATTTTCTTATAGCCTATAACCTAAAAACAAGTGATTTTTATGGTTCATAGACAACAACTCCATACCATTAACAATCCTGGCCACCCTCCACAGCCTGAGGAGAATCAGCAGGCCCATGCCATCGAAAACATCTTCCCTGGAGATGTACACGATGTCCAGGATGAAGGACACTACCACCACTATCCCATCAAACACCTCAAACTTGTGCCTTAAGAACTCCAGGCGATAGGCGTAGAGCTTCACTATCAACTCCACCATAAAGAAAGTGAGCAGAGCCAAGCTGAGGTAGTGGAACACCTGCAGAGTGAACACACAGCACACTGAGGTAGGTGAACACCCGCAGAGTGAACACACAGCACACTGAGGTAGGTGAACACCCGCAGAGTGAACACACAGCACACTGAGGCCGAAACCTCACCCAGACACTCAGCAACCGATACACAGGGACTGAATCATAGAGACTGTGTCATTTATGCATGCATCTGTCTGTCGGTCGGTCGGTCGGTCATTTAGTGATGTACACACTTTTTTGGTCCCCCCCCCCCCGAAAAAAAACCAACAACAAAACAAAAAAAAAACCCCAGAATGTTTTGGACATCAGTCCTGTTTGGAAACCTTGTATACTTCGCTACATCTTTACAAAAGTCTTATGTTTATACATTTATTGGTAAGTTAGTTCATCTTAATAATAAAACAGTGCTACTACGATCCATCATTCATATGTCAGCTCAAAGCATTATCAACAAAGCATTTATCAACTGAAAAAGACTTGTTTTTATGGGATAAAAGTAAACACAGCAGACTGGAACCATACAGTGTAACTTGTACTCCACACAGGCACGCTGAGTTGTAACGGTTACCGCTCACCTGCGGGGCTATCCGGCGCTGGTCTGCTTTGATTATCGACAGGTCAATGAGCAGCTCACACAAAACAAAAATAGCATCCAACACCACCAGGCACACAACAGTTATCTAGACCACAGAAAAAGGTGTCATGAGAGTTGCTATTTACCCAGGCTAATAATAGAGTGCATAGACCTGTAGTTATTTAACTGTACTGTAAAATACCATTCAAATATTTTAATTGACTAAAATGAACCTGGCCTCAAGATACACATTTCATGCCACTGTGTTAAATGAGATCTTTTTTATGACTTTGACACCTGAAATTTCTCTGAGCTGAAAAGCCTTCGCATTGATTCCCTGAAGGTAAGCTGAGAGATGAGGAGTTTCGCCGGCTCAAGGTCCTCGCTGGCCTCCTGCAGTTCCTCATCGTGCCACTGAGAGGCGTCGTTGTCATCGTCACCTACCGCCGTGAAAAATCTCAGATAACGGGACATGATGCCCGAAGGTTGTCTGAGGTGGCGTCGAACACCACACACCTAGTTCTGTATAAGAATTTTAAAACATGATTTAAAAATAAAATAAATGTTAGAACTAAATATATCATCCATAATTTAGGCAAACAGTCAAATAACAAAGTAGCCTTAGCCCATGCTTCAGTAGCCATGTGTTACTATAGGACCACGGTTACTTGCCAGTAACACACTCTTCGAGAATGAGGAGAAAAAGTTAAATGGGAAGTTAAAGCTTAAGCCACTGCTTGCACTTTGCCGCATTTAAGCAATAAATTGCAACAGAGCGAGCAGCTTGCTCAATGCGATGAATTCCTCAGTGTCTAAGTTAGTGAAATCCGAATGCATTCATAACAGATAACCTACAAACAATAACAATGTGCATATCTGCGAATAGGCAACGTGTTTCAATTTTTCTCTAATCAGTTAGGTCAGACGCCTATTCCAGCGTAGCGCCGTTGGTGTAAACATCATCGCAGTAACTTGTGGATAACTCGTGATTTCCTCTTACAGCCAAGTCTCTCAAAGCTCGCGCGTTTGTACCGACCGTTCCACAATTTATACCCATGCAATTCCAGTAGCAGCCTGTGATTTTTGAAAGCGAAGACTTTCTCCACTTCAAACCATAATCATAGACTACCAATTAAAATAAACTCGAATAGTAAGACTTCGGTAAATCTTAAATAGCATAGTAAACTAAGCTTTCTCACATATGCCGAATTTCGACTGGATAAAAGTGGTATCGTGAATAAAGTTACCTTTTCGACGAAGGAAAGTACGTAGAGAGGCTACGATACGATAAAAACAAGTTTCAGACCCAACAATCCTCATTTCCTTCGGTAAAACTTTGACCCCAAACTCCGCCTCTCCTGCGTTTAGTCCGCTCCCACTATCTTTCAGATGGACCTGAGAACAGAGCCTCCATTTTCTTTGCGTTGGGAAAGCAGTAGGGAAAAAGGGACGTTTAGATCATAGAAAAGAGGTAAAATAGGTAGTTCTATAACAGGGTCCAAAGTCCGGTGCACTGGCCGCATGCGACTGGCAGATAAATTTTATTTGGTGCGCAGCATCTCTTAAATTACCCGCCACGACGTTGCACATTCTTATTTTCACCTGACGGGGGCAGCAGGTGGGTAAATCCGTGTGTTGTTCCATACTTTTACTGAAGTTAGCAAACGTAAAATTTGGTCTTTTTCTCCGACTGTGCCACATTCTGTGTAATCACAGAAAAGAAACCAAAGTGTACTTATTTTTGCCTAAACAGGCTATTATTAATGCAGACCTGTAACCCTGTAGCCTGTACTACGTCGTTTTAACGCACAGCGATACGTCATCCGTTCAGAGCTTAGATACCAGTATCAACAAGAGTACACCTCTCACATTCTTGTAAATATTTTATTTTATCTTTTCATGGGACAACACTGAAGATATGACACTTTGATACAGTGTAAATCAGTCAGAGTACAGCTTGTATAACAGTGTAAATTTGCTGTCCCGTCAAAATAACACGCACAGCCATTAATGTCTAAACCACTGGCAACGAAAGTGAATACTCTAAGTGAAAATGGCCAAATTGTGCCCAGTTAGCCAAATTGCGAGATAGGTAGAGTTTTGTAAGATAGACAGAGTTTTGTGAGATAGATAGAGTACATACATATATAGGGGAGTAAATGAGACCTCGATTTCTCAGTGTGAGCAGAAGTCTAGGCTTCAGTATAATATTGAAAAAACTATTTTTTCAATTAAAGCAAGCGGGTTGTTATCACGTCTTTTGTCTCCCCGGAGAAACACTGTTTGTGGACAAAGTCGTCCACTTCGTGCTTCTACACTACTAAGCTCGAGTGCAGTCGTGTGTTTCCAGGCAAGCTGTTACTAAGTTACCGTTTGTTAAAAATGTCCTCGCGGTTAAAAAGGCCAGGGCTGCCGTACATCTGATATGGACTGTCCAAAGACCGAGTATCACATAATTAGGTTCCAGGATTGACTTTATGAATACTATGTGGACCGTCCGCGTTTTACTGATCTGTTTTCGTTTTAATTCCGCTGTAAAATGCTTTAGTAGAATTATAGTTTTTATTCAAGTATATAATCTATTCTACGTTATTCTTCGGGCTGTCAATTGTGGTGTGAACATGTCGAAATAAAAACATGATTGTGAATAAACAATACTATTGCATAAACAATAATATTAAGAAGAATGGAAAGGAGAAGGAATAAGAAAATATAGATAGTCCTATCTGAAGTTTAGAGTTCGAATTTATTTTAGATAATGAACAGAATTTCGGTTTTGGTTCAATGCGTTGCCCTAACTAGACTATGGTTATGCAGCCAAACACACTTGACCAAAATTTTTTTTGTATGGGAAGTGTATTTGGTATTTTATGTATGGGAAGTGTGTGTAGCGTTCTCGTCCGATAGGAGGCATTGTCTGCCAACGAATTGTAATAGAGCTGAAAGGAGAACATTTTGCTATCAACGGCATATTTTAAGGGGCCTCTCTCTCTCTTTAATGCTTTCTCTTTAATTCTCTCTCTCTCTCTCTCTCTCTCTCTCTCTCTCTCTCTCTCTCTCTCTC
>JAOXYF010000015.1:1182742-1195447 GCA_028565775.1 Sternarchorhynchus goeldii | reverse complement strand
GCCTGGTTCCATTCTGAGGAGGTTCTAATCAGACAGCCTGGTTCCATTCTGAGGAGGTTCTAATCAGACAGCCTGGTTCCATTCTGAGGAGGTTCTAATCAGACAGCCTGGTGCCAGTCTGAGGAGGTTCTAATCAAACAGCCTGGTGCCAGTCTGAGGAGGTTCTAATCAGACAGCCTGGTGCCAGTCTGAGGAGGTTCTAATCAGACAGCCTGGTGCCAGTCTGAGGAAGTGTCTGTCCTGTACTGCTATCCTGCATCCTCTCTCTCTTTTTAATGAGCACTAGAGACACTTCAGAAGGACACGCCATGGTTTTTAACTCACACATATTTAAATCATTCAATCATTTCCCATGAAAGCTATTGTGGTGTTTGACAGCAATTACTATATTTTCTTGCCTGTCCAAAGAGAGAAAGTACTTTGATTTTTGTTTAAATAGTGTTTGTAAAAAGTTTTATTTCTAGACATTAATTATAATGTTTTGAAGTTGACATGTGGTCACCCAGTAGTGTGAAAAAATTACTTTAGAAATGTGAAATGTGTGATGCAGATTGGATATGCATAATCCTCGTGAACTCATCTCCTCCTCCTCCTCCTCTCTCTCTCTCTCTCTGTCTGTCTCCCTCAGAGAGCTGAATTTCCGAAACGTCACACTGATCCAGTTAAATGAGGAGTTCTCTCGTGGCCGCGGTCTGGACGTAGGGGCCCGAGCGTGGAAGGGAGGGAACGTCCTGCTGTTCTTCTGTGATGTGGACATCATCTTCACCTCGGACTTCCTTAACACCTGCCGTCTGAACACACAGCCAGGTTAGAGAGACAGAGTGAGACAGAGAGAGACAGAGAGAGAGAGAGAGACATGGACAGAGAGAGAGAAAAATGGACAGAGATAACAGAAAACTAGACAAAAAAACTTGATGTAAATCAGTAACATCAGACTTGATGGAGACTAGAAAGTCACAGAGTATCTCCATACTGCCCAAGACACACAGCAGAGTCAAAGCCCATCCCAGTACAGACTGAGTGAGCCCCATCTAACCACCAGCAGACAGCAGACAGAGACCTGCTTATATATTTATCAAGTTAATTTTTCTGATGTTTCTGATACTTTGCCAATACTGAACTATATGCAGTCACACTAGTAAAGCTGTGTTAAACAGAACCAAACGGGGATCAAGAGGGAAAACCATGAGAGAATGTGATGAGAGAGGGAAGTGAAAATGAGAATGTGCTTCTTACAGACTGCCTTTGCAAAAAGATTTAGATGTTTGGGTTTTACTGAGAAAGAAAGTATCGTAGGTGACTGTAATGTGATTCTGAAGTGGTATTCCAGTAAAGGTGTCCATCTTCCTACTCTCACTGGCCTTTTCAGGGAAGAAAGTCTTTTATCCTGTGCTGTTCAGCCAGTACAACCCAGCTGTGATCTATGGTGGTGGAGATCACATCCCACCTGTGGAACAGCAGTTGGTAACGTGCCTCTCCTCTCCGCAGCACACTCATCACCTCTCATGTGTCTGATTACAGTCACCACCACTATCAGACACAAAGAAGCAGTGTTTCCATTCTGAAAGACTAGAGAGGGCTGCACTGGGCAGACACTGCATGCACAACAATCCACATCAAGACCCAGAGAATATTCATTATCACAGAATGGCGAGTGAATGGGGATGTTAAAAGTGCTGTGTGGTTTTCCCACGGCAGGTCATTAAGAAAGACACTGGATTTTGGAGGGACTTTGGATTCGGGATGACGTGTCAGTACAGATCTGATTTCATCAACATAGGTAAGCATTAAGCAGCTCAACACAGCCCACCTCCTTCATGTTTATGAAATCTATGCAGATTGCTCATTTAAATAATAATTTCCATATCCAGACCATCTGGCGGTTGGGATGACTCCATGTGGTTATGGTAGCTGTGAAACAACTTCCCCAGTAACGTTAAATCCACATGGACTGGATCTGCAAACCATGGCTGTTTTGGATGTTCAAAGAGCCCAATGCAGCAGCAGTAATTTATTAATACTTCAGTCATACATTTCAGTAATGCCCAACTTATGGACATCTACAAATTCACAGATCTTCAAAACATTATTTTCCAGAAATGCTGTATGCATATTGAAATTACATAATTTTCTTAGGATACATAGCCAGAAAAGAATGTCATGTGTGTTACAGAGAATATCATGTGTGTTACAGAGCTGAATTGTTTCATTGTTGAGTGAAATGTTTTAGCACTCATGCCACTTCCCACTGGCGTGGTAATTATCCCTTCTGACCAGTTGGCAAAGACCAGTATGGACACCATTAGTCGATCTGGGTTCATCTGTGGGGGATATGTCCTGTATTATGTATTGTAATTCTGCTCTTTCAGCAGTGTGCGGGGAAGGACCTGTGCACTTCTCAGCAAAATGGCATCAGTAATCGTCAGAGAGGGTCAATATGATGTTGGGTCATGTGCCCGTTTCAGTGAAAGTGTTTGATGGTTCATGCTCTCTGCTTTACTGTGATGACAGAGTAAGGTTCATACTCGCAGCTTTACTGTGAGAGTAAGGTTCATGCTCTCGGCTTTCATACCTGTGCAAACTACAAAGACCTTTTATTGTGTCTGAACTACACACACACACAAACACACAAACACACACACACACACACACACACACACACTTACATACCTTATCACAGAACAAAAGGATCCTGCCTTAGAAAAGTAGGTCAACTGTTTAATAATATAGCAAGAAGGAGACAGGAAATATAACAGCACATCACCAGGAGTGTAGCTGTAGATATCGGATCTAACCCTCTTACCCGTTCTTGTCCTGTTAGGTGGGTTTGACGTGGACATCAAGGGGTGGGGCGGCGAGGACGTGCACCTGTACCGAAAATACCTACACAGCAACCTGCTAGTGGTGCGTGCGCCGTCACGTGGGCTCTTCCACCTGTGGCACGAGAAACACTGTGCCGACGAACTTCCCCCGGATCAGTACAAAATGTGCATGCAATCCAAAGCGATGAACGAGGCATCGCACGGCCAACTTGGTATGCTGCTTTTCAGGCACGAGATCGAGGCTCATCTCCGTAAACAGAAGCAACGCAGCGGCGCTAAAAAGGCTTGAGGGACAATAACTGCTAAAGATGTAAAAGAGAGACAGACATGTAGGCCTGGAAGAATGGAACACACACACATAACCCAAACACAAAGATAAACCGGCACGCCAAGACAACACGAGGCGTTAAAAACCAACGTAGTGAACAGATAAAAGCGCCTGGATAGCTCAGCAAGTCCTCAGGGACTCCTCCATGTTTTATGTTGTTATTGTGCTGTGTCTACGGATTTATAACAGAGCCACAGCAACGCATAATGCACTGCAACAATACATCAAAACGTGTGACAGGAGGATGTCAGTTCCTGTAACGGGGGTAGACCGCCCTCTTTCGGCCTTTGGAGGAACGGCAACGATCAACGACGCGAAAGGATTTATGGATCGTACAAGAACGATCAATTTTCGTGTTTTATTTTTCGTTTAACTTGGAGAATATGAAGCTGTGCGTTACAGCTTGGGAGCAGCAGCCAGTTCACGTGGCTTGAGACTTTTATTTGTCGGATGAGCAAGAATAACCCGTATGTTCATTATTGCTGTTTTCAGCCGTTTGAAACGCCACTGATTCAGCACTTAACCGCCCCATATCCTCACTGCTACAAGATGATTTATATGAAATTATCCTGAGCCCTATATAGCTCTGTGATCTATAGAAAAGAGATCCGATTAGTCTTGAATACATAAAAACAAAAGCGTAAAGGTCAGGCACCGCGGCTTACCTTCGGTACTTTACCACATTATAGATGTGTAGATTTTTCATTCTAACCAGCTGAGCTTTTAACACGGATCTCAATGTGATTCAAAACGCCAGTGAACATTTAAAAAATCGCGAGTGAAAGTAATTATTGAATAAGTTTATCAATTCACTTCTATTTTGAGCCTAATTGGTTCTCGTGATGCTGGCGAGGTCCGAGTTCCTGGACGCCAACTGGTGTAGCAGATAATGTGGTTCAGAGAACTACGGTTTTAATTTTGTTTGTTTGTTGTTTACATTTCTTATTATTACCGACCAGGCCTGCTCGAACACTGAGATGTTTTCGTACGTAGCAATGAGACGATTTAGGCCGTTTTCGCATGGAAGAAGAAGGTTTTTTAAAACAAATATTGTAGCAGCATATTTTGGCTGTAGATTATTAAAAGTACGTAGGCATTTCAGGTTTGTATTTGTTCATCCACGGCTGTAATTTGCTGTTTTGATGACTAATAGAAACATAACGTAATGTTTTTTTTCTGGTTAGAGAGCCAAGGACCTTAATATTTAAATGATTTATATAGTTTTGTATTATGAAGTCAACTTGAATCAAAGTGAATTGCCTACGATATGTTTATGTGCTTCCCACATTAACACAGCTTAGATTTAGGAATCTTCTTTCCATTGACTGAGTCATTTAGTCCTTATAATTGACCCGAAACAGTAGAAATCTAAAGAGGCCTATGATGCACTGAATTTGTGCACAATCTGTTTCAAGGACGCGAGCAGGAATAAAACATTTAGCACATCTGAAAGGGGCAGGAATGCGACGGCGAATTGAAGAGAGTATGGCAGAGTATGGCAACTTTCAAGACAGAAACAAATGCTGAAGTTTGGCAAGAACCGTACTCAGCGACATCACCAGTGTTTAATTAAATACAAACGAATCCAGTTTTTATTCCTGTACGGATTTATTTCAAACATGGAACTCCGCTGTGTATAAAAATTATTGTGATACGATCATGGGAGTTTTACTTATGAAAAGTTTGGACCAAGATTATTAGCTTGTCTTATTTAATAAAATTAAGGTTTAAGATAATTACCTGTAATTTAGACTAATTACCTCAGCATTTTATTGCTGTATTTAAAATATTCTAGATTTATTATGGACCAATTTTAAATAAATTATAATTTGTAAAAGGGGTAACGCTGCTGTTTATTTATCTGAACATTTTTTAAATTATACCCTAATGTCGGGATACGCAGCTCCAGGCGAGAGGTCCCACGGCCCTTCACAGGTTCCGCAACCAGCGCGTACGGGCCGTCATGAGGAGCTGATGAGGCGGATCACGAACGGAGGTGAACAGCCATAGTGTAATAGATACATTGGCTGCGTTTGATCAACTGCTTATCCAATCTTCACCGCTAGATGGAAGCATTTATTTTTTTGTTTGCTCTTTGTTTATTTGTCTGTTTATCGTACATTTAAATAGCGTATTCTGGATTTTACCACCTGTTGTGCCGATAAAACCCTAAAGGATTAAATGAAATAAACAAATTAGATGATAATAAACCGATTTTTTTCATCTGTACTTTCTTGTGAGTGTCGTACGACTGAACATGCACGAATGGCATTCTCGCGAGATTCTTAGTCAAACACAACTACATCTTAAGAATATTTGTTCAGTTATTTATGTTTTGAGCACGTATCAAGGACGCACACGCAGTATTAACAAACTAACACTGTATATGTATGTGTGTATACACATACATTGTGTATATACATATGTCAAACCTTGTCACAATGTTTGTGTGTAAACCATGTGTATTTGCTTATGAAAATGTTCAGTTCTTGCCGTTTTTGCACCAACATGTTAACTTGATAAACAGGGCCATGTTGGGTTTGTGGTGTGCGTACTGTGTTTAGTTAAGGGAGTAAGTGAATGAGAGAGATGGAATTTAATAATCAAAGAAATAATCGGCGAGGAAATATTTCATAACTCTCCCTCCAAAAGAAGTGCTCTTTTAGAATTATAATAAGTATATTCTTTTCATCCACCGTGTCAGAATAAGGATATTTTTTCCTTTGTTCTGTTTGAGAACAGATGAATTTGGACGGCGGATTCAAAAAGCAATTCTAAACGATAAACTGAAATTGCAATATTCAGTTGAAGCAAAATGTTTCAAATGTAGATCTTCAGTATTATAAAAATATACATTTTAAAATAAATTAAATTACAATACGCTTCCAAGCAGTACGTACTTGCACCGTAAACATAATTAACAACATTCATGGCCATGAATTTCTACTTATTTAGTGTTTTACTCTAGCGGGTGGGTGGAGCAATTTTGGACAGGACGAGCGCTTGCGTATTACGTAGGGAGGCACGCGATAGGCTCAACCCCCATTTCTGTCTGATACCATCATGACATCCTGCGGCGCCTGGTTTACCAGTGCGCAGTGCACGGTGCGCGATCCTGCTGTGCTCACCCCACACCGAGCCGGCTGATGTGACGATCCAGGTTAACACACTCGTTGGTGTTCCGGTTTTTGTTTTTAGCTTCCTAAAGGAAACGGCGAAGTAGCTCTATCTAATGATCAGTCCGAATGACTGCATGTCGCCATTACGTAGTTAATGTCTAGGCTGTCCACACGCGCGTGCTTTTACGTGGCTCATATAGTCAGCATTTCCTAATATATTTTCTTTTAACTGAAGGTACCCGCACGCTCGCCTTAATCTGATTAGGTCTTGTGGACATACGGAAGAGAACCGAAGATGTTCGAAACCCGAGGGATTCCTTTTGTATTGCTTGACATCGCCTGCCTTGTACTCGGTATGTATTACTTTGCAACATTCTCACTTACGTCTGAGGTCGCGTTTTCAGTGGTATTTCTAGTCACGCGACAAAATAGGGCGTGTCCATACTGCTCCAGTGCAACTCAAAATCTAATCCGCATCCAATCAGTGACAACGGATGAGACAATTTACTGAATAATATACTGCCAATTAGTGATAACGGACGCTTTAGTAAAGTTACACATCAGACATTGAACCGTCCGTACTCGTACCTGTGGCTACGGTAAGACGAGCGAAATATCCACAACATTTCCCTCAGGCACCTGTGTTTTAGCGAGTTGCTATAACAGGTTGTGTCTGATTTGTCTTCGCATGTCATCAAAACATGCATACATTGTAATCATTCTGAGAACAACCGCCGCCACAGGAAAAAAAAAACTGGTTTGGTCTTGTGTGCAAGTCTGTATTACAATTAATGTGCGGTGGATGATGGCGCACGCCCCGCCCACTGACCGAGGCTGACGGCAACTCCAGTTACACCCTCGTGCAGGTTATCAACATTTTCCATTGTGTCTTTTAAAAGCAGATGATGAGTGTTACACACGCTTGATACCCAAAGCTCGTATCATCGTATACATTATTGTGAATGCAAATGGTTTGTGGACAACACGTGATGTGTTGTTGGCGTCTGGTAGGGTGAAACCCTTAACACCAGACGGTTCTTCCTCACTTGGGTGGAAACCGCGTGTGTAAATAGCACGCGACAGCTGTAGACTGGGTTGTTACTCATTAGACTCACCACCCTATTAGAATAGTAACATTTTATTTAAAGTTCATGTGTTTCCAAACCCAGGGCTTTTTAAAATTCGAGATGAAGGCATGACCCTGTTTAACCTGTCAGATTCCTTGCGTGTGTCAAAATCCGGGCTATTATTCATGTTTTAGACTAGAGAGAGCGGTGGTGTTTAGCTTTATTTAGTAAATACGTCGTTCGTGCATATCACTCAAACGTGTTTGCTGAGTAGTGGCTCAAGTTACCACTGGGAAGCGGGATTACAGGGGCTCACGAGCGGTGTGTGCGTGCGCACATGTGTAAGAGAGCATTCCTGTTAGTGGTGGTCTGTTCTTTACACTTAACAATGGAAGAAGCTTAAACTGTACACAGATGCAGCAGTACCAACTGGTTCAGTACTTCAGTTACTGGCTCTAATTGTACTTTGGTTGTTTATATTTGGGAGTCTTGATCATGCACAGATTGGTTATTAGGGACTTTCCAACTCTGGGCTTTCCTAAAGTAAGAGCAAAACAACAAACAAAATACTGTTATATATTTGCATTAATGTGTGTGTGTGTGTGTGTGTGTGTGTGTGTGAAACTGTTGCTGACATGGTCTCATGGTTTACAGGACACTTAAAACTGGAGATTTTAAATTGTGTATTTTAAATTATCGTGGACTTAAAGAAGGTAAAACATGCTGGAGCAAATCGGACGTGTTGTGTTTAAAATGTTAAACACAGCACACATGCTCAACAGCTGAGAGGGACACCTAAAAAAGATTAGTGTGTGTGTGTGTGTGTGTGTACTGAGAGAAGAGAGAGCTATTTATAAAAGCTCTTATACTGATCAGTATGGGATAATAGTTACTCTGTAACCCCTACATTGGTCAGTATGTGATGATAGTTACTGTATATATTAACTCTTATATTGGTCAACATGCACGTGCTGCTGTGTAAGTGTTGGTTTTCCTTTCTGAATGCGTAGGATGCAGAAACGTAACGTGATTTCTGCTGAAGTTGCCGTTATTTGTTGAGAATAACTGAGGACATGCCAGCTTTGGTCTGTGCTGTGGTGACCCGAGCAACCATGGTCAGATCCGTCACTCTTTGTTTCATGGAGTGTTACTGAAGCTGACTTCCATCAGTGTAGTTGTAATTTTAGCTTGACAAAAGAGGCAGATGAGAGTTCTGGGTGTAGTTTGCGTCCCTCTGAGTCGTTCTGCATGGAGATCCTCCACTGAAACTGGATGAGTTGCTAATCTGATATTTCAGATTCTGTAGGAGGCTACAGTGGACTGGTAGAGCACACACACACACACACACAACATTCCCCTATTTAGACTGGAGCACCAGGCTCACTGAGTTAATTGTGTGTGTGTGTGTGTTTTCCAGTCTGGCTGTGTAACAGTTTGAAGTCCTGGAGGGTCCAGTGTTTACACATGGGATGGTGTGTTGGACTTTAACCAGTCAGATCTTGTGTGTGTGTGTGTGTGTGATGTGGTGGGATTGGGAGCTGCTGACAGCGGCATGCTAACTACAGGAGGCAGTCCTGCTACGGGACCCTGCTCAGGACATTTCTTATGGACCTGGGTTTGTTTAAAGGGTAAACATGATGTGAGCATGTTTGTTAATGTAAACAAATGTTGTCTCTCTCTTTTAGGTGGGGATGCTTAAGGTATTTGAGATACACTGTGCCGAGGCCAATCAGCACGCAGCACTCAGTACCGTGACTGGTCCATGGTCCTGTGCTGAAATGTTAACCCTTTGTTAACCCTTCTTCCATCCTCAGCTGGACTTCCAGTGGCGACCTTTAACCTGGGTAAAATCAAGCCTTATCAGAGAGGCTTTTTCTGTTATGATGAGAGCATCAGCTACCCGTTTCATTCCAGCACCGTCACCTCCACTGTGCTTTACACAGTGGGCTTCACTCTGCCCATCTGTAGCGTAAGTAACAACAGCTTCAAAACTACACATGCCCAGGGCATCCTCTCCAGAACAGTTCTTCACTGGGACCTTTTACTGGGCCGCTGGATTACAGTTAGACCTTTTCCTCCAGCCACTGTAACTGAGGCACAAACTGGGTTACGGTTACCATCCTTAGCCCCAAGTGCAGATGTAGTTGTGTAGCGGGTGCAGTTTCCGGGGTTTGACTGTTACCGTTTGCCATGGCAACAGCTGTTCTGAGAACTGAGCAGTTTCCTTCAAAGCTGACAGAGCAGCTGACAGAGCAGCTGCTAGGAGTGATCAAACCCAGATGTGCTGCATGCTCTCCTCCACATGACGTTCCGGGCCAACCAGTGAGACTTGGAGGGGACGAGAGAGAGAACGAGAAAAAGAATGAACACACTGCAGTCCTTCTTCCTTTCTCTCTCTGTCAGTTCCTCTCACTCTGAGTAGATTCCCTGGGCATGAAACCTACTTGGAGAGCCTTGACTTACAAAACATGGATGCAAAACAAGAGGGTGTCCACTTGCTTCAGCTGTGTGGGTTCATGGGCTCATATTTCAATGATAATACACAGCGTGTTTCTCACCACCTTTGGATCTCATCTGTTGGCTCCATGTTGGCCAAACGAACTTCAAGGTGCAACCAGAAAATGAAGCAATTTGTGGTTTTCATCATATTCCAAGATTTTCGATAAGGCATGTGAACACTTTCATAGTTCTCACGAATCCCTCAAGCATGTTTATAAAAGGCTGATGGTCTCAGAACTGGAAATTCACAAAGTACTTCCAAAAGAAGCAGTTTGTTTACTGAATAAATGTACTTTTATTGGCACCCAACAAATCTGTCTAAACAAGGTTTGAAATTGTCTCTGGATGGAGCTGGAGGTTTTGTCTCCAACCTCTGCGCTAGGCGGAGGAGATCAGAATGTATAGCTGATATCATCCGATGCACAGATGAAGTATGTTTGCAGTAAGAGGCTCCAAAAATAGCCCCACCAGCGTCTGTGACACCACTGTCTGCAGCGTGACGTAAGCCAGCTTCTAGTTGCTGCTTCTGTAAGTGGAAGACGGAGCAGATCAGCTGTGTGGATGAGAACGAGTGACTGGATGCACGACTCATGTGCGTGTAACCATGCCGTTTTGTACGTGGTAAAGTGCATATACAGTATCTCACTAAAGTGAGTACACCCATCACATTTTAATGTAAATATTTTATTATATCTTTTCATGGTACAACACTGAAGATGTGGCACATTGATACAATGTAAAGTAGTCAGTATACAACACTGCTTGTATAACAGTGTAAATGTGTTGTAGCCTCAAAATAACAACACACAACCATTAATGTCTAAACTGCTGACAACAAAAGGGAGTGATACCCCGAAATGAAAACGGCCAAACTCTGCACACAGTGGCAATATTTGGGTGATCATTATTTTCCAGCAGTGCCTTAACTCTCTTGGGCATGGAGTTCACTAGAGCTTCACAGGTTGCCAGTGGAATCCTCCATGACATCACGGAGCAGGTGGATGTTAGAGACCTTGCGTTCCTCCACCTTCCGTGGAGGGGAAGATTCTCTGCTTCAGTATGTCACAGTACATGTTGGCATTCATGGTTCCCTCAATGAACTGTAGCTCCCCACAGCCGGCAGCACTGGTGTAGGCCCAAACCATCACACTCCATGTTTGACTGTAGGCAAGACACACTTGTACTCCTCACCTGGTTGTACAAGCATCATGTCTTGTCCCATGAAAAGGTATAATACAAAATTTACAAAAATGTGAGGAATGTACTCAGTTTTGTGAGAAACTGTACAAGACCTCAGTTCCGAGTTGCGATTCTAATCTAAGAGCTTCCTTCGTTATATCGATGAAAACCTCAAATGATCTACTTTGCACCTCTGGGTTTATCCACAGAACTATTAAACACAATCTGGTGGCACCTGTACCACTGAACACACCCTGAGTCTCAAATTCCACTTCCAGCAATTAAGACTGTCCAAGTGGATTGAGTAGCTCACACTTGAGCATAAACACTGGAGTGCTTGTCGGGTTCTGACACGGCCCTCGAGCCCAGTAGACCGCAGCGTGGGTGACAATGCAGCCTTCACTGGAAACCCAATGAGAGGAGGATGCTGTAATATGAACCGTGCCTGGCCTTGCTCTGCTTCCTGCAGGGTGACGTGATGGATCAATCCGCTCAGCACCACGCATGCGTGGGGGTTCCCAGCACCGCCCACTCCGATATGCTCCGAGTCGACTTGTTAAAGACAGTAGACGATAACATGAAAGACCCATTTGTGATGTAACAGGATGCAGAGGTTTATGTGATTATTTACACAGGGGGATCTCTCAGGAATAGGACGGGATGTTGCGGGACGCTGGGGACTGCGATGCTTGCTGGTGTGTCCTGGGCAGAGCCGTCTCTGTCTGCCATCGCTCACTGCAGTTTAACTTTAACCTGTACGCACATGTGGAAACGAGGGCTCGTTTTCTGATGTAACTAAACCGCTTCGTCATGTCATGCTCAACAGTATTTCTGGGCTTTTTCCGCAGGTTGGTGTTGGCGGCTTAATCTCTTGTTTTCTTCCTGGTCTTGTGTTTGGCCATGAGGGTTTATGAGACATAAAGTAAGAGAGAACAGAACGATTAGTCAGTTTGATGGGAGTTGATAAACATCTGCCTTACAGACCATTCAGTCATGCAAAACCCTCACCCCACCACCACAAATAGCTGGTGTTTCCTTCTTAAACTGCACTGCAGGTTTCTAGATCATTTGAGCTGTATTGCACTGGACACAATTTCCTCAGAACCAGTCTGGAATAAAGCAAAGAAATCAATGTACACCAGGATCTGAGACCCACATGCAAAAAGTACAGGAAACACAGCGAGGAGCGATAGACCCTGTGCGTGGTGGCCACTGTTCCAGAATGAACAACAGACCTGAACAGAATTCACATTCTCCTGCAGTGGTTCTAGTTATCAAAGCTACTGAACACGTACAAGTGGTCCGCACAATCTAGAACAGAACAACATAATAGCAAATTGCTGTAAGATGGATAACGGTGCCTAAATGTATACATAGTACAATATTTTTGATATGTAACTGAGGTTTCTTGGCCGTATATTGAGAGCTGATTTAGGTCTTTAAGTTTCTTGTGGTTTCATTCACTAATGAACTGTTGGACCACTGCAATCAGAACAGCTTAATACAGTCATTACATTTAGGTGAATGATGCAGAGACGTACGAGAGAGCAAGAGCAAAGTTCAGTATCGGCCTGTGAGTAGCACCTCTCTAGGGTAGAAGACCAGCTTGGTAACCCTGTGAGTAGCACCTCTCTAGGGTAGAAGACCAGCTTGGTAACCCTGTGAGTAGCACCTCTCTAGGGTAGAAGACC
>JAOXYF010000015.1:1169014-1181814 GCA_028565775.1 Sternarchorhynchus goeldii | reverse complement strand
CTCAACCTCCCAACCTCCAACTGTTCTGACGGCAGGGACTCAGTGAGTCACTGCTGGGTTGGACCGGTTGTGAGAGCAGTTAGATCAGGGAAAACAGTACAGCAGTTTTGTGTTAAATCTCTCCCAACACTCCTGATGGGTTTGGTGGTTTCCTGAGGAGGCAGTTGGGAGAGCAGTCCAACAAGAACGCACAGTTTTGTGCTAAATTTGCCCTAAGACACCCCGTTCTCACAGAGGCGTTGAGAGTTAGCTGAGGAGCAAAGTTTGGGTGCAGTTCGCGAAGGGCGGAGCCCCTGAACGGTGGGTGGTGCTTCGTCTGACCAGGCCTGGAGACAACCGCTCAGCCTCTCTGCGTGTTCTCACTGGCTGCTCTGTGTGGTTGAACTGCTTCAGCACCTGCCCTCATTTGACCTCCGTTTTCAGACCTTACCCTGCACACACCACAAGACTCCTGAGGCCTCAGCTGGAAATTTAAGTTTAAAGTTAAAATAAGGAACCAGGCTACACTCCTGAACAATACTTGCAATGTTCTGAATCCACTCGAAATTATCAATAAGTGAGGATTATCAGACAGGACTCTTATAATAGAATTATTTCACTCAACTCATAACATAGGGTTAAATAACGCTGATGGATATGTCCAGATGTCCTGAGTCACATAAAGTAATTCTGTTATACGAATCCTGTGGGATCATCTTTACTTCAGGTTAGGGTTCAAATTTAGGTTCGACATTTAAGAGACTTTAGCGTTGTGGCATGCTGACACATTTTCAAACGCGAATGAGCATCTGTGGTTGTTCAAATCACCTTTTTGAAAAAGGCCTTAGGGTTCCTGCTCAAAGGAAACCAGAAACCACACCCCTCCTTTAGGTACAGATGCATACCGCACCACAAAAAACACTTATTTAGACATCTTTAATATACCAAAAATGTGCAACTCATTTGTTTGTCTTTATGTGCTCGCTCTATCTTTCTATCTCTCTCTCTCTCTCACACACAGTGTTTACACTATGAACTGTTCAAGTGCACTGGTAAGTCTGAATATACTGGGTCAGTCAGACTGAGACAATGGGGACTTCTGTCAGTCAAACCACAACAGCAGCACAGCAGATAAAAACAAGAAAACAATCTGAAATCTTTCTAGAGAGCCAGACAAACCAATCTGAAACCTTTCTGGAGAGCTAGGCTTCCACTGAAGGCTGCATTGTCAAATACTGCTTCAGCTGTCAGTCTTGCTCTAATTATTTAAGAGTGGACATCCTCATTAGTTAATCAGTGAAATATATCCTTATGTCATGCATGACCCACCCATTCATTTCTCTCTTGTCATCACAATGTAATGGACGTTTTCTTTGGAAAGGCCTTCTAAGACGCATCTTGTTTCCCCCTCACAGATGATCACTGTTGAGTGCCTTCTAATCTATCTAAACCGCCTCAAATCAAAGTCCACTTTTAATAACAGCTACGTCTCCCGCGTCTACAAAGCTGTCGGCACCTTTCTGTTTGGAGCTGCCATGAGCCAGTCCCTCACAGACATCGCCAAGTACTCCATTGGACGGCTGCGACCGCACTTCCTGGATGTGTGTAAACCTGATTGGACGCTGATCAACTGCTCAGCTGGAGTATACGTCGAGAACTTCACCTGTACTGGGGACAAGACCATGGTGAACGAGGGCAGGTGGGTGGTGTGTGTTAGATGTGGATGTCCTTCAGACAGTAAGCAGTGCTGCTTCATGAACAGAGAATGTTGAGTCAGACATTTTACCTGAAGGAGAAAAAAAAACAAGGAAAATCCTGCAGGGAAGAAACATAGTTCTGTGGAACTCAGCTAATGCAGGAAGGCGGGGGGGGGGGACATTTTCCAATGTAGGTCACCCTGAATTCATGCACCCTGAAGCTCAGATGGTCACCCTGAAGGTCCTGGGCAGGTCTTTCATGCAGTTACAGGCCTCAACACCCTTAAATAGTCCAGAGTTCAGACTTCATTAGACTGTTAGAGTGGTTACTGAGGTGCAGTCTACTAAAACAGGCTGTGTGAATAGTGGAGCGGTTCCCATGGCGACCAGAACCTGCTTGCCGAGTGTCGTCGTTGCTCTGGCAGAGCTGAGAGAGGCAAAGTCCTTTCAGGGAGGTCTTTCCTGCAGGCTTGCGTTTTGGTTCCATATAGCCACCATGGTTTGGAAGAATCGAGCATCTGTGGTGGCTCTGTGGTTCACACACTCCAGTGCTCTCTAATCCTGTGGTGAGCCATTGGACAGAACACATGCACAGAAAACTCAGTGCTGAAGGTTTTAGTATGTTTTGGGCAGCTCCCAAGGCCAGTAGGTTCTCCCAGAACGCCCCTGTTTACAGGAGGTGTGGTTCCTGTCTCCGACAGGCAGTACCTTCCTGGCTAGGCTCTGCTTACCCTGGAGACCAGACCCACCGACACACCAAACGATGCGTTATGGTGGATGGGGGGGCCAAGAATAATCATGGATCACCCCTTATTAGGTCAGAGTTCTTCACTCTGATATGTGGGCTTGCAGCAAGTGCAGGAAAAGTGTGTGTGTGTGGATGGCTTAAGTCTGTGCTTCTTAATCTATGATATCCAACTATAATCCATATAATCCAAATGTATCCTATAACCCTAAACCCTAAAAAGCACATGACCCTGAAACAGGCTTGGATCAGGCAGACCAGGAAAACAGCTGAAAATTAACAAGTGAAACATTTGGTAGAGTGTGTGTGTCAGTCAGATGTGGACACATCAGCGGTCACTTGGGAAGTATGTGACAGCAAAACACAATCATGCTTGTGAAACAGTCTTTACCAAAGTAAGCTATTTAAGACTGACTGAGGGTAGGATAATTGTTCCAGTTTCATTTGACTCCTCCCCGTCCTCCAGCCTCATTGCTGTGTCTCTGGGGCCTGAACAACGATCACGTGTGGGCTCAGACCTGTAAAACGATCACGTGTGGGCTCAGACCTGTAAAACGATCACGTGTGGGCTCAGACCTGTAAAACGATCACGAGGAACACGCTTGATCGTCTGTGTCTGTCCAAGTTTTGGCCATGTACCAGATTGGCAAAGCTTTTTACTCCATCAGAAGAAAACATTTAACTGGATCAGAATGACCTCAGAAAAATTGTTTCTTGGTTTCATTTATCATGTCCTTCTATTTCTGGATAACTTCTCTTGCTCGACACTGAGACTGGCTAATGTAAACAGGAAGACAAACGCCCTCCGGATGGTCAGTCCATACCTCCTTTTGCTGAGCAGTCTGAGAGACACACACACTTCCACTCTGCAGGGATCTTAACTGACACACACACACACACACACACACACAGACACACAGACACACAGACACACACACAGACACTTCCCCAACCTGTCCATCTTTGTCCGTCTCTAGAAAACAGACAATAAGAACGGATTACAACACATGCCCAAAACGTCCCAAACAACCTGGGAACAGAGTTCAGTTCTGCAATGTGGACCTGTAAGTTACATGATCAATCTGATGGGGTAAAGGCCAGAGATACTCAAGTCTGATCTGATATTTGACTCATCAGCCAATCATCAAGCCCCTGAGGAGCTGATTGTGCTGTAATAGAGCGGGACAAACATACCACGTCTCCTATAGATCAGACTCTCTGCTCATCTTGCTCAGGTTTCCTCAGTCCAAACACACAGGCCTTGGGAATTTGATTACAGGGTACAGCAGTTACACCGAGACCTTCAGTAAATAAAAGACCAAAAGTTGAAGTAAAGCCACAGCTAATAGCAGAGTAGGAGCTCAAGGTTCACACTTCTGCTTTACATGAAGAATTATAATCAGTCTTTTCCCCCGTGTTATTTTTCCAGGTTGTCTTTCTACTCTGGACACTCCTCCTTCTCTATGTACTGCATGCTGTTCCTGGCAGTAAGTATCTATTTATAACTGCATAAAACCCCTTCAAGCCCCTCCATACCTAGTTGCTAGGAAACACCAAATACTGGACAACACAGTCAGCTTCCTCAGGTGGTAGTTCCACACCGGTCAGGATGGTACTTTAACCAAACTTCCAATCTCAGCACATTTCACTCATTGAGATTATTAAATAACTATCGGTTCATAACAACACTTCTCAGGACGTTTATTGATCATGTTCAGGGACATGATGGACTTGGTAAACAACTTGGTCATAAATTATATAATAAATGATATGCAGTTTTTGATAAGGCTATAACAGTTAAAGATCTGAGTCTCTGAATCTGTGAGAGCAGAAACAGAAAACACTTTGATCCAAATTCTTGAATACCAGTTCACCTCCAGGTGCTGCTGGATCTTGGAGTGTTGTCTTATCTAAAAAGGCAGGATGTACGCCAGGAAACATGGAAGCACAGAACACCACAACTCATATGGGCCCAGTACCAAACCCTGCCCCACACCCCTGTTCAAACATACCCATTACTACACACTGTAGTTTCCATGGCAGCCAAAGTACAGGAAGCGTACATTCTGAAACCTCTCCATAAGTGTGAAGACGTGGCCGAGGTTTAGTTAGTAGCAGGGTTGACCGCATATGAACTTTAAGAGGTCGGTAGTAAAGTTGCTCCGATCTTAATGTGATGTGAGCCATGTTGCTTAGCAGAGCAACCTTGAGTGGCCTTACGTCACTCTGCCAAACCTCTCAATTACACAGCACTGCTGTTATCTCACCAGAGGGCAAACGTCAAGGACATTTTGGACAAAGTGTGTACTTGCTCTCCATCCAATCATCATCATCTAACATCATGGAAGAATCTCCTTAGGTGCAAAGTGCTTTCCACTAAAGACAATGTTTAATTTGGTGACTGCGGGCTGGACTCCTCTCGTCTCACAGTGAGACGTGTAGTGGCAAGTTACCATGAGTGAATGGTGACCAGGTTGCTATAGCAACACTAGAGTTCAAGTGACATGATGTGCTTTACACTTAAATGTGGTGGGATCGGGTGTGCCCTTCTCCGTTTGGACGCAGTTATGCAGATACTTACTTAAACATGACTTGTGGACGCAACTTGCTTTATGGTCGTTAACCATGTTGAAGAAACATTCGACTTTTGGCATAAAAGCAGAGATGTCCATCGTGTTCCTCAGGTTCTGCAGCTGTAAAAATGCTGTGTCCATACAGACGTCACTGAGAGGTTTCTTTCTCATCTGTCCTCAGCTGTATCTCCAAGCCCGGATGCAAACCGAATGGGCCAGGCTCTTGCGTCCCACAATCCAGTTCTTTTTAATTGCTGCCTCTGTCTACACTGGACTGTCTCGAGTGTCTGACTACAAACACCACTGGAGCGACGTTCTCACTGGCCTCCTACAGGGGGCGCTCATGGCCATACTGGTGGTGAGTATCTGGCTTGGGTCTCTAGCATGTTCCTTTGAACCACACAATGCTACTGACAACCCAACGCTAGCAGAGAGGATGGTAAGATTACCCAGCTGATGGTAGACCAACATGTCGGTAAACATGAGCAACAAGACCCCCCCCCCTTCAGTCAAGTGAGACTTTTTACGTGGTTCATCCGTCGTTTCAGCAGTTTCTCAGTTTAATCCAGTTTAAGGAAAAATGGGAAATCAAAAGGAGGAAAATGTAATTTTGGAAAATGTAGATTTGTGGGCAGTGAAAGCTGGTAATATATGAAACCAAAACTGGTACATGTAATCCCCGTCTTGACCTTTGACCCGCCCCTCTTCCAGGTGTTCTTCGTATCAGACTTCTTCAAAAAACCTGTTGAACCGCCAATCCCACACGGCAGCTTACAGGAGACGCCAACCAACGGGAATCACTACGACAGCCCCAGCTGAAGTTACCGGGAACATTTGTGCTGTGGCCCACGGGACCAGTGGGGACAGGTTTCAGCGTGGCACCCACTAAGAGGGCGAACCACTGCAGTGGAGATCTGTGAATGTAATGCCTTCTTTGTCGCGCTCCGCTGAACTGCTCGTTCATCTCTTTACACTCAATTTTCCCATCATGCCTTGGCTGAACAGCTGTTGCCATCACTGCTTCCTGTGTATAACCCCGACGCTAACAGACATACCTGTGCCTCAAAGAAACTATTCCACCCCACACCTCCCAAAACCCAAACCTTAAAAAAACCTGTGGCAAGAATAATCACTATATGGACTTTTCTTTTTAATTAAAATTATGTTAAAACAGTATATACAAAAAGAGCGTGCTTTTGGAAAACACACACAAAGCAAAAACATCTTACTTGTTAAGTTGTATACAAATAAAACAAGTTTTATGTCACGTGGTCTGTGTCATGGTGAAAGAGGAACGAAACCTCCGCTGTTGGACGAACCCGTCGGCGAGGAGTTGCACCTCCTCCTCACAGGTAAAGACTGGCGGCAAAAACAATGTCTCTCTTAATCTTCGTGATCCCTGCACAGACGGACAGAAGCAAAACGATCCAGATTTACTTGGGTTCGTAAAAATTAAGACGCGGCTAAACGATTCGATCGAGGAACTTGGACACCGTCTGGGAGGTTCAAAGCTGCCTCCTGGCCAGCGAGACGGGCGGGGGAGGGGAGCGGGCGTACCGAGAGCGAACTTGTTCTCCAGCTCCGTGTTTCCAATGGCCTTGGCTGCCTGGCACATCTGCCTGAGGAGCTCCTCCAGACGCCGCATGCATCGAATAATACTGCCTGCAAGGTACAGGGAGTAGTGTAAGAACAGGGGGGGAGGGAGGGTGTGCAGGCAGAACAGCCTCCTGGTTGTCTCATTCTGATTGCATCCTCTCACTCTCCGACCTGTACAGCTTCACTCACCAGTGTCCAGTTCAGAGGAAAACTCTGCTCACAGGCAGACAGCCTTACAGGCCTAGAGCAGAGGCTCTCTTGGGCTCCACATCCAATGCCTGTGAAGGGCCTTCTATATACAACAAACTAAAACTTTATATGAACCTAGGTTGGGGTCAGCCTTGCACAAACTGCAACCTTCTCTTAATAGATGAGTGTGTGCAAAACATTTCCTGTTCATTTTCCCTCAGAATAAAACCCAAATTTCCACAAATTGTTGCTTGGTAGTAATGATTTCCGTCACAGTTCTCAAACTATGGTGGGTGCCAAGTTAACGTCACCCTGGCGATTCCGGGAAGTGGCAGCGGGACTCTAGAGCGGGACAGGGCTAGCTGGAGGACGCTACCTTCAAAGACGTCCGTCATCTTGCAGATCTGGGAGAAGGAGGCGCCGTTGGCCCAGGTGTACACCACGTCCATCAGGTGGGGCCGGAACTGGTTCACGTAGTTCTCCTCATCCACGTCCAGCTTGGCCTCCGCCGACACCTTCCCGATGCGCTTGGCACACTCCTGCAGATCGACACGACTGGTTCAGACGGTCGCTAAGCAACATCTCCGAGCCCCATGGAGGGAGAGCGTGCACGCCCGAGGAACTCCAAGCCTCCTACCTCCCTGCTGCACAAGCAACACTGTAAACTGTACCAGCAGACCAGGGACTGCTGTCCTTTAACTCTAAATACAGAGAAAATCACTTACTAACTGCCAGAAGAGACAGAACATGAGGGTTTAAGGGAGCTGAACACACTCCAAGACTGTATCCTCAACTACTGATGTTTAGACGCGTGCGCGCGCACACCCACCCCACACCCACCCACACACCCCTTAGAGAAAACTAAAACACCAAGCTCTCCACTATAAAAATTAACAGAGAGCGAGTGCAGTTCAGCCTGGTAAAGGTAAAACATGCATGTAAAAACCCTGAACACAGAGAGAACCCAGCTGATTGTGTGTGTGTGTAACAGTTATTATTTCCCTCCCCAAATAGTTACCTGCATCTGACGGAGGGGGCCGGCTAACTGCTCTGTTAGTTTAGGCATCTCACTGGCCTAGGAGGGAAAGGGAGAGAGAGAGAGAGATATTGTTACATAAATGGAGAGAGAGACACAGTCTGTGCTGCAAAGTTGCCCATGTGGTCATAACCCCCCCATTCCCCCGTGTTTTTATCATGACTGTGTTGTCAGAGAAGAACCAGAGAGCAGACCTTTCATGCATCACATGACCTTTCACCTATTTCAAATAACAGTCCCTCCTTGCAAGACTCTCATTCTGAGGGGAGCAGATGTGATCTCTGGTCAGTGTGTGTACGCGCATGTGTGTGTGTGTGTGTAAGACAACAGGTGGAAGTGTCCCAAACTAACAGATGACTGACAACACGAAGCAGCTGCCCCCCCCCACACACCCACCAGCAAGCAAGATGACTGACGGTGTTCAAGGAGTGTGTGAGGAGATGGGTTTCCATGACAAACTGATTAGTGATTTATTATTTTTTTATTGAACTAAAAAGGACCTCGTTCATAGTTTCACCACACCAACGTGCAAATGTTCATATACGCCTCAGTGTGGAAATATTTGGCAACAGCTGCAGGTCAAATACACTGACAAGAACGAGCGAGGGAGAGAGTGGGACGGAGAGAGAGAACGAGCGAGGGAGAGAGTGGGACGGAGAGAGAGAGAGCAAGGGAGAGAGACAGAGAGAGAGAGAGCAAGGGAGAGAGACGGAGAGAGAGAGAGCAAGGGAGAGAGAGAGGGGGAGAGTGGGAGGGAGAGAGAGAGAGAGAGAGAGAGAGAGAGGGACGGAGAGAGAGAGCGAGAGAGCGAGGGAGAGAGACGGAGAGAGAGAGAGAGCAAGGGAGAGAGCAAGGGAGAGAGCAAGGGAGGGAGAGAGAGATGATTTACATGCAGTGAGAGTGAATTTAGGTCAGTACAGAGCAAGTATTTAATTCTACATGTGGCCAACTAGGATGGACACACACAAACACACCCACCCACCCACACACCCCAGATGTTACAGGAATGCATTGGTCTTTTGATCCTCCAGCACAGTTTCTGTTCCCTGACCTCAGGGCACCTCATCCCTCACACAACCCGCTCCAAGAGTTTAACTCATGCCACCATCAACCAGTACCACCTCGGAGCATTTACATAAGTAATCAGATATATGCAAATAAATAGAATATGCGCATAGTTACATTTTCCTGGAATACAAAGCAGCTCAGCAGTGCAGAAGCTTGTTCTGCAGTCAGGTCGTTAAAAAGTCCATTAAACATCATCTCTGTGAGGAGCAGCTCGTCTGCACTGCAAGATGCACACGCGCACACACACACACACACACACGAGAAAGAGAGAGAGTTTAAAAATGAATGTTTAGGAAGCACATTTCAGTTATTAAACCCTCATATCCACTCATCACTGCCACCCCCAGTCTCAGTTTACAGGTGTAGGCATGGAGCAGAGACATGCACCATCTTGGGTCCTCCACCCATATCTGCTCATTACCTCCGACTCTTCCTAATAACCACCGGCTGCCTCGTTTACTGCTAACATGAACCGATCCCATTGGCTGCCGTACCTGCTGATCTCGCAGGCCACGCGGCCCTTCATCTCGATGACGTCGCTGCCGGTGGCGAAGCCCAGCCGTCGGAGGACGCGTTTGCGACACTTGAGCTCGTCCATCTGCAGCACGGTGCGCGCCTTCCTCAGCTCACGCTTCACCGCCTTAATGTCGGCCGCGATCTGGAGCGCAACGAGAAAAAAAAAAAGGGTTTCACAACCCAAATCTTCGTTTTATTTGTCGCTGTAACAGGATATTGTGCTACTACTGGCTGAAAGCGGACGAGGGACTCGTTGGGTTGTTCTTTAGCAATCAGTCCACCTTTTTCGAAGTAAAACCAGGATAAATTCTACATGCTGACCTTTACCAGCCACTTTATAAGCCAGCCCTCTTCTCTGTTCAACACCAGGTCCTTGTGTACTAGTTCCTCGTTCACGTAGCCAAAACACCCGTGACTCTCTGAATCAAAACACTCTGCTAGACCTTAGCAGACCCTTTCTTTCATGGATCTCTCTTGGTTCTCTGGCACATCCCACCGATGTGTAATCGGACTGGGATCTGAGCCTCGAAATTCCCAAGTAAACGTCCGTCAGTGGTGAAAAATATCTGCAGAGTGGAAGAGGCCAGTGGCAGAAGGGAGAAGGTTCTCGTGAAGGAACGTTACACGTTTACAAACAAGGCAAAGATGCAGCTCTGTTTATTCACTGGAACATACAACATATCTGAGGACTCCTGTAGCTGATTTTAAAACGTGGCTTAAAACATTTTTTACCATTTCACTAGTCCCCCCCCCCCCCCTCTATTTATTTAACCCTGGTCAGCATTAGTGTTTCAGCTGTTTGTGGGGGCTCTCAGAGATGCTTCTCTCCTGGGCACACATGCCCCTGGGTCACGTCAGGACACAACAAGTGTACTCCAGTTTTAAAGGGACCACCCACATCAAACCACCCATCCACACCCCCTCATAAACACCCAGTATGTGAACAAACGCTGAATACAAGTGAAACTTAAAAAGTGTGATTCCACTGGTTGACTAAATTGTGGAAAATAAGCACTACATATGCGAGAATTCTCCAAGTACATGAGCTCTCTCACTCACACACACACACACACACACACACACACACACACGGCTGTTCTGATGCTGTCTGGGTTCTTTAGATACCACACGAGACAGTTTCCTGCCTTTGTTCTTGGTGGCTCTCGCAGGATTCTGACACAGGAAGCAGTCCAGTGCGTCTGGGGTCAATAGAAAGGGACCCGTGACTCCGTTCCCACTCCAGCCTGGCGCTGAAGCGTTTACACTCAAACAACGCAGTCACCTTTCAGAAAGAAAGGCCCATTAACGTGGGCGCCATCTGGGCGGGGCCAGAACCAGCTTAACTACCTACCTCAGCCTGCATGGTTAATCCGGCTACAACACCCCTCCATGGCAAACAATGAGAGGAAACGAGCAGGAAAACCAGGATTGCAGTTAAGCACGACCACACGACTATATTTACTACTGTATGCGTGTATGTATGTTTATAAAAGAGAGGGTGTGTGTGTGTTCACTCACCAGTGCTTTCTTCTCACACAGGGTGTAGACAGTCTCTAGGTTGGGGTCAGTGTGCAGTGGGTGGGTGTACATCCGGTGTTCAAAGGCCTCCACCTTCTGGATCACCTTCTTGAGCCCAGGATCCTTAATGCCCAGGTCATCTATGGGATCCAGGAGAGGAAGACCGTCTGGGAAACGCTTCTGCACTTCCTACAGGGGGCGAGGGAGAGATGGGGCAGGGGAGTGGGGTGAGTGAGAGTAAGAGAAGCAGCTCGGAACAAGGAGCCGATCGCAAACGCCGCTGCAATATTCGACAGAATTCCTGATGACTGCGTAAACAGGAAGTGGGCGCGTGGGTGTGCCGCGCTCCCACCTGTATGCACTTGAGCATGCTCTGTCTGTTATCGTAGGGCCGCAGGTCTTTAGGGATGTAGAGTCTCACGGAGCTCATGGATGTCAGCAGGTTCAGCAAGACAGGCACCACCTAAAAACAAACACACACACACACACACACAAACTCAAAAAACCATTAACAATACTTCTTATTGCATCTGAGAGTATTCAGTCTTGATACAAGTCCAACTCCAAACTGAGCACCTCAGCACCCAGACTCACCCCCTCCCTCAGCTCACCTGCATCTCCCCTTTCTCTCCAAGAGCGGCAGGCTTGGCAGCCTCTGTTGCAGCGTTCTTCACACTCTCCTTACTGCAGTGTAACAGAACCTCTACTACATACAGAGGGTCCAACTCACCACTACCAGCCTGCAACACGCACACACACAGACACACACACACACACACACTCATGTTTCCTCCCGACAGCAGCTGCGTCTTCAAGCTTTTAACCTTAAGCGTTAACCTTTACCAGACCCCCAGGGCTGCTCACCTTCACGTTGGATTTCTTTGAGAAGTTCACCACCACCCCCCATCCAAAATCCTGCTCCTCCTTTTTAACCTGGAAAAGCAGAAACTGTGTTACGCTGACCAACCACTACCAGAATCTCACACACACACACACACACACACACACACACACGGATTCACCTTTACTAGCCTGCCAGGCTGGAGGAAGGGCAGGCAGTACTTGGGCTTGTGAACGTATTCCTCGATCTCTTTGGCCAGTTTGGCCAGTTGCTGGCGAATCTTGTAGTAGGTGACCACACTGTCTTCATTAGGGATCTCTATAGCATTGTACTTCTCCTCGAGGGTCTTCATCTCTGAGAGGAGGGGGCAGAGTGTCATAAAAGCACTAATGAACCACCAGTGGTTCACTTCCTTCATTAATATGATTACACTGGCAAGAAAGAAAGAGCTGATCTCATACAAGCAAATACACTTCAGAAATAAGACCCGTGTTGGGGGAGGGGAGAGTTTCAAACGCTGTATGGAAAATTCCAGCAAACCTGGGAAATTCACATCCTGAAAATCTAATATCTGTGATATTATCCGTGAAAATATGCAAAAAGCGGGGAATTGAGTTCAGTGCTTCGTTCATTCTATTGTGCAGTAATGTTTCTACTTTGTGTATCATTTGAGTATCATTAAGTGTCTAAAGAGAGCAGTATTGACCAGGCCGTTTTCTTTAAATGGTTCTGGAGCAGAAGAGGGAAGACTTGGGGAGTGTGTGTGTGTGTGTGTGTGTCTTACTCTCCAGGACGCCGGGCACGGCGCGGTAGTGCTGGAACTGGTAGAAGGATTTCTCCAACATGTACTCAGGATTGATCTCCTCCACCCGCAGCAGATTCAGGACCATGTTATAGGTGAGGTGGAAGGCACTGTTCAACGGGTCAGCAGAACCCTGTTACCGGAGGGAGAGAGGGAGGGGGAGAGAGAGAGAGAGAGAGAGAGAGAGAGAGAAAGAGACAGAGAGAGAGAGAGAGAGAGAGAGAGAGAGAGAGAGAGAGA
>JAOXYF010000015.1:1124178-1154140 GCA_028565775.1 Sternarchorhynchus goeldii | reverse complement strand
TTTCTTACTGATGTTTTATTCACGATTACTGACATTCAGATGTGCCTGTGTGTGTGTGTGTGTGTGTGTGTGTGTGTGTGTGTGTGTGTTTGCCTGGGCATACATGGTGTCTAGGAGACGGTTGTGAGGGCCGTTTCCTCTGGCTATGACCTCGGCCCGAGCCTGGACCACTTCAGCAGCCGCACACGACATGCGCTGCAGTACATGAACCCCAACAAGATCAACATGGACCTGATCCTGGACCTGCTCGCGTACCTGGGTAACGCTGAGTATCACCACGCACACTGACCTGAGTAATGTTGAGTATTAACTTGGCTAAACAGCCTCATCTCATGGCTTCAGATAAAGCATCCCAGTTTGGGACAGTAGATGGCGCTGTGCTGGTGTTCCTGCCTGGATTGGCCCACATTCAGCAGCTCTATGATCTGCTGACCACAGACGTGAGGTTCAGCTCCAAGGACAGGTAACGCCTACTGAAACGTCCCTATGTCCATGTTATCTGATATGTTACAGGTGTCAAAACTGTAGTCTGTAGCTATAATTTGTAATTCATCTAGTCTTCCAATGATTGTGGTTGATTCTGCATTATTGGTTTGTTTGTTTGTTTTCTTGCTTGTTTATTTTTGAAGATACAAGCTGGTAGCCCTCCACTCCACGCTTTCCTCCCAGGACCAGTCTGCAGCTTTTAGAGTGCCCCCTCCTGGTGTAAGAAAGGTACTGCATGGCAACAACAATATTGCTCTTTGGGTTCAGAAGCTTTGGGCTGCAGTAGTGAGAATGTCTTCTGTTTTGTTTTCAGATCGTGCTTTCCACAAACATTGCTGAGACTGGAGTGACTATTCCAGATGTGGTGTTTGTTATTGACACAGGGAAAACAAAGGAGAATCGGTGAGTCAACGCAAAAGCCCAAACATCTCCAGCACAGTCCTTAGGAACCACCCGACTTCACTGCGTTTTGCTTTAGTCGATTCAAACTCACGTGATCCTGTTCACATGTGACCGCCTTGCACCCGAGTCAGATGTGCTGGTTCACTGGCTGTGGTGTTCGATTAAGAGTGCTGCTCTAAGATCGGGTTTTATCAGATGGTCCAATGTTGTTTATTAGAATAGAAAATCCGCAAACTGACCATTCCTCAGTAACTTTAAATATAGATTCTGATGCTCTGGTGTTCAGGTATCATGAAAGCAGTCAGATGAGCTCGTTGATGGAGACATTTGTGAGCAAAGCCAGCGCCCTCCAGAGGCAGGGCAGGGCAGGACGTGTGAGGGACGGATTCTGCTTCCGTCTCTACACTGAATCCAAGTACGTAAAGACAATGTCCTGATCACCTCACCTGTAAGGGGTGGGACTGTTGTGTTACAGGTGTGAAACACCTGTAATGGTAATGATGGTTTTTGTGCCTGTCAGATTCATGAGCTTCATCGAATACTCCAAACCTGAGATTTTAAGGGTACCACTAGAGGAGCTCTGCCTTCACATTATGGTAATGTAACAAACACTGACATTGTGGTGCTTCATGTTAAGATCACAAAACAATTTATGTCCTGGACACTCATAATGTAAAAAATATAAATTAATTTTAAAAAATACCATACTCTATCTCTCTCTTTCACTGTTTGTCCAACTCTTTCTGTCTTGCCCTCGGTTGGTGACTCTCTCTTAGTGCCTCATTTCACACTCACTCTTTCCTGTGTGTGTGTGTGTGCGCGCACGTAGAAGTGTGAGTACGGCTCGCCGGAGGACTTCCTGTCTCGTGCGCTGGACGCTCCCCAGCAGCAGGCTGTGTGTAACGCCATCAGTCTCTTGAGGAAGATTGGCGCCTGTCACCGAGAAAGCCACACCCTCACCCCCCTGGGGCACCACCTCGCCTGCCTGCCAGTCAATGTCAAGATTGGCAAGATGCTCATCTTCGGTGCCATCTTTGGATGCCTGGAGCCCATAGTGAGTTCAGGCGAAGGGGGGTTATAGAATGCAGCAGTATTGCCTTTGACACCAAATCTTATTTTCTCAAGTCTAAGAAAGTGCAGGACATCCTGGAACCACAGGGGGATGGAAGGCAGCCTTGTTGACTTCAATGATGCCTTCAATGAGTGATTCAAATGCCTAAGAGTTGAGACAGAGTCAAAGGAATTGGACCAAAATTTCTTCAATGAGGGGCAGAGATAAAACATGGCAAGGCCAGAGCACCTGTCAACAATCACTGACAGGGTTGGGATAAAAATTTAGGACCACTGAGTAAAGCTGACGTCCAACTCCTATATATTGTTTGGTAACTTGATTTTACAGACCTGATGCTTCTCTTAAATCCTTGCAGGCCACCATAGCTGCAGCCATATCGGAGAAGTCTCCGTTTGCCACACCCATGAGCAGAAAGGAGGAGGCCAACCTGGCCAGGAGCACCCTAGCCATCGCCAACTCCGACCACCTCACCATCTATAATGCCTACCTAGGGTACGTCACGCAGTGGACCAGCTCAGAAGGACAAACCTGGGCCTGATCCCTTAGGATCATGATCACTTGGCATCCAGCTAAAACTCTTCAGCCAGGGGACATTTGTCCCAGGAGATGCCTGATGGTTATCAGACTTTCACTAGATCTTAAAAAAATATACTAGAAAACTGCATTTGCTTTAGAACAGAAGAAATTTCCCGATTATGGTTAAAGATATGTTATGTTCAATGTTAAACCCCTGATGACAAAAACCCGAAGCAAAAAAAAAAAAGCTGAGATATGATATCCTGGCCTGAACTACAGTGTGATTCCGGGTGCAGCTGGTGGTTGGGGGTAGATGGGGTAGTTGGGGGTAGTCACGTCTATTTTAGCCGCCTCTTTGTTTGTGTCCCTTCACGCAGGTGGCAGCGTTCTCGTGCAGAGGGCAGGCACTCTGAGATGGCCTTCTGCAGGAAGCACTTCCTCAGCCGTACTGCCCTCATCACCATCGAGGTGACGCCCCCCTCTTAAACTCCACCCACTGGCTACCCACCTCCAACTCTCCTGAAGAGCTGTTCTTTACAACTTTGAAATGTCTCTGAGAGCTTCGAGTGGAGAAAATGAACAGTGACTTTTGCTATTATGCACCGTAAAATAAACTACCATTTAACAACATACTTCCCTGTGGAACATGGATCTTCACTTCTACAGGTTTGCTACCATGCTGTGATACTGGCCTGTAGAAAGTGCTTCATGATGGTTGTGTTCATCAGAACGTGAAACGGGAGCTGATCCGGATGGTGGAACAGACGGGTTTCTGCAGCACCGCGTCCGTCAGGCGCAGCAGGCCCGTTGCCCCGGCGACATTCCCGGCGTCCCTGCGGGACGTCCCGGTCCTGGCGGCGGTGCTGACTGCGGGACTGTACGACAGCGTGGGCCGGATCCTGGCCACTCCTTCCGTGGACCCGCAGGAGCGTGTGGTGTGCACGGTGGAGACGCCGCAGGGCAAAGCCCAGGTCCACCCGTCTTCTGTGAACCGCAGCCTCCACACCCACGGCTGGCTCCTCTTCCAGGAGAAGGTGCGAGTAGAACAAACCGTCAAAGGTGTTGTGGCATGAGTTGTTGACGGGCAACTTGACTCACGAGATGATGTCCAATGCTGTACTTGTTTTGGTCGGAGTGTTGACGCGCTGGGAGCGGATGCCCGCTCCATGCCGTTCCTCTACATCTGCTTGTCCTCCACAGGTGAAGTACTCCCAGGTGTATGTGCAGGACACCACCCTGGTCTCCCCGTTTCCCATCCTGCTGTTTGGGGGTGACATTGATGTTCAGCATCGTGAAAGACTGCTGTCCATGGATGGATGGATTCACTTCCAGGTTAGAGTGGCTGTGCAAAAATGTTTTTGTTTTGTTTTTTTGTGCTAAGCTATCTTTCATTTTTGACAGTTGTTGCATCAGAGCCATAGCTCAGAGTAACTAATAATTTGTTTTGAAGGCTAGTGTTTGTATATAAAAACTCTTTGGCAGCTAGTGTGAGGTGTTTATTTTTAAAGGCTGGTATTTGTATGCAAGTGTTTGGGGTAAATTCAGTGAGGTGTTTGTTTTCCTCTCAAGGCTCCTGTCAGAATTGGTGTGATTTTTAAGCACCTCCGACAGTTCATGGACTCACTTTTGGAACAGAAACTAGCGAACCCTAAAATGTGTCTGGAAGGTATTTCACATTTACATAATGCGTCTCTTTCCTTCGCCAAAGTGTCAGTCTATGTGCTCTCAGAGGTTTTTATCTTCTGGTGTTCATTTGTGTGCTTGGCTTCTTTTCTCAGATGAGAAGACCATACAGCTAATCACAGAGCTGATTCAGTCGGAGAAGCAACTCCAGTGAAGTTCCTCTGTTCTGAACGCCACAATCCTAATCCAGTGAAGTCCCCCTATTCTGGACCCCTCAATCCTACTCCAGTGAAGTTTCCTCTGTTCTGAACCCCTCAATCCTAATCCAGTGAAGTCCCCCTTTTCTGGACACCTCAGTCTTAATCCCAGGAGTGGGATTAACTGAGGTTTAATGGTTTCCCATCGTAATATGTTCTCTAGTACATCTTGGATCTGAAGTGTGTGTGTGTGTGTGTGTGTGTGTGTGCTGGGGCAAATGTGAAGGGTGTGAGGTGAGTGAGTGTTTGGGTGTGTGTGTGTGTGTGTGAGGTCTGTGTTTATGAGGTGAGGTGTGTGAGTCAGCGGTATGACATTTCTCACTGTGTGTGGGTGTGGGTGTGTGTGTGTGTGGGGGGGGTGAGAAAGAGACACTTCCCACTGGGGAATCTGGCATGAATGAAGCAGTCAGTAAAAGTTCATCTAAAATGTGCTGCCAAATCTAAATAAAAAATTATTTTAACGCTGCGTAATAAATACTTATTATTCTCTTAAAGTGGTATATTGTGTGTTTATTTTTATGTTGGTTGAAGTGCAGAGAAACTATGCTGGTTCCTGGTGAGCATTCCTAATGATTATTCATAGTGATTATTTTATAGCAGATAGGAGCTGAAGGTCTTCTCTCATCAGAAGGCAGGTTTAATTTGTATCATGAGATGCATGACAAAACATCCTTCCATCAGTGAGAGCATTTAAGATGGAACATAGCTGGGTCTTCCAGCATGACAATGATCCCAAACTCATCACTCGGGCAATGAAGGAGTGGCTCTGTCAAAAGCATTTATAGGTCCTGGAGAGGCCTAGCCAGTCTCCACACCTCAACCCCATAGAGAATTTGTGGAGGAAGTTGAAAGTCCGTGTTGCCCAGCAACAGCCCCAAAACATCACTGCTCTAGAGGAGATCTGCATGGAGGAATGGGCCAAAATACCAGCTACAGTGTGTACAAACCTGGTGAAGACTTACAGGAAACGTTTGACCTCTCGTTTCCAACAAAGGTTATGTTACAAAGTATTGAGTTGAACTTTTGTTGTTGACCAAATACTTATTTTCCACCATAATTTACAAATAAATTCTTTAAAAATCCTACAGTATGGATTTCCTGGATTTTGTTCTCATTTTGTCTCTCGAAGTTGAATTGTACTATGCTAAATTACAGACCTCTCATCTTTCTAAGTAGGAGAACTTGCACAGTCAGTGGCTGACTAAGTACTTGTTTGCCCCACTGTAAACTAGGAACTAAAATGATTAAGTAAAATTAAAAGTAATAAAGGAATGAAAAGTCATTTGCATTAAGATAAGCATATTTACTATCAGAATTAATAGAATTTGCTGATCGCAGTCAAGAATCAGGCCTGGTGCTTAATGGAAGTATTTACAAAGAAACTACTTTGCTAAGATGCTGTGGTGTGGATTATCCTTGTAAATAATATCACTATGACACAAACCCCTCAGTTCTTTGCCGTTTTACACAGCTGAATCTATTGTTACCACCACATAACGCAAGGACAGGAGAGCAGAGAGTGGAGCGCGGGTTTGTGGTGTTGGGGTCCAGGGCTTCCTAGCTATGCTTTAAACTGCAACTTCCAACGGTGTAAATGCAGACTGTGTACATTAACCTGTTTCTTTCATTTTTCGTTGAAGATTTTATGGAATACAGCTTATACCGCGTAGAATTAAAATGCAATAAAGCATAATTAGTCTGATGATGAGATAAAACTAATTCGGTATTTACATAATTAACAAAGGCCAAACCCACGTAGTAAATTTATCACGTAGTGAAATTATTTAAAAGTGTGTATACCTGTAGTAGAGTATTTGCCTCTTAGATTATAAGGAAAGTTTTTTTTAGGACTTTAAAACCTTTAGAAGTGCCGAAAGAAGAAAAGAAAAAAACGCACAAGACCCAAGGGGCCGGATCAGTGGCGGAGGGCTTCGTTTGACTTACGCTTCAATCTGCGGGAATTCGCTGAATGGGCGCTCAGAGGCGCGGGGAGTGGAGGCACGCGTCGCTACGCCCGCACCTGACGACAACGGTCAACTCTTAGCGGCTCGTGCGCATACGCGCTCAAATTAAATTCTCACCCGCTCTCTCAACAGCTCAGCACTTCCCTCGTGAATCGGAATGCAAGCGTGCTACTACACACATTTGCCATACCTTGAGGTAAAAGATGAAGGCCATTTAGGAAAATATTTTATAGCATCAATGATTAAATCATGCATTTGTAGCAGAAGTCAACAGTGATGTTTTTTTTATCAGCATGAAACCGGAACATGCTCAGGAGATGAAGCTTCACGTAAAGTGACGTTAGACTTCACTTCAGGTGAGCGCGCAGGTTTAATGGTTCTAACTGCTGTCCGTCTTCTCTTTAATAACAATATAGTCTGCTATTAAAGTTCTGTTAAATCTGATTTATCCTTTCAGGCCATTCTCTAGATACTGTACGTCTAGTTACTCGTGTATGTCATTATCTAGCGTGCATGTCATTATCTAGCTTTCAGAATGAAGGAACGTGTTGCTGATTGTAGTTTTACTTTGCGGTCGCACTAGCGTCGTGGCTCGAGCAATCCGTCTGCGCAGATGTGTCAGAAGTACTCGCTCTGGAGTCCGTGGTACCAGTCCAGCTGGACAGGGCCATCGAGTTGAACAGACAGGTGAGTGAATGACTGAGTGACTGGGAGAGAACGTGCAAAAACTCGAATAAACCTTTGTAATTCTCAGTGCAGTGGTGCCGAATGGAGAGGTTCAGATGATGAACTCGTTGGTTAATCATCGGATCGTTCACGAATATGATGGATTAGATAGTGTTACATTAACACTAATTAGAACAAGCAGATAAGTGGGCCTCGAGCCCTGGGGCTAAGAAGCTTCACACGGTTTGAGGTCTTCGTACGTATTACTATAAGGTCATGCAGAAAAGCTCAGTTTTTGAACGGAATGTAAATGAGTTGGAGGGAAGAATGTCAGAGAGACACACAGGACAGCCTGGTTTAACGATCACATATCACCTGGTTTAACGATCACACTTCACCTTAGTTCACGAGTGCCTTGTGAAAAACGCGCTCTCGATGAGATAGATAACATTACTTTGTTGTGAGGGAGAGGGTTTTGCTAAAAAAAACCCAAAACAACAAAATCAACAAAAAAAAAGACTTGAGAAATTGGAGAGTTGCCAAACAGCACCAAGGGAGCAAACTTTTAAAATAAAAGACGTAAGTGTGAACGCTCACCAATATTTTTGTCCGCTATCACTTCTACACATTTTTTGTTCAGTCTAATTCCAGGCTTAGTGTCATCAGATAAATATATCTGAGGGGGGGGGGGGGTGTCGGCGTTTGTGTGCCTTCGCTGACTCACCGTTCTTGGCGCTTGCAGAGCCAGCGTGAATACTCGTCTGTAGAGTGCACAGCAGGTCATCTGTTTTCTCTGTTCCTCTCCCTCCTTCCTTCTGTTTTACTATCTGTCTTTTCCTGTCTCCTCCTCTCTCTCTCCTTCACTGGCTCTCTGTCTCTCTCTCTCTCCCCTCCCTCTTCTCTGCCAATATTTCCTACCCTCTATCGATTTTTTTACTGTCTTTATTTTCTTTCACTCTGTTTACTTCACTCTACCCTCTCCTCCCCAGCTCCGCGCCCGACTGCAGAGGAAGCAGGAGGATATCTCAGCCTTAAAGCAGAAGAATGCACAGCTGAAGGAGTTGGCCGAACATACCGACTGTTATAACACTACACTCGATGTAAGTTATACCTCCCAGTCAGATAACAATTCTCTCTATAAACAATACGTTTTATATATATATATAATTTTTTTTTTTTTTTTTTTAATTGAATAGCAATTTATGGAAATGAACTCTTCTGAGCCAAGTGTGCATTTGCAGCAGGGACTTTGTAGAAATCCAGAGCCTGATGAACTGGTTAGAATTATAACTCTCTTATGGCCACTAAGAATTTCAGGCACTTTAATGACTATGGACAGAAATCCAGTGAAGTCTGGCCTGTAGTCAGGATGTTTCACCACCAGGGGGCACAAATCATGTCATATTCCTTCCACTAATATCAACTTCAGCTTTTATTGTTTGTTCCCTTTTTTGTTCTCATGGCCAGGCCTGTGTGCGGGTGCCAGGTTGGCACAGGCCGAGTGCCCCGTGCCTGGGCGAGTGTCAGGAGCCAGCAAGGGGGCCTCCGCAGCCAGGTCACCACACGCCCGTCACCCTCTGCTCTCGGGCGGAACGGTCCGGTCGGGCAGGTGCATGCTGTCAACCTGACGTGAAGAGGCTCAAGCCTGAGCGAGAGCTTCGTGAGCTGGACGCTGAAGAAAGCCAGTGTCAGTTCCAGCACACAGCAGACAAACCCCCTCCGAGCCGGGGTAACCGTCACCCGCACCCACCAGGCACAGGTACGGTGACGGTGTTTGGAGCTTTCGATGGGTACCAGGTGGTGACGGCCAGCCCTGACCTCAGTGCGGACTGCACAGAAAAGGAGGCCGTGTGGTTTAAAACCTCCGTCAGAGAGCACAGCACCATCAGGACGCGGGTCTTCTGCCATGGCAGGACCTTCACGACTCTCGCGCCCGACGGAGGATGCAGGTTCCTCTGGGTCCCCTGTGAGAAGTGAACCGTTTCCTCTTTATGCCTGCATTTGTTTCAGATTCAGCTGTTTGTATATGTAGAGCTGAGGCTGAAGGTCACATGAAACTCCTGGTTTAATGTGACTCCAGGTTTAACAGCAGCTGACTCTCTTTCACAAGCTGACTGAAGTGTGTGAAGAAACACTACAATAAGCAGTGTGGTGGTCTTAACGCACTGCACTGAGGAATGTGATGCCTCCAGGCATCTGGTTTACCATGTCTGATACAGAAAGAAGAACCTCCCAGCCATGTGCTCACCCTGAAAGCCAGTCATATGTACCCAGTAACACATCTAATGCAAGAACAGACTTTCACACAAACAGCATCACAAGCAATATATCAATTTACTGAAGCAAGACTTGGAAGGCGGAAGTGCTTGGGATATTCCGCTCAGTTGGGGAAACCCTTCTCATTCATACTGCATTTATGAGATCTTTGTTGGTGAACAAGTGGAGACAGAATTCTTTATTTGGGCTTTAACACTATAAATAAGTTACATTTGCCTTCGTAAAGCAACCCTTTAAGGTTAATTATATTTACCACTCTGATCCTCATATGCAAACAGCAAAATAAAATAAAAGAAAGAGGAACCGTTTGATGAGTACAGCAATGTTATCAGAGTAGGGAACATGGCTGCCTGTCCACTCGCAGAGCCTCTGGACTGCTCTGTGGTGGTTTTGTGGTCTCAGCCGTGGTTTCTGAGCAGACTGAAGTTCAGTATGGTGGAAGTCCATGTGCAGAACACCTTATCCAGAATGGTGTGAAGTGGAGATGGAGGTGAGAGATCACTGCTCTTGTGCTGATTGCAGCCAGACAAAGGATACAACAGCAACACACAGGTTCTCTACAACACAAGAGTACCAACAAATGCACTTCATTATTGTTGTTGGTAGTAGTCTTAGGAGTAGTATTATGATGTCGTTACCTGTTTGTGAGTCAGTATCGAATTAGACTGTATCCTGGGTCAGCTACATTTGAATATTCCGCGTCATCTAGCAAGAAAGATGTTGAATGTTCCGGGCAAAGAATTATTTAACGTGCCATGCAACAAAAAACACATGAATAAAAATGTAACTCGCCTTTGTGGAAAGAAGCCACAAAAATGTTGCTGTTTCATACCTGCTGCGTTAGTGGGTGGAGGAAGCGGTCCTCTCCTACATCAGAAAAAACAAAACGCCACAAATTCTGATTATGAAGATTTTTGGGCAAAGAGGAAAAGCAGACGGCCAGGAACCGGCCAAGCCATCGGTGACACCCTCACCTGCTTACGGACGGCGGCTGCCGGGTCGGTGCTGTCCTGTGATTGGTGTAGAAGTTCTCATATAGTATGGGAGCTGTGACCAATCAAAGGAGGGGGAGGAGTTATTACTACTGAGGGATCCCTGGTCTAGCTATGCTACAGCACTCCTTTTAAAAAACCAAACATGTTTAGAATAGCTCCACATTCAAATGTAAAGACAAATTTATGCACAGTAAAGTTTACAATGGTCAGATCATGTCATAGTGTTAATCCGACTCCACATTTTTAAAATTCAGATGTAAACTACACTGACAGTATCAAGAAAGGATCTTTGGTGTACATTTGATATATTGTGTATTTTTAGATTTGTGTATTTATGTACATCTATTGTATTTGCATAGAAATGTGTGCATTTGTATTTAAATATCTCAATGTGTGTACTGTAGTGTGCATTTCTATTAATGTATGTGTTGTATAGTGGCCATTTCTGTTACTGTGTGTATTGTGTAGTGAGCGTTTCGATAAGCGTGTAGTGGAGCACCTGGAGGTTTGTCCCCAGTCCTTCTCAGGTTGGTAAAATGTTCGATGTCTTCCTGAATGTCACACTGCTCTAGAGATCGTCTAACTTCCTCATAAAGCTAGAGTCAGAATGCACAGCCATGCCCGCCACATGTTCATCCACAGCCATTCCAACCACATACTAATGCTTCACATTTCATTTAGAGAACCGACACAAAAAAAAACCTGCTTATACCCAGTAGCAAATGAACACTGGTCTCACAAGAGACCTGAGGATCTCAGGATATCTGTGGCTTTTGCTTATATTGTATATAACGTGGTTAAAATGGTCATAAAACAGTTTTTTGTTTTGAATAATGTGGTTTTAATGCCTTATATGTAAGTGTAGAGTGACCTCATCATTGGTGACACACTGCTGGGAGAGGTGGTTAAGGTGTGTCCAGATGATGTTCCTCAAAGTATTGATTCTCTCCGCTTCCTGCTTCTCGAATAGCTGAACAAACACCAAAATAACACACAAACATCAACATGACTGTCCACCTCCCTCAGAGAGGATTTCGAGTTCTTCCTGTTCATATACTACCTCTCATTCAGTTCATTAGGTAATAATTAAACCCACAGTCCTACACTGCATCTGTGCCATACTTGCTGCTTGTCACTATGAGTCTTCAGCAAATTATTCTACAGAGAAGAATAGTGGTGTAAGTCTTATGAAGTACTTGATTTGAACTTAACAAATAAAAATATTAATAGCATCATTTTGAGTTAAACTAACTTTATCACTATGGAGTATTCACCAAAGGACATTTGCAGTTAAATAAACTCACACGGGAACCACAAAAGCCTTTCAGTTGTTGGTTTTTGAGTGTGTTCTTGCATGACTAGTGAGCGTTTCTCACCTCACATGCTCTGACGTGTTCGTTCAGCCACTCCTGATGAATCTTCCCCAGCACACACACATTCTGGTTGTACAGCTTGTCTGGGGTCGGTACAGGCACGTCTTAACCAGTTACAGGAGCTTTCACTGAATGCTCCGAAATAGTTTTTTTAAGGTGTTTCTGTCATCAGAGCTCACCTGCTTCCTCTGCTGTCTGCCTGGCTTGCTGTGCTTTGGCGTACAGCTGGAGGAGGGATGATGAGAGAGAGAGAGAGGGAGTGAGATAAAAAACATGTCTCCCCAGATAAGACACCTTAAGCACACTTCCTTTACTGATGTTTAAGGAGGTTGAATTTCCGATGGCTGATTCAAATTAGACTGTAGTCACCAAAGCAGCACAGGAACTTCATTCAGACACGCAGCTGTGGTGTTGGTACAGCAGCAATGCAAGCCACAGTGAAGCCTCAACCTAACAAAAGTGACAAAACCAAAAGCTCGAGAGGCATGGCTCACTCTGAACATCGTGATGCTGATTATATAATAATCTAAGAATCAATACTTGCTGTCAGCTATGTCAGTGCATGGTCCACGCTAGAAGGTTTCCACTTCATAGTAGCAGCAAACCCCAGTGTGAACAGCAACGTATTTTAATATAATTGTTCATATTAATACAATTACGTATATTGATATAATTGTGCCTACATTGTTGACCACTCACCATTGGCTAACAAGGAGGAAGGTGTATCGCGCCATTGTACAACATAAAATAAGCTTCCAGAATCTAAAATCACCTAGATTTAGGGTTTCCAGTTCCAGTCCTGGGGCTTACTGCCCTCCACCGTTTGTTTCTTCGGGGCAACACACTTCCAAGGGCTTCATAATGAGCTAATGTGTTAGAGCTGCATGTTCTAGAGCTATGTGCGCTAGAGTTGGATATGCTAGAGCTGCATGTTCTAGAGCTATGTGCGCTAGAGTTGGATATGCTAGAGCTGCATGTTCTAGAGTTGGGTAACCCTCAAACTGTACAGGGAGCTCAGAACTGGAGTGGCAACCCTGCCACCCCCAGACACACTGCATGATCTCCATTCTGATAAACCTTCGTACACAGTCAGAGTGAGAGGCAGGGTAAGCGGGGGGGGGGTGGGGGGGGGGCAGACGCCCCCTAGAGGCAGGCTGGCGTACCTTTTCCTGCTGCTTGGTGTTGCTGGTGATGGCGCTGCGATTCATGGATTGTTCTGCCTCTTCTTTGTCACGACACTTCTGCTCGTAGGTCCGTTTAGTCTGCATCAGCCAACAGGAAAAACACAGGATAACACAGACAACATGAACACAGGAAGCAGAGATGCAGAGTTAAACACAGGAAAACACCCACAAAGCCTCTCCAAGTGTTTATGAAGCGTTCAACTGCTACTGCAGTGAAACAAGCATGTACTGCTCTCACTATTAAACTACACAGCTTTCACAACTCAGTTACTGAAAGATTAAGACATAAAGAAACCTGGAGTTGAAAAGCTTGAAGCAAATTTGACACAATTATGAATCTTATCATGATGTGTCCATGAAAAGGGAACAAACACACACACACACACACACACAGGGGAAGCCAGAGTGAACTATCACAGAGGGTCAGTGTTCCTATGGTGGCTACAAAAAGCTCAGTTGTTCTTCTTTGATGAGCCAATGATCAGAGGATCTGTACACCAGTCCACACCCTGCCAGTCCATTCTGAAGGATGTCTGATCTTCCATTTCAGAAACACTGCTCTGTTGAAACTGAGAGATATTAAACTGAGTAAGGTCTCACATTACTCTCCACAGCTGTTCACCAACCCTATTCCTGTCAATGCAAGTTCCGGTTTGTGCAACCAAGTGGGGTAAACATTCTGCCCTCCATGATCACCCCTTCACCACTGCACCAATCAGCTGACTACACCTTCACTACCGCACCAATTACCTGACTACACTTTCACCACCGCACCAATCACCTGACTACACTTTCACCACCGCACCAATCAGCTGACTACACTTTCACCACCGCACCAATCAGCTGACTACCTCTTCACCACCGCACCAATCAGCTGACTACCTCTTCACCACCGCACCAATCAGCTGACTTCACCTTCACCACCGCACCAATCAGTAGCAGATATTCACTTCTGCACAAGGCTCTCCATAAGCACATGGTTTTGTTGTTGTTTTGTCTCTGCACTCACTGGAGTTACAATAAAACAATTAGATTGATTTTAAAGTGAATTTAAATTAATTGTATGTACATAAACACTGTATTATTGAAGTGCAGCTATTTCAGGGCACAGTAAGTTACTGGACAATGTAGCAATAATGTATCAGAGCTGCTCGGATCCAGCAGGGTTCCAGTGAACCTCACCGCAGGAACCGTGGTGCCGACAGTGTTCACAGTCTTCACTGAACCAAACAGCCAACACTGCAACACTGGTCTAATGGCTCTGGGACGAGCGGAAAACCAAACATGTCTCAATAACACTGTCTGAGCAGAAGGTAGAAGCACCTACCTCAAACAAAGCCTGTGAAGGCTTAGCAACCAAGCGCTACACATAGCAGTTTTGTTTCAGATTGATTCGATTTGTTGAATTACACTACAAAAAAGTGCCAAAGAAACATTCATTTTCCATTAATGCTGCACCGTCTTTCACAGGAAGTGATACATGGTGTGAAAATCTGAATATAGCCTAAGATAGCCAAATTTATTCATTTCCTTATCTGCATTCATGTTTCCACAAACATTATCACTTCATTACTTCCAACAACTCCACAGATGTACATAATTAGTTGCCACACATTTTACAGTCAAATGTAAGTAGAAATTTACCACCGCTAGAATCACTAGTGCACTCTGAAGTCAGCTGACTTACTGTACTGGAGTAGGTGATGTCACATTTATTGGCATCTTTCATGAGATTTTAATCAAAGGGCAGAAATGATCTGGACACATTTTTAAAAGAAGTCATTCATAAAGGTAGGGCTGGAAGCATGGCAAAACTGCACAGAGAGGAAGACCAGTTTTCAGCTATTATATATATACTCTGAACCGGTATAAGGTAGAGTGCTGAGCTATGACAGGGTGGTGGACTGCTTCCTGACGGGCACTGTAAGGCGCTATCCTGACGGGCACTGTAAGGCGCTATCCTGACGGGCACTGTAAGGCGCTATCCTGTCTCAAGTGAAAAGTGTAGATTTACCTCCACGGTTTTCTTGTACTGTGTCGTTTTCTGCTTGTGCAGTGCATCCATATGCTGTTCCACCTGTGAAAACACAGATCTGCATAAGATCTAGACACTGAGGTTATGGCACATCGCTCACTGATTAATGAAGCACGTTTTCATCAGCCGCTGATTTATGACGTTTTGTTTATGATTAATGATGTTTTTGTTGGTTTTTTACTGCTTTACCTTCTTTCTTGTTTCTTTTTGTTTCTCTCTGAATTCCTCCAGCTTCTTCGCTTCATCCCTAATGGTCTGAGCCAGATGCAGGTGAGACAGACCGATCTGTTCAGTCTCTATTCACACACACACACACACACACACCCACACGTACACACACACTTTCATCACAAAGGAATTGACAAAATAATTTGGCACATTGAAGTGTTTCCACATATCCACATCCTCTACTCACGTAGTTTGAAAACATCCAGCGATCGCTTCAGTGTGCTAAACAGAGACAAAAACAAACAAAAAATACAACAAATCAGACAACTGGGACAGAATGACCGTGATTCATTCCAAATGACCTCGGCTGAGAAGAAAGACGGTTCCAGAACAAATAACACGAGACAACAGCAATGATGTGCCATGACAGGGGCACTTGCTAAAAACCCAACAGAGGCTGTGTGTGGGGAGGGCCAGTCAAAAACCCTCAGCCTGTTCACTCAGAGAAGTGCGCCAAGAGCTATTTAGAGTCATTAAAGACCATCTCAAAGGCTTAAAGAGCACGTGAATGCATGTGTGTCCGGAGTACGAACACAGCAAAGCTAAGTACGGTAATTACAATGACAAGGCAAAATACAAATGATGGAGGAGAATGGAATTACACCCAGCACATAGAACACAGTGACCACTGTGACAAATCACCACTTCACACAGCAACTCAAATACACAGGTACCGTTCCAATAATTAACCTGGTTATTGTGTAACTGATGAACACACATACATACATAAACACACACACACACACACACACAAGCTGTAATGTTAGGCACTGACAATACCACCCCCCTTAAACCACCCCTGCCTTATACCCCCCACCCCTTTCAAAACCTCCTCCTGTTTTTGGCTGAAAAATGTACAGTCAACAAATACTATGTCTACATTATAGTGCATGCATTTGTTGTGTTTGTCAGGCCAGGCGTGTGTCTGTGCAGGTCTGTGTCTGGGCAGGTCTGTGTGTGTGTAGGTCTGTGTGTGTGTAGGTCTGTGTCTGGGCAGGTCTGTGTCTAGGCAGGTCTGTGTGTAGGCAGGTGCTCTACGTTACTGGCCAAACTGTCTTCTCTTACTTCATCTCATTCTGGCCGCAGACTTTCTTGGACAGGCTCAGCAGCTCTTTGGCATACTTCTCCTCAACCGCAGCTCTGAAAAACAAACACACAAACAAACAACCAAAACTTGCTGCATTTGACTCGCTACACCAGACTCCCAATCCTGTCCATATTTTGATATTTTCCAGCTAGGACAGGATTAATCAAAGCACCGCCAGTTCCCTGGTCTGCGATGAGCTGAAACAGTACCTGGATCAGTCATGCTATAAACTGAAACAGTACCTGGATCAGTCATGCTATAAACTGAAACAGTACTAGTAAAGAATTATGTGCTCAATAAACTTTGCAAACACTTACTGCTTTGCTGCCAGACCACAAATCATTCAATAATATAAACACTCTTTACACAGTGACCAACTTCTTCTAATACACTAATACAAAACACTACTGACACTGTTTATAAAAGATGAGCTAACACTACTGATACTGTTTATAAAAGATCAGCTTACCCTACTGCCGTTCTTTATAAAAGATCACCTTACACTACTGATACATTTTATAAAAGACCATCTAACACTACTGGTACTCTTCATAAAAGATCAGCTACTGATACCATTTATAAAAGATAAGATATGCAGAAGTGAACTTTTAAATGTTTGAACCTGAGTCCTGAGAAGCCAGTTTCATCAGTCTAACAGAAGAGATGTTTATGTCAGTTCTCTAATAAAGCTGACAATTCAGAACTGATGTGATAAACAAACATGCAAGAGAACTGAATCAGCACAAAATACGACTAACTGTAACTGTACTGAAGCCTGGGAAAATAAATTCATTCAGGAACTAAATGAAATAACAGTGAAATGCAAACACAGGCTCTGAAGGGTGTTATCGAATTTGTTTTCAAAGGTACAAACAATAATTTAGACAATGTGTGCAAAGGTTATTTTCCTATCTTTTTAAACTACATGAAGCCAAACCACTAACGCCTTCTGAAATGGGGAAACAAATACTTCAAAAAAGCAATCGTATACGAGCCTAAGGAATGAGAACGTGATATTCTTTGTCAACAGCAGTCTTTTGAAAAAGGTTTTTTTTTTCACATATATCTGATTAAAACACAGAGATGATGCCATATGCCTAGCAAATTCTAGCTTTTAATCTGCTAGCTATTGCCACAATTATGGAAATAAGAGGTTAGTCTGCAATTTGTTTTTAGTTCCTTTGCACAAACGTTTAATACACATCAACGCTCAAAGTCCATCCTGATACTAGAACCCACGGGAAGTGAGAAAAGAATGAGACGAAAGTTCTACATGTAACTCCGGTGAAACTGACCTCTCCGGTTTCATTAAAACATTTAAGCGGAGGAAGTGCAATTCATTTACAAATTGACGTAAACGTCTAGCTGGGCGCTATGTTCTGATAAGAAGCATCTGGAAATGCTGTTACCGTTTTGAGCACTGGAGGGAATGTAAAATAACAGTAAAAAGTTCACTCAGAAGTGAAATGTGCAGTTTGAGCTCTGTAAGATCTGAATTAACTCAGAGCACTCGTGTTCATCAACGCTTTGTACTCAAGCCCTTTTGGAAGCGTACCCTCGCCTGGTCGACTGTGTGAGTGAGTGATTTGTTGATAGACTGTGTAGAAACTCCCTCCCCTAGGAATACCGTTTCTCACCTGGCTTTCATAAAGTCCTCGATCTCTTTGCACGTCCTCTTACCGTCATTAAGGCGCTGGATTATGGCGTCGTATCCCGCGGTACTGGTGATATCGCTGGTCTGTGAACGTTAGGGTACAAACAGACTGACGCTGTTGGTACACACTAGGTACAGAATGGTTTCTCCAGCAATTTATATTTCGTGCAACAGCATGTAATGTCATTTCCACTTTTATCCTAAACGTAATTAACCGTTAAAAATATTTGGTGGGACCATCAGGCGTAACATTGCCGCAGCCACACCTCAACAGCTGAGCAGTCTCGGTATGATATAAGTCCCCGTTCTCAGTCTGATAACTCCCGGCTCAGTCTGATAACTCCCCAGTCTTCTACGGAATCATAGTCATGTCTTATTTCAACTACCTTCTTACCTTCAACTATAATTTTCCGCCCAATCTGGTAATTTATGTCTAAAACCCAGACACATAATAACAGTTTAAACCATAGCCAACATAAGTTTGTGTCAAAGCAAGTTTAGAAGATTTTTTACAATGCAATTTTAAGATATTTGTAAGTGAACGAAACATAGTGAAACGTAGCATATAGTCTCTTATATCATATTGATTTCCCCGTATTATTATTGTAATTTTTTATTTACTTTAATAGATCTTTAGAATAAATTTTAATAAGAATAGTCGTTATTAATACAAAAAACGACTCGCCGGAGGGCCAGGAAAATACAGTTCGTTGTCCTGGACCACTTCAGAAGATTAATCAACTAAAATAAATATAATTAATTCAAATATACATTTTATGACCAGATAGTCATAAAAAACAGTAACCCTAGGGACATATCTTTAAAGCTGGTGATATTCCAGGGTTTCGAAATATTGCCACTGGCGCATTTAAAGTTGACCGCAAAAGATTGTTTAACACTGAGGAAGTTTCCACATGAAAATTTGCCGAACGTATTTTTAAAAAGCAGAAAGTGTTCACTATATGAATGTGATACTGACAGGCAAACTATTCATTAAAGCTTTTACATATTTCGACCAAGCTTTGTTCACATAACATAATGGAATGCAGTCGTCTTAAATTCTTACCCAAAAGTTATCCTTAAAATGAAGATCCCTCATTGCGAAGCACAGACGGTTGCTCGGTTCCGTGTCAGACTGTGATAACGGAACGACTAAAGCATTTTAGTTGTACCTCTTGAAACAAAACGGCGCGCGGAGTCGCTGGGTCCTAAGCGAATAGCGCTCGTGTACAGCGGTAGGGCTCCCACAGAGAAACTGAACTGAAACTCACGCTGCATTTTTTTCGACTCTTTCGCCATCTAGAGGCTAAAATCTACTAAGTTGATAAATTGTATACAACGATGTGAAAGGGAACCTAAGTACCGAAGTCGTCTTGTGAATTTACCGATGAACTTCCGTGCGAGTATCTCTTAATTCATTCATGAAAAAGGATGCAAGTCATCTTTTCACATCTCCATCATCTTTATAGAACAAAACTTTAACCCACACCTCCACTCATCCATTGATCTATGCCCCCAACACTGCCCCAAACTTGTCAGTAGGAAAAAAAACAACAACAAAAACACAATAATACAACTAACGAAATGTGGCGACAAAACCTAATCTAAAATAAGCAAAATGTTGATAGACTTTCACAACAATTAACGATTTGCCTCATAAAATGTATGTAAAATGTGGGAGGTTTTTTTTTAAGGAAAATAAAGAAAGACAAAAAATAAAACTTGTAAACTCAGGTGAGCTTTTATATCCTCTTCACAGCGTCATCGATGTCATCAATCTGCTCCTTCAGCTGATTCCACTGCTCCGGGCTAAGGGAGATACCTGAGGAGGGGTTCCAGGAAAACCATCCTCAGTGTCACTCTTGAACATCAGGAGGCGACTGAATGATCACACTTTCATAGCTTTCACCACAGCTGTATAATATTGGGTCCTGCCATTTATTTTTTATCACCCAATTAATTTCACACCTTGTATTCCATGTATTCAGCAAATACAGGGAATTGAAACAAAATACTTAGCAGGACTTTTATTTTGTAAAACTGAACCATCTACTTCTGACTTTTACATGAGCACGCCATGGGTTTGTTTTTCATGCTTGAAAGGTCTCAGCGGAAGGTAACCCAAGCCCTTCCCTTAACCCTGGAATTATTACACTGTAAATGTCATGTAATGTGCACCTTATAAGAACAAAGCTATGCACACAGTGTTAATGTATGTGTTTATAGGCAAAAGAATGACGAATAATCACTTAAAGAGGCCAATTTGTAACAGAAACTGGTTTACAGAACAAAATGATAAATACATATGTCTGATGCAACTCACAAGCAGCAACTGGTGTTTTGTTTCATTCACCAAAAAATTTATACATGTAGTATAAGGGGCAGGTCTATGTGATGAGCTGATAAAGAGAGTGAATGGTCTGAGAAGCATCTGTGTACGGAAAAAGAGAACGAGACTCCTGGAAAAAGACAATATGACCGCGAGACTCCTCACCTTTCTTTCCCGGTTTCATCTCTCCTTCTTGGTCCATCCAGTGCTCCCGGATATCGATGAGCACCTTCCCTTTGAAGTCTCTTACGCTCACGTACCTCATCTTCCCTATCTTGGAGTAGACAAAACATAAAAACCCAGCCCAGAACTTCCCGTGTAAACACAAGCACGTCTCTTGGGTCACTGTGCAGGCATGGTAGGGCTCCTGACCTGGAACATGTTGTCATTTTTACCGCTGCTGCTCTTGGATGCGGCGGACGTTTTTGAAGACTCCCCACTCTTCTGCTTCTTTGCTGGTTTTTCTGGTGTCACCTGCTTCTTCCTCTTGGCCTGTAATGGTGTCCAACAAGATACTTTAACCATCCCAACCCCACACAGTATACAAATCCTGCTAGGCTCTTTCTCCTTCCTGTCGAGTGGTTTGTCAGAAGTTAGGTTCATACCTTTGTGTCAGGTTCACTATCAGAATCACTGTTGGAGGTAGATGACAGCAGTTCTTTTGACTTGGGCATGCTGGAGATACACAATTCAGGAATGTACAATGTAATCTTACACTTACGCAAGGCAAAAAAACCAAACAAACAAACATTTAGGAACTGGAAACAGTATAAATTTACAGCTGCATGAAAGCAGAAAATAAGAAACTACAACAACAGTGTAATCTCTGGGGTACACCTCGTCGGCTGTAACCGGATATTAACACATGTTGTTCTTTTTGATCAGTGCATGAAGTGACTGCATGGATTTACGTGGCAACAAATGTATTTCATCGCATAATTTGGTATTCATCAGTAAAAGGATACAAAGACACGCCTGTTCTGTCGCTACAGGTTCCAGGACCGTACTGATATCGGATAGCTAAACTAGCTAGCTACCTCACTATACTTTATTATCAGGAGCGAAAACGTCAGCCAGAGTAAATGTTAGCTACTATGGTGTTACTACAGTATTCTCTAGAGGCACCATGTAAGCCACAAAGGCCCGAAAATATTCTTCTGCGCACACAGGTAGCCATCTTTCGTAAATGAAAGAAAGATGCGTCGCACAATTGCCTACAATACTCACGTGCGAGTTGTAACGGGTGAAGTCCAAGTTTATTAAGTCAGTCGAATTGGACAGGAGGTCGATCGATGTAGACAGCGGTTTATTTCCTACGAGGCCCCCCCACTGTGCGCGCCAGTAGATTCTACAAAGAAACGGCGCATCAAAGGTTCATGGGCCTTTCTGCACTGCACTGTGGGAAATGAAGTCTAATCTGATTTTGGTCAATCTCGAATAGGTTTCTGTTTTCTAAGTATATCAACAACAAACAGTATTCATGTTCCTATTAAACAGTATTTTTAAAAATAAATCTCACTTAGATAGAAGTTACACTTACTCAAAACTAACTATGATTAACGTAATTAGCTTATAACTGACCAATAATCGACCTGCTTTTTATTGTCACGTCCAAGTACATAGGAGTGAGTCGAAAATGTCAGTGCCTGCTCTCTACATTCTTGCAGTATTTAACATACACGTGAATACCCTGTAATGGTAGACGTTTTACAAATATTTACTACACTTTCCTTACCTTGTAATAATTGTTACTTGTTAAATCACGGTAAATTAATCCGTGTTTGTGTAATTGATCTTTCATACACCTAAGTTGGACCGTTTGTAAACAGACGCATGTCTACATGTGCATAAACATGTAATAAAATGCTAATGTCAACAGGTTGTTCAGGTTAGGCTATACAGTCCTTATCTGTACAACAGCTGCATAGGCTATATTCTACCACTCCGACAGTTCCTTCCTTTTGACACGGCGGCGCTACAGAGACGATGTATACATTCACTCTTCTTCTTCGTTGAGCAGAAGGCGGAGTTTCTCAGCATTCATTCCTGATTATAATTAGTGCAGAGAATGTGTCTTTATGTGAGCACTGCCGACAAGTCATAACATGTTATATTTTCCCCCTTTCATTCATTGTTTATTAGGCCAGTAAACATGAACAGAAAAAAACACGGGGAAAAGTGCTAAAACATACTGAAGAGTAAATAGCTGACCGAGGGATGACGCAAGACGGCAAAAAAGGATGCAAAGAAACAAATAAACAGCAAAATAAAAATTAAGTTTAAAACAATATGCAAATCAACATATGTGCATGTTTTAAATCTTCACGAGTTTGAAAACTTTGTATTAACTTGGTCGTCTTAAACAATTTAAAAGGTGTGCATTTATTTACATTTGCAAATGTGAATCAAATATTTACCCAAAAGAATAATGACATTTACCAGTTCAAATACATTTAGCCCCAATAACATCTGAGTACTTAAAAAGAAGTATCTTACTGATGTCTGTAAAAACATCTAATTGTGTATATCCCTCGACAACAGATTATTTACATTGCCTCTCGAGCCAGGATATCTATACCTTCTACATCTACTAACTTCTCAATATAAATGGGACATTAATAACGCAGCTAAAATAAATAATCATAGTTAAATGCGGCACTTTCAAAGACATATTCTTCTTTTAATATGGCATCTAGGTGATGAAGCCTGCTATAAATGTCTCAATAAGACGGAGGACCAACCGTAGAACTTGCAGGGTTTTAAACGAAAAATTGATGTTTATCAAAAGCATTTAAAAGTCCAAAGATAAAGTCATACTTTTAGCATTTTAATATAGTGTTTTATGCATTTCAAGAACTAGCCGAATATGACTGTGAGCGTTTTCCCTTTATGTCATAACATGTATACAACCTGTTCTTTTACATTTGTACGTTTGGTAATTGATTAGCCCATCGACCTTTGTCGACTTTATGTTTTACAACCTCAGCTCGGTCGTACTATTTGTTTACATTTGACAGTGTTCCCTACTGCAAGATGTACCTGTTATCGTTACAGAGAGTACCTCTATGGATTTTTACTGCCGGCATAATTAAGAGTGAAACATCTCAGGATAGTGAGAATTCTAGCCTATCAGTAGTCTCGAGACGAACATGACGGACCTAACTTACGATTCTGTGTCAAAGCATTTATAAACAAACTAGCAGGAACTAGTCCAGTGACGTGGACGGGGATTCCTTTGACAACATCGTCACTGCATCACATGAGAGTTATATAAATTCACCAACTAAGTATAGCCAAGAGAAATTCCCTTCCTACAGACGCGGAACGTCCTGCTTTCTCTGAACACGACAGAAGTCTTTCGAAGTCTTCCAAAATGGCAAGCAAAGGTAAGTGTGAAATACAAACAGTTTAATACCAGACCATTTTTGTCTTCAGATTGTTTTTTCTTCCACTAACGCAGTTAAGATTGCTGTCCAGATCATAACAATTCATTCGATGGCTTTCTGATTCTTTCTAGATCAAACCGTTGTGTTTGAATGTGCGCATCAGCTGCGCAAAATGGGAGATCTGATCAACTGGAAATACGTGTTGCTACATTTGATCGCCAGAAACTACAAACAGGTTGTGAAGATTAAATGAACAACAGAGTTCGGAGAACAATACGTGACCTAACCTATCACTGTCTGTTGCTGCTTGAGACACTCACTCGAGCATTCGTGACCCAACAAGGAGGCTTCCGACTGTGGCTCACCAGAGCAGCTGCCGCAAGCAGAATGACGAGGAGCTCCCGGAGACCTTTGTGGACATAAAGCTCGTAACCCTTGGACACTGGAAGTCCTTAATTCATTTATGCGAAGAGCAATGGCACAATCAAAACTCCAAAAGCCAGGAGCTTGTTCTTCAGTTATCGGTAAAAAAAAACTCCGAAACGACAAGCTGACACTTACACACGATTGGGAAGACGTGGTGGACTGTATGCTGTTGACTTCTGCATGCATCATTCATTTTGGTTTCATTTGGATTGAAATCAGCTGTTAGCATGGAACTAGAGACCATAAGAAATTTGTGTGATTATAAATAATCAAGTATTCTATGACCTTGTGTGTACAGTGGTTTAAATGTAATTGTGTCTCCTACTGTATTCCCATTACAATACATTTCTAATAGTGAAAAACGAGCAGTTTTTAAATCACGTATTTCGCAACTCCTTCATGTTAAAGACAGCACTCTCTATCACACCACCCTCCCCTTTAGGGGGACACACTCCATCACAATCACACCACCCTCCTCTTTAGGGGGTCACTCTCCATCACACCTTTCCAGATATTAACTGCCACCTAGAAATCAAGGCTACTTTCTGCATGATATCTCTGCGAGTGCCTGTATTGTTTCTGGATAAATCTTGACTACTGTGAAACACACGCACTCTCCTGGAAATGAACTTTTTCAGGTTTTAGTTCATTTCCTCTTATGGTTTCATTTTGAAATTTCACACGTTGTTCAAAGTGACTCATTTATGTGGAACCATAAATAAATGACTAAGTCTTGAAAAAAGCTTGTTAAATTGGTTTTTTTTTTAAGTCAACAAATTCTTTCTAGAACATGGACAGTATCTTAGAAAGCAAAATATCCCACCTAGCTAAATAATTTTATCTAAAAAGCAGTGGAAGCCTGGTGACACAGAATTTACTGCTTTGCCAGCTATCATTAAGGTTTATTTGATCATACTCTTTACTAGGCTCTATCACCATGGCAACTATCACACCTAATCTGCTATGGATAAGGTTAAGTTCAGGATTACAGGTCATAAACAGCTCTTGATCCAAATTAGACTTCAGAGACCCTGTGGCAATTTAACAAAAATGTGCATTACTAGGAGCACTAGTTTTCAAATGCTCACTTTGCAAAGGTCTTTAAGGATTGCTGATACTTGGTGGTTGATCCACTCGCAGGCGTTTTTATTCATACTCGTTCAGGAACTGGTTAAGTTCAGTATGTTTCTTGAGACAAGCTCCTAGTGCAAAGTCAATGATGTTAATTTCACTTACCAAATACTTGGTTTAAAGTACCAGGGAATGCAGTAAAATATCAAAAACCAAGTTCCAAAAAGTTGAAACAAAACACTGCTAAAAACTAAACAAAACAACAACCACAACGAAAAAACCCAACAGCTAGATTCACTGATCCCAGAACTGCGTGGCCATGGTCCTGGTAGTCTAATGAGCATGTCTGACTGATATCACACTCCAGAAGAACTATACACAGCAGAGCAAAAGGAGGGCACTCAGGAATGCTCAGCATAATGTGCACACACCTACCAATTTGAGAAACATCACGGTACACTGTACCTGCTAGCTCAGCTTTCAACCAGGCCGTTCACACATAGAGGAGATTGAATTCACTTTTTTTTTGTCAAAAGCTATGTGAGCACTTTCATATCAGGTTTTTAAGGATGCATGATAAAGCTTACTGATATACCACCAATATCAGTATATACCACCATCCAATATACCACCACCCATTCTGATGAGAAACATGTATATACTGTAAAGTCATACACCAACATTCACATATTTGGAGATACAGGACCAACATTAACCTATTGGGATGGCAATGTTGTATTCACATTGCCCAGGAATGTAGAAATATGGAGAATCACACTTCCTGAAACACTATTCAGGTAACAAATCTGCTTACACAACCAAGCAAGCAATCAGGCAGAGAGCAGTACTTTCAACCAGTTCAGGCACTTAAAGGATCGTCCTTTATTACACTGTAAAAAGCAGGTGTACAAATCTGGCCTTTCTTCTCAATATCTCTATATTTATACATCATTAATTACGGTTGACCAGCAGTAGCTCAGTAAGTCGCAACCCCAGCTTGTCCGAACCAGAGGGAACACTGCTCCTCTCTCCAGGGACTGGTCCTCATTCACAGCACTACCAGCAAAAACAAGGAATGACCAAAGAAAAACTCTTACATTTACAAACGTAAAACGTTAAAGAGGGAAACATAGATGGACAAGGTGAAATAAGGATGACTCTTGAATTTCTGAAGCACGTATGACGGTATATATAAAAAAAAACCAAAGACAAACAAACAATAGAACGTGAAATGGCATATTGTGTGGGTGTGATACAAAAACAGACCAAAAAAAGAGACAATTTAGCAACATAAAGCAAAGCATGCAGAGGTTTTAGGAAGGTCAGCAGGAAGCACAAACTGTCACAGATGTTCCGGGGAGCTCTATTAGTGTGTATGGCCACCGATAATGAGATGGAAAAGATCACCATGAATTCAGAAACTACAACCAAGTCCACAAGTGGTCCAATGTAGCATGTGTCCCATGAGCTGATGTGGTACTGCTGAGAAGAGTAAACCTGGGTGGTGCAAATTCTTCCACTAACCAGAAAACGACTGTCTTCTGCCTTCAGCAGAGCTTCTGAAAAATGCAGACTGGATCAGAACCAAAGCCCCATGACGGACCAAATAAATACTTTAAATGGATTCAATTGAGCTGCGTTAAGAAATATGCAAAAGCCAAACAATTTTGTGTGGGTTAAAATTGTACGGGTGCCTCAATTCACAAAAGCAGAGCTGTGGTATCCATGAATGGCTCATAAACAACAAGAAGAGCTTTTGGTCAGGCATTCGATTTCTAAGGGAATATGCTAATCATCTGACCCTGAATAACGTGGTAATAGCAGAGATGGCAATTCAATCTAGCTACGGCCCAGGGGTTGGGTGGGGGTGAGGGGGGGGGGTCACCAGTCCTGTTTGGTGTCAGTAGTCTTTCTAAGTGCCACATGAGAAATGTGAGATGAGTGACTTCTCTGACTGTGATGATGTCTCTCTAGCCAAACTACAGCCATTTCAACATGACTTGACAAAAACAGGGGGCACTGTAAGGTAATATAAAGAGAAACATAAGAGACTGCAAATTTTTCACTTATACAGACCTTAAATGATTAGAATTATTTTAATTTCCATTCACCTTGGGAGTTCCCTGATTGCCTCAAACAGACAGATAACCTCACTGGACCTCATCTCCTCTTAAACTTGTTAGAGAAAGTCTGCATCTACTACCCACATGGTGGAGAAGCAGGTGCTATCATTTGGGTAAAAGGTGAACGTGTTCTCATACCATCACAGGTCTCTGTCAAGAAGACTGGGATTAGGACACGCTTAGAGAAGTTTCTAGATGAGATTGGTGTCATGGCCAAGGTGGTTAAGAAAGTCTCTGGGCATTGTCTTTTAGAGCATCCCTGAACCCTATCAGTGAGACAAATGCTTTAACTGTGTTAATCCTTAAAGCAGACTGCAACAGGCAGGAGAAGCCAGGGCAGCACATCTGTGGAAGGCAGAGGGCACGTCATAACCATCAACATGAGAATCATCATCATCATCATCATCATCATCATCATCTCCTTCATTACGGGTATGTTCACCATTAGTATAACCACCACCATCATAAGGTTAAGAAAACCAAGCTCCAAGGCAAAAGTTCTGGGTGAAGCTCAATGAGCATTAAGTCCAGTCTCTCTGACCGTCTCCCTTTCTCCCTCCCTCCCTCTCTCTCTCTCTCTCTCTCTCTCTCCCCATCTCTCTCCACCAGGCTCATTTGGTGAAGGCGGCCACGACGGCCCAGAGCAGCTCATTGGCGCCCGTCTTTGCTGCCTCCCCCTCGGGGTCAAGGTCCAGGAGCAGACGGACACGCTTCATAGCCAGGTCATACTGTTCATCCAGCAGCGGTGCGAAGGCGTTCTCCAGCACGTCCGACGAGTGGGCCAGAAGGAGCAGGGCCAGCAGACGCCTGTCCATCCGCTGGGGCTCGTTCACCCAGCGATCCAGAACCGCCTCCTGGACCTTCTTCACCAGGCGCTGCTTGACTGTGTTGTTGGTGAGGGGGTGCGTGGTCATGTCGAACAGTAGGAAGTTCTGCTTCTCTGTGGTGAGCACACCCTTCTCCACCAGGTTCTTGGCCAGACGCTCACGCACATTTCGAAGCTGGTAGTGCAGCTTCAGAGGATTCCAGGTTTCGCCTGCCACAGAGAACCATGGTATGAGGTCACCTCAGGCAATTCATTTACTGCATTCATTTTTCACATTTTTCATTTGTCTGCTTTTTACAGATTTAAATTCTATATATTTGACTGTATCTATTATATTTCTTTATATTTTTTAGCTATTCTCATCTATTTTTCTTTATTGTTACATATGTGTATCTGCTGCTACTAGATGCCTTGAATTTCCCTCTGGGATCAATAAAGTATCCATCCATCTCTATCTATTAATGTTAGAACATCAGTACTGACATCAAACTCCCTTTAGTACAGGTACTGGTTTGCCATAGATGAATATTTAACTGCTATGTACTGAGCACACGATTAATTAATACTAGTAGGTTTGTTGATTAATTAAGAGGTAATATTTTATACAAAATACACTGAAGCTGTCAAATTTGCTTTGTCATCAATTTTTACACTTTATGAATGCAAAATGTTGGTATTGTCAGATGTAGATATCAATCAGTGTTTCACTCCAGTCAGTGATTCTCACTTCCACCACCACCTCAAACGTCTTTGTAAACTAAGCATCAGTTCAAAACAAAGCAGCTGTTAGATCCCAACTTTCCAGGACTTTCCATGCATGATCAGGGTGGGTTTCCCAGCAACTGGATGGAGGGGTCATATGAGGAAACACACCAGCACGGAGGTAAAAGTCAATCCAAGGAAGCTTTGGGCTTTGTGTCTGAAATAATAAGCTCCTGCCATGGAACTGTGCAGGACTGCAGCCCAGCAGGACAGGAGCGGGTAACTCTGGCACCTCCACTAACAGCACGTTCCCCGCTGTTTAATTAACACCCAAGTAACACCTAATATAATGCCTGCTGGACTCGAACAAACACTGTTTTAGTCAACCCAACACTAGGGATCTGTGCAGTGCAGAGTGAATGAAGACACATAAGAACTGATCTGTAACGCAGCTCACCACTCAGCAGCTCAATCCAGCTCTGTACCGTCTCAGGCGGCTGGGTCTCCTTCACGTGTTTCAGAGCCTCGTCCAACAACATGTCTCCGGTCGGGGCATCTGACTTACAGAGCACCTGGAGACACAAACAACAACAGGGATAAAAATTAATTACTGTACCTTTGAAGCGTTTCTAAGACCTGAAAATATGTAAGGAATTTCTAATACGCAACTGCACACAATAATTATTTTGCCACTTTACGCAATTCACTTAAGGGTAAAATGTACCTACACATTAAACATGACTAATTCATATAGAAATATATATATAAAATGGGAAAGAGAGAGAGAGAGAGAGAGAGAGAGAGAGAGAGAGAGATACACCTTTCTGGTGAGCAGGCTTTTTCTTCTCATACCACACGGTTCAAGCTGCAGCCTCCCTCTAAGGCCCAGCTCAATGAGCATACAACCCCTCAACCCTGAGGAGATACAGTCGTTCCAGAAGGAGGTGTAACCCTGCCAATGTACACAGACAACAGTCTCACCTCAGACAACAGCTTGCACAATGAAAGAAATACAAAACCCGGCACATTTACAGCATGCTACAAATGGTCTCTAAAAGAGTGCTTGAGTGAGCAGGGTGCAGTGGTGAGTTTCATCTCAAAGCTTTTTTTTTTTTTTTTTTTGTTACTCCTGCATTAACCTGAGCTCAGAAACTGCTGTTAAACTGTTCGGCTTCGTTACATCTTTGCTCTGGCACTTCACATGTATTACAGGTTTATTACGAGGGGCTTCCTGGATGTTCAGTTCTATCTTCTACATGCTTGCTATCTGTGTGTGTATA